>RDPX01000097.1:2234362-2247818 GCA_003991215.1 Morbakka virulenta | reverse complement strand
AAATTAATATCGTAGATGGTGATCAGTTCAACGAGTTGATATATACGTCGGAAGAAGGTGATCAGCAGATTTACCTTTACAAGAACAAGAACCATTTTGATGTCATTACCAGCATGCCTGCATTCCTTTGTAAAGACTACTACTGCCATAATTGTAAGAAACCCTGTAAAGAAAGAGATTGTCTTAAATGCCCAAGTAAATGTGTTGCTTGCTTCAAGTATCAGTCAGATTGCTCAAAGGACCCTAAGACATCACTACTTGTAAGGAATGTAATAGGAACTTTTTTGGTCAAAAGTGTTTTGATGAACATCTTAGAAATCGTGGCGCAAAGAAAGGTAAAATGGACACCGTGTGCACAACAGTTCAAAAGTGTTTAGAATGTAACAGAGCCGTCAAAGATCACAAAGAACATATTTGCGGGTACTCCATGTGTTCAAACTGTAAAGAATACTGCAATATGAAAGACCACAAGTGTTACATGAAACATAAACAATGTAAAGGTGGTAGATGTACAGGTTGTAGTGAAAAAACAAAGTGTTACAGCTGTAAAACATACACAGAAAAATACATTTTCTACGACTTTGAGGCTACTCAAGATACAGGTACACATATTGTTAATTACGCACCTGCATGGGATTTTAATGGTGAAGAATGGATCTTTGATACCATAGATGATTTTTGCAACTTTGTTTTCACTGAAGAAAGAAAAGGCTATACTATTATAGCGCATAATTCAAAGGGTTACAACGCTCAGTTTATTCTAAAGTATTGTGTTGAAAACGGAATCAAAGCAAATTGCATCTTCGCTGGTACAAAAATTATGTCTATGATTGTACAACAATATGAAATTTGCTTTATCGACAGTATAAACTTTGTAGCTAGCGCTCTTGCAAGCTTTCCTAAAATATTTAGTCTAAAAGAGTTGAAAAAGGGTTACTTCCCTCACTACTTCAATAAAACATGTAGTCAAGACTACTTAGGACCTATACCTAGTAAGAAACATTATGGGTATGATCAAATGAGTGCAGATCCAAAGTCTCCTAATTATAGAGGAGCCTTTTTAAAATGGTATCAAGATAGAGTTAATAAACGGTATGTCTTTGACTTTAAAAAGGAGTTGAGAGAATACTGTCGATCTGATGTAGATATCCTTAGAAGAAGTATGATGAAATTCAGAGAAAACTTTATCGAATTGGAAAACATTGACCCTCTTCAGTACGTTACCATTGCTTCCGTATGTATGACCATCTACATATCAAATTATATGCCAGCTAGTTATATAGCAGTTCATAAAGATACAACCAACAGTGAAACTTACAGTCAAAGGAGTATCTCATGGTTAAACTATCTTTCAAAAAGACATGATATCGAAATTCAACATGCTTTAAATGGTGGAAAGTATAAGGTAGGTGATTTAAAAGTAGATGGTTACTGTAAAGAAACAAGCACTATCTATGAGTTTCTAGGATGTTTCTGGCATGATTGCCCAAAATGCTACACGGCTGATAAGATCAACCCGAAGAGCAATATTGACATGGCTACATTGCAAAAGCAAACTCTTGAGAAAAATAACAAGATACAAAATGCAGGATACAAACTTGTTGAGATTTACGAATGCGAGCTAGATAAAGATAAGGACTTTAAAACATGGTCAACCACCAACCCTTGTGAAGTTGTTACACCTCTAAACCCTAGAGATGCGTTCTTTGGAGGACGCACAAATGTTACAAAATTGCAATATGATTTCAAAGAAGGTGAAAAGCGACGATATGTTGATTTTGTTAGTCTCTACCCAACCGTACAATATTACAAAAAATATCCAATAGGTCATCCTACCAAAATATTCAACCCTGAAAAATTAAATAAAGACTGGTTCGGTTTAATCAAATGCAAAATACTTCCACCAAAAGGGTTATATCATCCTGTGCTACCTGTCAAAACAAAGTGTGGAAACGCTGAAAAACTACTATTTCCATTATGTAGAGTGTGTTCAAAATTAAAATCCAAAAAATGGACGCATAGCGATGAATTAAGGAGTTTACAGGAACTTGGTGCACTAACGAATTGTCTACAGCTATAGACAAGGGATACAAGGTAGAACAAATCTATGAGGTATGGAATTTTGAGCAAACTAGTGAAAACTTGTTCAAAGGATATGTTCGTAAATTCATGAAGATCAAGATGGAAAGCTCACCTCTTGAAGTAGGTCCAAACTGCACATACAAGACAGAAAAAGAATTTAAGGATATCGTCTTTGAAAGGTTGGGTATTGAGTTGGGTGAGATCAAACATAATCCAGGTATGAGAGCTATTGCAAAACTCTGTTTGAATAGTCTTTGGGGTATGTTTGTACAGCGTGAAAACATGAAACAAACTAAATATGTTACGGAGCCTAAATATTTTTACAAGATTTTGCTTGATGATGAGTTAGACAACCTAAACATACAGTTCGTAAACGAGGAAATGGTCCAAATGAGTTATAACATGAAAGATGACTTTGTAGATAACAGTAAAGACACTAATATATTCATTGCTTGTTTTACGACAAGTCATGCAAGAATGATGCTCTATAATGTCTTGGATAAATTAGTTGATCAAGTGTTAGGGTATGATACTGACTCTGCTTGGTATGTCGAAAGGCCTGGTGGTGCTACAATTGAAACTGGAGACAGTCTAGGCGACCTAACAGATGAATTAGATGGACATCACATTACAGTATGGTGTGGGACAGGACCTAAAAGTTATGCATATAAAACATCAAACGATAAGATAAGTGATAAGGCTACGATAAGATAAGATAAGATAAGATAAGATAAGAGATAAGGCTACGATAAGAGAGTCATTCAGGATGATAGAGATTCGCTGCCGTATGGATATTAGAAACCCTTTTGTATCCCACAACCCCATTAAGAGGCACGACCCAATTAGGAGGCATGATCGCCATGAGGATGGATATCTAAATAAAAGCTGGTTAGACATTCTACAAGATGGAGATGATGAAAATGATGATGAAGATGTCGCTCGCAAGGATGATAGTGTACACGAGAGGGCACGACTGGGCATAATTGGGCATGATTGGGCATGAAAGGTTTCGAAAGGGCACGATAGGACGTGAGAACCTGGCCGTCTCCCCTTAGGTAACTATTGTTAAACCACCTCAAGAGAAAAGTTTTTAAATGGTTAAATGAAGGATCAAATATGCATGTACCGTATAGTGCCTGATGAAAATAATAAGGTTCGTTAATTGTTACGATACGAATGTGTGGTATAGAAAAATAAGGTTTGTTAATGGTTGGAATATGCATGTGCCGTATAGTGCCCCATATTTACTACTCACATGAACTAAGTCTCTTCTGTACTTATTGCTGGTTTAATGTCATCCACACGAGGTCACCCACCCCAGCTAAACAAAGTTTGTTTTACTGACGATTGTGGGGTGAGACTTGAGGGGTGAAAATTTTTTTCTGTTCTTATTCAATAATTCAATATCCCCTTTGTAAACTGGAAGCTTTTTCAGACATGTATGATTTTCACTAAGTAAAAGTAACACTCAAATAGAAAATACTGTTTTTATCCTTGTGTAGTGCGTCATGTAAGAGCTTTAAGATTTAGTCCTTTCGATTTACTTTCCTTTCTTTGAGAGGTGGATAAGATTTCATTGACCTACGTGTTAACGTGTGTGTGTGCTTATGTATGTTGTAAATTTTTTTAAGAGAAAAGAAGGTGTTTTTTTGAATTTATAAACAAAAATAAATAAACATACATTTTGAGTCAGAAATGTCTGCTGCTGGTTCTATTTTTATGAGCACTTAAATTTTCCACTCACATGCATGACACATATTTTGTTTCCAGCATTGAAAGACAATTCTAAAATATGCCTACAGCATTTCAAATACAGCTTTGTAAATATTTGGAAGATAACGGCCTGGCGAAAACATCAAGATATTTTTGTTTCTTTTTTGTACCGTCACGTTGGTATGCTCTCTTTGTGGACATCAACTTCTTTCATTGAATTCAAAAAATTCTTGTTTCGGTCCTTTTTACGACAAGAATCCTGTGAAAAAATTTCCTTTCGGGCCATTTACCATCTACAAAAGAACTTGACGAAATCAAGGTAAACAAACTTAGAGAATCTTGTCAGATGGTAAAAATTTTAATGTCCAGGAGAGCAAACTACAAATTTTCGCTTTTTCAGGTTGTTAACTACCAGAAGAGGGAGGGCTAATAGGGCCTTTTTGACAAATGTATTCATCAAGTGGAATTAAGATTTAGTAAGCTATTAAAAACGTCGATTGTGAAAGAGTAGAGAACTCCCTGGTAAACTTTATGTCATTAGAATTCTCCATTAACCCCAGTCTTTACTTCCAAATCACTAAAATATCTCGTCCGTCTTGATTATTTGTTATTGTTAGCCATAGGAAAAGGTATTCGGTTGAGAAATTACACGATGCTGGATAAAATTCCCTTTCAAAAGCTTGTCAAAGCCCATCAATTCCTGGATAGGGGGCAGAATAGATAAAAGAATTTACTGTAATAATGGGCATCAACATTAATGTGTGAGAAGTCGATTTGGATAAAAGTACGATGTTTTGCTTGAAAAACATGCAAATATGAAGCATGGTCATTACTGGTACGATGGAGATCATTGTCTCAAAAAAGTCACAATCTTTACTTGCCGTAGATTGTGCCTAAAAATTCGTAAAGCCTGTTTAAAAAAATTTCTCCTGTCTTACAGATGCTTCAAGAAGCTAAACATTTCTCAAAGAAATCAAGTAGTTTTTGGTTAAACGTGGGTATAGCATCAAAGTAGTTGTATTGGAACGACAGTTAAGAGCCCCTTGGACAGGTAGCTGACAATGATCATCTTCCAAATTTTGAGAACACGGAAAATCAAAGAGTACCGCTTCCAATTACAATTTTTTATGAAACTACCAAAATTTGTCATCAAGCTTGAATATGGTTACCAAGTTTTAACTTTCTGGCTAAAAATATGGTTACCCTCTAACTATACCATGAAACTTTTGTTACAGTTGCAATTTGCACACAAATTATTAAAACAAGATTTATTGGATTAGAAAGCTAAATTCAAAGGCTAAAATTTAAGTAAATAACTGAATAAAAATATAGCAAACCTGTCTTTTTTGCGTAAAATTTTGAGCTGACTATTATGGTTTGTGTAAGGTTTCTTTTTTCATGAATCTGTGAAATGATATGTCTATAAATGGTGTATTTTTAAAGGAAAAGAATTTCTTGTAAACGCAGCAATACGGTCAACAAAAATATTCCTCCTTTTTCACTAACTGAAGGTATCCACTTAATTAGAATATTCTGTAACAAAATTTTGAGGTATTATTATTATTATTATTTTTTTTTTTTATACTCTACATCAAGAAAAGTTTAAATTTAATTTGAATTAAAAAACTTAACATGAAGTATTTTTGGGTGGAAAACACGAAACTCACAAATGCATAGCTGGAGATTAATGACACAGTAACGTGTTATATGATAAGCAGTCCCTTTGTATTCAGTAACATAATTATACAGATTATACATTTAGAAAACTAATATTAAATATTATATTTACTACTAAGTAAACCCATTTTATTTATTACGTGATATTTTCGATGATAAATAGACTTTATCACTTAATTACTCCTATTCTCATAAATATCTGTATAGTCCTTTACAACATCATAACCTTGAATCAGACCACAATCACAACATACAAAAGACATATTAACATTAATAATATTCTTATCATTACGACAGAAGTCTTTTTGAACGGATATACCTTGTAAATTATCTTCACAAAAGGGGCAAGACATTTCACCACAATCTTTCAGTTTATCGTGTAATTTTAAATCACAATTCATTCTTTAGTCATATTAGATATTTTATAAAATCCTCAATAGATTTTTTATTTCATTTATTGATTGATTATCATTAATTATCATGGCACATATAGACTGTCATAAAATGAAAATATAATGATACCCCCTGGATAAATTTCTGGTTGAGTAACTTGTGATTTCATGGTCAAACTGTATTTTATAGGGGTAAACAATCGATTTTTACAAAGTACATTCGACAAGGGTAAAACGCAAACCAAAAATCGAATTTTTTTTAGAAAAAATGAGTGTGAATTTTTGCCATAACGGCACAAGTAGTTTCTGTTCTTTTAAAATAAAATTTGTTTGATGCATTTTAGTTGTTTAAATAATGGGTTTCCATTACTATATTTTGTTTAGGATTTTTACAAAACTGTCAGAATAGTGTCTATGAAAAATGCTAATGCATCATTTTTAGCATTCATTTTAGGTTATACTCAAGGCTTAGTTCATAATACCAGATAAAATTCAAGTAGATTTTACTTATGGACATTTAACTCCTCTTGAGAATATGAATAGGATGAACGATTATTTTTGTTACATCATGCCTTAAGGGTACAACAAATGATTATATTTATCTACACTCCCAGATTTCCTTGGCTGGATTGGCTACGTTTCGCTTTTTTTCTACGAAATAACTGGTGTTTATTTAGTTGCATTTAATACCTTCCAAAATAGCTCTTAAATACCTACGTTTTCACTAGAACGTCCTGCCTTAAAAAACCCACCTCCCTGTCCAGAGAATGATTGAAATTACGTTGATTACATATACAGCATTTTCAAATAAAAGGGCATATAATGTCGGCAGTTGCACCGCAACCAAGAGGTCCCTAAATCGATTCCCCCGACCTGGCGACTTTGGAACTTTACAAAAGAAAAGGCCATTGTTTGGCGTCAGGAAGGGCATCCGGCCAAGAAATTCCTCACTGCCAAATTCCTAGTCCCTGTGAAGGGCACCGTCTGTGGCCCTGTTACTGGAGGAAAATGACGTTAAAACCAAAAAAATATATTGTTGGCAGACGGTATCTTCCAACCGTCAGCAGATTTGCTTTATTTATCATTTATATGTTTGCTTACACTGCATTTGGTTTGAGGAAGATTTGGTTCTGTTCATTCTATTTATTATCTATATATTTGCTTCCTTTTCATTTGGTGACTGTAAAATCAAATAATCTATAGAAAGCGTGTGAAAATCCTTCGGCCGAATTGGAAGTAATATAGGACTTTGTCATAAAAATTGACACAAAATACTTCAAATTTCATTGAAATAGTTGTAAAACCAAATTTAAGTAAAAATGTGTAGACTTAATTGTAATAGGTCAACGTGCTCTTTTTTTAATCATAATTTGTAAACATCCCCGTTTCTTATTGATGCTGTGAGTATAACTGACCTTAATTGTAAATGTTATCTGCAAGTGTCTGTTGACATTTCTCCTTTATCGATGTGAGATTCTGTCAATAAATTTAAGCCTACGACAGCAACCAATGAAAAACGTTTTCTTTCCTGCAACAGATGTTTTACATCAGTGAAGTCCTCTTCAGAAAAGAATATGTTATCATGGAATTGTTTTCTCCCCAGAATACATCAATCTGCTAGTAAATTAAAAATCTCACGGTGATTTATTACAAATGACTTTGAAAAGTTCGATGTTCTAAAGGCACAAGCTCTCAACCCAATCAACACGATATTTACCTTCGAATCCCTCCAATTTGGTCATGATTCACAATACTTCAGTGATGATGCAATCATTGTAGGACAATGCAGCGACTTCACTGGATATTTTGATGAAATTTAATATTTATAACAAACTAAAATAACTCGCTAAAATGACTCGTTAGTATTTGAATAAGAGATTTTCTTGTAGAATTTATCAAGTCAATTTATTTTGTTAATTATCTTTGCTGCAGTAATCACAAGGAGAATCATTTAAATATATCATGTCATACACGTCGATAAATCCTTGATAATTTTGTTGCAAGTAATTTCGTAACTGTACTCTATTACCAAATGGTCACAGTAACTAATACCTGATTATTTTGGAAGCAGCATCATTTTTCACTAATATCTTCATTGAAATTTTTTCGTAACACTTCTCGTTACTGGGAAAGCCATCCTGTACATATTAAAAAGCATTTCGTTTTGGTAGGAATCAAATAAACTTAAAAGAAGAGGCATATGTTTTCAAGGACAGGTTTAGCTTATTATTTATATGGCGTTCCATGTACAGTAGGAAAATTAATCCATATCTTATTCACCGGAAGTTTTTTCTAAAGTTATCACTCAAGTTATCATTATAGAATCATTGATTACAATTCTATTTAATTAAGTGATATGTTAGTAACGGTTCTACAAAAGAGTTGAATACCTATACCTCAATCCGTCTGTAGTGGCGTAGTGGCTAAGTACTTTTCTTTCAAATACCCTACTTTTTTTTTTAATTTAGTTTAAGTTTAATAAGTAGTTTAATAAACAAAGTATTGCTTGTAAATTAATATTTTTTCGTATAAAGTATTCTAGCTGACATATTTATAGTTTGTCATGATTATCACGGGTCTTAAATTTATAACTGACAAAAAATTTCTCATTCTTTTCAAAATGAGGTGCGTTTTGTTACAATAGTCTGTTTAAGATTGCATTTACAATTGTTGTGTAAACTTAGTGTTTATATGTTTATGAATTTTTAATAAAATATTCTCGCACTTTTCACAAAATGTACTTTTCCTAAAACATTTAATCCAATGATTACTAATGTATGAAGCTCAATGACTGGTAACGAATAAGTTAAGGAGAAAGTAGAAGAAGAAAAGGAGAAAGTAGAAATTTGTTTGCATTATTCTGTTAGTGAAAACTTTGCCGAAATTGCACGAGCTTTCGAAATCAACGAGTCAAGAGTCCGAGGAATGGTCAGCAATATCAACCCATTACCTAAAAATATCAAGTTATCCAGTAAATGTAATCTTCCAGGAGCTGGTAGACCGCTATCCTATCCTTCTGAATTAGAAAATGAACTGTTAAATGGACTTTGGATTTAAGAGATTTGCATTTTCCAGTTTCAGTAATGAGCTTTCAAGAAAAAGCAAAGCATCGATTCAACCTCACAACCCATAATTCGTTGCCAACAGGGGATGGGCTCAAAAGTTTTTTTCTCGACACAAATTGCCACTTCATGCTCGTACTTCGATCAGTCAGAAACTCCCTTAGCAGTTAGAAAACGTTCTTAGCAGATTTTACGAGGATGCTGCGCGTTTCATACGTATTGGAAAGTACCGTTTGTCTCTGGTTGATAACATGGATGAGGCACCGGCGGTCTTTGACATGGTTCCAATAAAGTGCATTACACAAAAAGGCGAAAAAGAGTGTGTAGTTCGTTCTTTAGGAAGCGAGAAGAAACATCTGACGATCGTTCTGTCAGCTACAGGAGACGTGAAAATGCTTCCACCAACGGTAATCTTTAAAGGGAAGACGGATAAAACTATTCGCGATTTTAAAATTCCTTCTGGTTTTGTTATTAAACGCAGAGCAACGCATGGATGGATGATGAATTGATGAAGGTCTGGGTGGAAGAAATTTGGTTAAAATATGTACGCGCTAAGTGTAAAAAGCTTGGTTTTCAAAATTACTTGTTATCATTTGATGCTTTCTCCGCTCCTTTGACTGATGGAGTCAAAGCTCAATTATTGGAAAGTAATTCTGATATTCAGCAGGTAGCAGCCGCGTGTAATCCTTTCAAAGCCGTTTTGAGAAAATGTTGGGCCCAGTACGTTTCAAGTGTTTGTTAGAAACTTCCCTGATGAAAATAGCAGTAACAACAAAATTCTGGTACCAACTCGCCAGCAGATGTTTGACTGGGTCAAAGAGGGCTACGACTATCTTGCCCAGGATAAGGAAATGGTTAAAATATCCTTCGAAGTTTGTGGAATAACTTCTTTGGACCCTGAAAGGGTTCGTAACGGAGAATTTTTCCAAAAATGTATGGAAAAGGCTCAGGAAATCCTTAATGCTGAGGATGATGAAGAAGACGATGATCCTTTTTCGTAGATGAATACTTAAATTTACATCGAAATATATACTTTCGTAAATAGAAACCAGTGTCTATTCTCTTAAAATTTTCAGATCCACGTTAAATTAGAGGCAAATAAAATGCTTGGAATTTGTGATTCGCGTTAATAATTAGAGGAGATTAATTACAAACTTTTTGCCATTTTTGCCAATCCGCGTTAAATTAGAGTAATTACGGTAAGCCTTTTAAAAATAAAGTATGTGAAATAAACCCATCGAACAAAATTGACTGATGAATATTTGAAAATAATTCTCAAGATTGGATGCAGCAATTCCAAACCAAACGATATCTTGAAAGGCAAACGTCATGTCCACAAATCTCACTAAACCTTTTTTGCTAATGTTATGCTTCTTGATAACCTTTTGAAAATAAATATATTGGTTACAATTATTTTTGTGCATCGCATGCGACTTATCCTAGAATACAACATGGAATTTAGTTTTACGTCCTTTTCCCCAGAGCTTTCGCTCTGGCTTGCAATGAATTGGACACAATGATTTTGTTGCCCGCGCTCGTTATTCTTTCGTTTACTGGTCCCACTGTGAAAAACGTTTGGTGACATTTGAGAATATTGAAAAAGACTTGATGATGTATTGGGTTTCTTGCAAAAAGAAAATTCAGCATTAAGTTTTATTCCAAAAAAGTAATCAAGACATATTTATTGAGCCGCCATAAAGGAGTTATGGCATATGATCCTGTCATTTCCAGATATAGGAATATTGCTAAAGTGATGGTTGAAAACAGAAATGCGAACAATAAAATTAAACTGTCGTTGCTTATTGGTTGTATCAGAATTGTTACAATTCCTACCACTTGCAGGTTTTGCTTTGGGTGATGTGATGACTAAAAATGTTACTTCATTTTAATGCTGACATTATCATTAAAATTATTCGCTGTGCTCAATGGCTGGTTAGCAAAAAAGGGGCAACTTTACTATACACGAACTTCAAAATAAGTTTTGAACTTAACATTTAATTTCAGTTTAAGGACTGTTGTTGGGACAAAGTTTCTATGATAAGGTGTGTATATGATAATTTGAAAAATGAGCATTTGACGTTCTATATGTGATGGAGAACTCGAGGAATTTTTTGCTTTGTGTGAAAGTTGAAACGTAGGGAACCAAGCCACTGTGTTTGACCTTAAAGGCACTTTAACAAAATACTAATTAACTCCAGACCTGTTATTTTCAATTCTTTGGTAGAGCTTATAACTTGCTAAGGAAGTTATTTTGGATGGGAGTACTAATGCACAAGTATTAAACTTGTGAACACATACATTCCCTTACACATTTGTCACTTTCAGTCCAGCATGTTACAAACAAAATATAAAACTATTTAACGATGTTCGATCTGAAAAAAATATGTCCGAGGAAATATTCTACGAAACAAGAAAACTCATTGGGTCAACTGGAAAATCAAAAGAAATGCTACACTAAAAAGTTTTTAATGAAAACGTGAATTGAAGCGTTTTGCAGCTGCGTGGCTAGCTTGACNGGTCCCACTGTGAAAAACGTTTGGTGACATTTGAGAATATTGAAAAAGACTTGATGATGTATTGGGTTTCTTGCAAAAAGAAAATTCAGCATTAAGTTTTATTCCAAAAAAGTAATCAAGACATATTTATTGAGCCGCCATAAAGGAGTTATGGCATATGATCCTGTCATTTCCAGATATAGGAATATTGCTAAAGTGATGGTTGAAAACAGAAATGCGAACAATAAAATTAAACTGTCGTTGCTTATTGGTTGTATCAGAATTGTTACAATTCCTACCACTTGCAGGTTTTGCTTTGGGTGATGTGATGACTAAAAATGTTACTTCATTTTAATGCTGACATTATCATTAAAATTATTCGCTGTGCTCAATGGCTGGTTAGCAAAAAAGGGGCAACTTTACTATACACGAACTTCAAAATAAGTTTTGAACTTAACATTTAATTTCAGTTTAAGGACTGTTGTTGGGACAAAGTTTCTATGATAAGGTGTGTATATGATAATTTGAAAAATGAGCATTTGACGTTCTATATGTGATGGAGAACTCGAGGAATTTTTTGCTTTGTGTGAAAGTTGAAACGTAGGGAACCAAGCCACTGTGTTTGACCTTAAAGGCACTTTAACAAAATACTAATTAACTCCAGACCGGATATTTTCAATTCTTTGGTAGAGCTTATAACTTGCTAAGGAAGTTATTTTGGATGGGAGTACTAATGCACAAGTATTAAACTTGTGAACACATACATTCCCTTACACATTTGTCACTTTCAGTCCAGCATGTTACAAACAAAATATAAAACTATTTAACGATGTTCGATCTGAAAAAAATATGTCCGAGGAAATATTCTACGAAACAAGAAAACTCATTGGGTCAACTGGAAAATCAAAAGAAATGCTACACTAAAAAGTTTTTAATGAAAACGTGAATTGAAGCGTTTTGCAGCTGCGTGGCTAGCTTGACCCAAATGTCTTCAAAGCATCTTAAAAAATTAGAATACATTAATGTGTGTATCGTAACATTGTTTGACAACCACGCGAATTGAAATACAATTCAAGTCTGTATTTTTAGTATTCAGGAGCCAGTGAAGTTATTTTTAAAAAAATATTCGCCATCCTCTCTTGATTCATGCCGACAGCTTCTCCAAAATATTAGAGGCAATAAATGTCAGTTTCAGGAGCAAAATAATTTCAGAATAAGTGAATAAGGCTCTTTAAAAATATGAATTTGTATTCGTTCAATAAATCATATGATACGAATGCAAAAAAACCCCTAACCATTTCATGGAAGGGAAAATCACAGAATTTAGTTAAACTACCCGTTATGGATGATCAAACAGGGAATGAATAAAATAATAGATGACGTTATGTGTTATCATTTGCGGAATATATTTCGTTAACCTGTACCATCTTCAGCCATATTATTGATGTTAAATATTTATTCCTATGAATAAAGGTAGAAAACAGTCAATAATTAGAACAAATAGAATTTCAAACGACAGTTATGTTGTGACTAGAAGCTCTAGTTACAACTTTATTGTCAATTTCCGACTTCGGAACTCATCCTTAGTGTTAATGGTGGGGCAAAGTTCCCGCTGCCACAGAGCCTCAAGGGTCATTAACAAAGAAACTCTTGATGACTGAGCTAATATTTCGACATCGTCAGCATTGATTGCTTTTCTCGCGTGACAGTTCTTTAAATGTTTACCAATTGGTTGGGAGGGTTTGCAATGGTGTGAGAAGCGCTCTGTTATATGCTGGACAGCGTGGACATGTGGTTTTGTATACCACATGGCTTCTAATTTTCCTCTCAACTTTGGCTTTTAAAGAAGGCAATACTGTTCTCAGCTTGCGTAATGTCAAAACTGGCTGACATGGAGCTTGGCATTTTCTAAGTGCTCTGCAATAATGTTCTGTGGCATTCCCTCGATATTCTAGAAATATTTGCATCTTTGGTATTTTCTCCTCTGATGGTATTTCTGAAGGAATGTTCCCAGTACTAGCTACCTCCTTATTCT
>RDPX01000097.1:2204972-2219356 GCA_003991215.1 Morbakka virulenta | reverse complement strand
AGGCTGTCTCCTTGAAAGATTCCTCTCTTAATGTTGACTGTTCCGAGAGACTCTCCACATGACATCAATTCCATTTTCCAATTCCTCATTGATCGCTGAAGAAAACTTGTTACATTTTGTGGTACTTGTGCCATTTTCAAACATTCGACTATCCACGAGTGGGGTACCATGTCATAGGCTTTTTTATAATCCACCCATGCCATGGCGAGGTTCTTTTGTCGTTTTTTGCAATCAGTGAGGATCATCTTGTCAATCAAAAGTTGATCCTTCGTTCCTCTATTATTATTATTATTATTATTATTATTATTATTATTATTATTATTGTTGTTATTATAATATGAAATTTAGCTGTTGCTCTGATTGGTGGAATTGCCAATATTTTCCTATTGGGCAAGCTATAACAAATAGCTAGGAGCCAACAGTTTTCTTTCACATTTTACTTGTCAAGTACTTTTTGGAGGATTCTAGCTGTTCCCAACAAGGCAGGTTTTTGAACTACTGCAATATTTATATGGATCACTAGTTTCTCTATCCAATCTTCAAACTTCTTAGAAATACTACCCAGTGAAACAATGACTATGGGGATAACTTTAACCTTTTTCATACCCCAAATTCTTTCAAGCTCTAATTTCAAGTTGTGATATCCCTTTATTTTATCCTTTTCTCTTTCAAAGACTATACTATTAAAAAGGCATGCAATATCAATGTGAGTGCAGTGTTTTTCTTTCTTGTTTACGACAACAATTTCCAGCTGCCTTGCCTTTATTTTGTTATCACACTGGGTATTCATATCCTAAGGAATTTTCCATGCATTGTTCTCAACAGATCCTTCTGGATGGTGATCGTACCACTTTTCTTGTCTTTCTAAACCATATTTTTCACAAAGTTTCCATTGTATCAATGTTGGGCTAGTGTGGTGCATTCACTAATTATATGTTTGACTGTTTCTCCCTTTTTACCACACATCCTTTTTAAAGGAGCATCAGAACTCTTTTCGATGTTATATTTGACATGGTTCACCTTTATTGCTGTTCTTGTGTAGCACACAAGAGTGCTTCAGTTTGAACCTTCAAATCTCCATGTATTAGCCATTTCCAGGTATTCTTTTGGTCAAAAACATCTGGCAATTGCCTAAGAAACTGACCATACATCACTTTTTTACTTACTCCATTTAACTTTTAACTGTTCTCTTTTAAATTCATTCTTTAATTTAGTGGCTTCTGTCTTGATTGTCTCAGCTCTTTTCACACGTTGTACCCATTTTTCAGTAGAGTTCTTTACATATAGACCAAGGCAATTTTCTTCCCCTTTAACAGGGATTTCCACACCCAACAATCCACAGCCTCATTCTCTTCTCTGCAGATACAACCTGTCTTATATCACTTTTAGGGTAAAAGGTGCCATTGTTTTTCTCCTTGTTTTTCTGCCTAAGTTCTTCAATTCACTGATTTTCCAATCAATAATACCTCCTCCATAACCCACTAAAGAAACTGCCTAGATATTTATTGCATTAATTTAATTCTTCCTATTCAGGTTTGATTTAAGGATCAACCAAAGTCTTCTGATGTATTTGTTGATAATTTTCTTTTTCATTTCACTTTCCTTGACCTTAGCCAATTCTAGTACTCCAAGATATGTACAGCCTTTATCATTTACTTCTTTCATCATCTCTTTATTTAGAAGCTGAATTCCATCGAATTTCAAAAGTTTTCTTTCCCCATTTGAGAATCACAACTGTACATTTCTTTAAACCAAACTCTATTCCAATATCTTGGTGAAAAACAAAAACCATGTTTACAAGAGAATCAATTTGATATTCACTTTTCCCATAGAGTTTAAGATCATCCATAAAGAGAAGGTGATTCAACTTGAATTCCTTTTTTACCCACTCATAAAACATAGTAACCTTTCTAAGCAGAAGAGAAAGATGTATTATGCTTCTAATAAATAATAAGGGAGAAAGACTATCTCCTTAAAAGATTCCTCTATTTACATCTACATTACATAGTTCTTCTCCATTGGAAGTGAGTAAGAACCTCCATTGTTTCATGGTTCCTTCTAGAAACTGTTGAACATTTTTAGCTTTCCCAAACATTTCCAGACATTCTTTTATCCAGCTGTGGGGAATAAAGTCACAAGCCTTTTTGTAATCAGTCCATGCCATAGCTAGATTCGTATGCCTCTTCTTGCAATCCTTTAAGACAGTTTTGTCAATCAACAACTAATCTTTGGTGCCATGACTACCCTTTTTACACCCTTTCTGTTCTTCAGGAAAAATACTTTTGTTATCTGAGTACATGTAAATATCTTCAGCTATTATTCTTATCAACAACTTCCACATTAAGGGAAGGCACACAAAGTTGTCAATTGCCTTTTCCTTTGCAGAATCTTTTTGGCACAAAACAGTCCTTCTATATGTCATCCAGTTAGGTATTGCAATTACTCCTTACAAAATTTCAGACATTTCTTTGGCTATTGTTTTGTGCAGGATATTGGTATTTTTTATTCAGTCGCCCTGTACTCCATCTTTTCCTGGTGCCTTCCAGCTTGGCATTGGTTTACATTGGTTTTTCACTTTATCTTTATTGATCATTATCTTGTCTTGCTCATACCTGATATTGATCTCCTCCTCCATGTTATTAAGCCATTGAGCCTGTTTGTTGTGATTTTTTAAGACTCCATCTGCAGTTCCAGAATTTCTTACTTTCTTCTACACCAGGAGTTTCACATCATCATCCTTCTTTTTTATTCAGTTCATTATAGGCCTTGTTTTGCTCAACTGAGTATAATCTGTTGATCCTGTACTGTACATTTTTCGTTTTAACTCATCAAACACCATTGTTAATAGTTTTCTTTTAACTCTATATCTTCTTACTAAGAGATTATGGTTTTCCTTGCTTTTTTCACACAACTGTCCCATGTGCTCTCTTTCCAATACATTTATGTCTTTTCTGAGTCCTTTAATATCATTTTCTATTCTTTTTCTTCTTCCTTTAGTTATTATTATTATTATTATTATTACTCTTTTTGCAGTTTGTTTTAGATTACCTGATGATGAGTGTAAACTTTAAAAATTTTGTAAACAACAATGTTGATTCCTTCTCTACATATTACTATTTTTATTAATATTATTATTATTATTATTAATCTTATTATTGTTATTGTTGGTGTTGTTTTTAACCATTTTCAGATTGGAAATATTTGGTAGTCATTGCCAGAATAAAATGATTTTTGTGTTCACTTTCCATGAGAACAATGTCTGATGTATTGTTGTTTCACAGTGTTTGATATTTGTTCAGTCTTTTCCAAGGTAGACTGCATTCCTCTTCCATGTTTTGAATTTTGTTATGGTGAAAAGTTAGTTTTTTTTATAATTTCATTGTTAGGCCATCAAATAATATGCTCTATCCATATATGTTGATGTTCTCTGTAGAATGATTCAGTTTGAATAATAGAAAACAGATCTTCATCTCTTAAACCTTAGCTCTGGTCAATGACCTCAGATTTTTCTACTGATGGATCAGGTGGGCACACTCTTTTTGTAAACATTAATGACCATTAAACAAAAAAGCTTTTATATGTTGTTGAAAGCTTGGAAAATTCTACATGGTCTCCATGCATAGGAGTCATAGGTCAAGCTTGGTCTTACTAGACTGTTGAAGAGTGATTCTCGTATTCTTAGTTTGGTAGATTTATATGGTAACATTTTTCTGTTTACAACAAATGCATATTTCACAATGTTGATTTCTTGGTTCAGTTCTCTTTGTTATGGAACTTAATTTTTACAGGTAGCATTTAGTTAATTGCTGAAACTAAAAAAGGAATTTTGGTAGATGATTCAAAGGCTTGAAAATAAAGCCATAAAATGGTAATACAAGATGTTGTAGAAAAGTGTATGGTATTAGTTATTGCAAGAATGCTTAAATAAGGAGATGATGGCAAAAAAGCACAGGCAAGTGTAGACGTTTAAATAAAAGAAAGAGTGGGAGTGATCTAAACCCTGCTAGGACTGAATTGCTATTGGAAGAATTTTTATGCTAAACAGATTATACAAAAATAAATGCATACTTGTGAATTAATGAATATAACAATTTTTTACTAAGTTTAACTCTTGATGCCTCTTAATGTTATCCTTGTTGCTAGTGAAACATGTTTAGACAGAGAGTAATTTTTACTATGATAACAATGTTTTTATTACATTCTTTATTTGGGCTTCTACAAGGATCACTACAATGATGTTATACATTATTTAATCTAAGGATAGTCAATGCATGCCATTAGTCATATACAAATTAAATAGGTAAAGTAGAGAAACAAAGATGATCTTTGGAGAATATCTAGTGTAAGTAGCTTAACTGCAGTTATCCACTCCTTAAAGTCTTGGTCACTTAAGGAATAGAGGAGTAGAAGAAATATCCTTCGAATTAGTTCAACTGAAAATGGTGATGGCTGATAAAAGACTTTAGAGTGAGTGTACCCAAAAGTGCAAAACCACACTGGGTATATTGTGACACACATATTTGGACCCTGGTTTCAAGTCAAACAATTGTAGCATAACACCACATACAAAGTATATCAGTGCATCAAATGCAGAAAATTCAAATGGTTTGATCATGCTACACATAACAGAGATTTTTATTGATTCATTATTGCTTTATCTTAATGAACAGATAATAAACATTACAAAGTAACAGTGTTATTTTGCAATATCCAGTGATGTTAATTGGTGAAATTAAATCTAAATATTTACATCTGTCACCAAAACCATTTTAAAGGAATGTACGGAAAGATATGTCAGGTAAAGGAGCTAAAAAGGAGAAGTGCCACACTTTGGAAGATTAAATACTTTAAATAAAAACTCAAAAGTATTTCAAGACAGGTTTAGGATTATACATATCTTGAAGTTTGCCCTTACTTTTTTTGTCCTGTTAACAAAAAAAAGAGCTGAGGTTAAAAACATAAAAATGAGAACATAGTAATATATAGTAAGATTATATGCCTCTTGTCCATCATCATTAGTTACTGAAAAGGTCTGTGGTCCAGTCTGCATTTGCACTTTGATATCTCCTCCTGCCACAGTCTTGTGCTTCCTGCATTACTTGACATATGTTTGACACCCTAATACCCATAATGTTCCAGAATTTTGATCTTATGAAGTTCCACTTCCATATACCCACCTACTCAAGAGGTGATGACCAGGCTGTTCCCTTTATGCCACATGTTCAACAAAGGAGACTTTGCACTTGATGCTACTGATATGCACTGGGGGCCTTCTAATATCTTGAAACATCATCCTTAGTGTGCTTGTCAGCAAGCAGCTGTTTGTAGCACCATATGTCAAAAGATTAGATATTCTCCATCTCCTTCACCTTTGTGATGAAGCATTCTGAACCACAGGTGGCTATTAAAACATGAATGATGACTGAAGGCACACTTTTTTGGAAGTTCTTTTATGTCTATGCTAAGGGTATAACAATTTTTTCTTTGTTACTACATGCCCTTTAATTTCATTTGAATTATAATCATTAAAAATTTTATCCCCAGGTAGCAAAATTTCTCCACACTTTGAACTGCCCATCAGATTTTGTGAGTAAACAGACTCTAGAGAAGATGTTGAATTTATTTTCATTATTTCCTATACAATCAGAATTTTGACTCAGTATTATTTAACAAACTGAGATAAGAGTATATAGATTTTTTTAAAAATAGCTTTTGTTAAGGAGCTAGTTTTGAATTCTTTTTATTATTTTTTATATTTAACAGGAGAAGTAAACATACTGTTGTGGCATGGGGAGATGCTCTATATGTTTTTGGAGGAGATAATGGGTAAATTGTTACAATTTGTACTGACCACTTCAAATAAAACAGAAATCTTTATCTTCAATTAATATTTACTGACCACATCAGGGTTTGAATGAAATGCGTCGTTTGCGAAAAATTGGTTCATACTCCCAGGGGGATAAAAGCCTTTAGCGAAAGCTTGGTGCATGGCACGGAAATCTATAAAAAAGTTTAGAAAAATATATAAAGGGAGAGCCACACCAAGTCGCAAAAAACCTTGCCACGAAGGAATGATAAGGCCGACCTATCATTAGCATGTTGTTGCCAACACACCGATTGGGAATGGTTTTGCGAAAATGCGTGAAGAAGATTAAATGGTAAGTATAGGAGATTACTTTAATTTTTTAATTTCGCTCTAGAGAACTGTTGTTTTGTTCATGTTGCTGTAGTTGTTTTTGGAAATCATTAAATCGTTTTTATTTTTTTGTTCTAGATACTTCGCATGTGATTCAACACAGCATACTACCTGTGACTTAAGCCGTCTTTTGGCACTTGAGAAAAAGAATTACATGAAAGTAATTCAAAGCTACAGAAACAACAAAACTGCAGCAGAGCTCGTGGATGAAGTTGGAAAATCCACGAAGGAATCCTTTATAGAAGATTTGCTTTCCGCCCATTACTATTCTCTTCTGACCGATGACAGTGCTGATGCTAGTGTTTTAGAACAAGAAGTAGTTTATGTATTATACCTCTCAAAAGCAGAATCCGTTGTTAAATTCCTAAGTATTGAAACGCTGGATAATGAAGACGCTGACGGATTGAAACAATCCATTGAAAACGCTTCTAAAAATATTGGACAGGTACCATTGTATAATTCCCTTGCAAATTTATGTGTTGATGGTGTTTGATGGTGCTTCTGTCAACATTTACAACATTTAAAACCCCTAAAATTAAAGCTGGTGCATCTTGGGTGAGTGTCATTCATTGTTTTAATCATAATCTTGAGCTAGCTGTCAAGGATAACTTTGATAAAACCTTTTACAAAGAAATTGGTAACATGCCATTAAAATTATTTTGCCTTAACCGTCTGAGTCCAAAATGACTTAGAGAATTAAAGGCTTTCGAAGGTGTCTACGACAAGTCGATTCCGAAACCGTATTATTCTTATGTTACGCGATGGATTCTCTATTAAATAATAAAAAATGGAAATAGTTTTGAATTGCTATGGCACTTACATAAAACATTTGGAATCTCTGGCACGCGTCGATAGTCAAGCCCTAAAGGAGCGGAGATTGAAGGGGAAGTTAAGAGGTGGGAAAATGCCAAGTTCATACTACACTTAGCCATTTACATTGAAATCCTAACCCTACTGAAGGTGTTAAACTTCCTCGTTGTAGCAGTCAGGCGCTTTAAAGAAATCAATTAAATCATCACAGAATTCCAGTTGCGGGTAGACTCTCCGAGAGTGAAGATAGCAGTGATCCTTTAATTTACATGACAAAGGTGTTCAAACCAATTGATGATGACCACAGATATCAAGATATCGAGCTGGCCAATTCCTTTTTTTATCTTCAATCTGTTAGTGCTTCATTTCAAGAGGTTATCACAAAATTAGCCTCAACAGTGGAAGATAGATTTGAATCAATATTACCTTCACCTGCCTTTAATAACCTCGTTCAAATTCTTGATGTTTTGTCATGGCCGTCCACTGATGATGTGCTTTCGACATTATGTGATCAATGAATCAAAGGGATAGCAACACACTTTGAAAGGTTGTTGTGCCATAATGGCTGTGATACTCTCAAGATACTGCCCGAATGGAATTGTTTGAAGTCCATTCTTTTGCCGTTGTCGAAATCACAATCAAAAACAGATTATTTAGAAGTTTGGAAAGATATTTTAACACACGAGGTTATTGCTACAAAATGTAAAAACACCCTTCACATAAATGAAATTGTATTAATTACACCATTTACCAATGCCACGTTAGAGTCAGTCTTCAGTAGAATGAAAACATTAAAACTGAATTGTGAATCGTTTAGAGTCGAGCAAGGCTGGAGACGCAAATACACGTTGGAGAAGAAGGTGTTGTCATTGTCGGGTTCGATCCTGAACTTCAGTTGAATCACTTGTTTAAAAACATAGCCCGATACCTCATATACTCCAATGGAGCTAAATCACAAAAGTATCCATAAAATCGCCAGAGTGTAGCTCCCTCTCCAGCAGATAGTTATGTTTTATGGACATCCCTGCAGCAACTCTATCAGATTTGAAAAGCAGCAGCGAAGAATTTTTAGAGTTCTAATTTTGTCTATGTTTAAGTTGTTCTTAAAACCAAAGTAAGAAAAGTAGAAAATGTTAGTCATTTGCAGTTTTATTTCTGTTTCGTTACAACGCTTACTTGCCTGAAACCTTGTATACCAAACTTTACGTGTACATTTAAGAAAACCAATTACGGTACATTTTACTTATAGTAATCGCATTTTGTTGTTGAAATTCAATCGTATTTTATTGAAAAAAGACTCGCAAAATCCCTAAATTGCTACGCAAAAGTCGAAAAACGCTTTTTGCGAAGCTTTTACGAAACAATAATTCAAACCCTGTACACATGGATGGCTTTATGACCCATATTTCCTTTTGTTTTCAAATATTAACTAGAATATTTATTGTTGTGTTTATTCAAATCAAACAACTAATTGATTGGAATACTACAACCTACTAGTTGTTTAATATAATCGTAAATTATACATTATGCTGTACAACAAATAAAGATGACAAACCTTATTAAAAGCATGGGGTATATTAAATGTTAAAGTTCCAGGTTGAGAAACCCTGTTCAAATATCCATGGTGTCATAACTGTAAAGAAAGCAGCTGTTGGTTGAGAACAATAAATTTAGAAATTAGGAATACATATTTAAATCCTTTGTCAGTAAAGTTGTGTTAAATCAAAGTGAAACTTGGGCTGCAACTACAAGAGACATGTTCCAACTAAGAACAAATAACAATGCTCCAATTACTGGGGAAAAAACGGCGTTAAAACAAAACGAAAGCCTTTAGTAGGTACCTGGCTGTTTCATTTTTGTCATTTTTTGTATATTGGACTTTACCTACCGCTCACACTGCTGAATGGAGGCACACAAAAATGCAAGACTGACTGATATGTTCAACTGATAAAAGAGATAGGATTATACAACCTGATTGTTACTTTGATCATGTAACTGTGATAAAGGTGCTTGTAATGAAACACCATTTCTAGTTTGTACCCAACCAAGGTTTAAAAACTAATCACCTACCCAAAAGTTGAAGCTACTTCCTCCCAGATCTCAACTCAGAATTCAGCTTTTCAAGGTTTCTGAGTCACAAAGTTTTTTTATGTAATTTTATCTGCATTAAACATTGTTGTAAACATGTAAGTTATAAAATTATTAAAATATCATTGTAGAAAATATTTGTATATCTAAAAAGATTGAAACCATTGGCTATGGCTACGTGATTCAGCATTTGTGCTGTTTTAGTGCCACATTTTTAACTAGATCATTTTGAGACCATATCTTTAACGAAGAGTGACATTCTTTTCCATCGTGCTGACCTTTGGAAATCTCACCCAAAGCTGTGCATATAGAGCTGAGCCTTTCTCAAATCAATGCCTTTTACAGCAAGAAAGGAACATTTGATATTAGCAAACAGGAAGGGTAAGGGAAATCGGAAAAATATTATGGCCTGTGGTTTTTATGGCTCTATGAAAGCCTTGGGCCTCTGTACTTAGAAATCGGTGATTAATATTTTCATAACATTTATACTATATTTCTGTCATCTCACTTGGTCAGTATTGGGGGTTAGGACATGAACGTGCACTGGACTGGATAGCACTGTGTAAATGACCATAATTAGTTTACAGTGATTATATAAATCCTTTACTTGATCTCTTAAAACAGAAAGAATCCCGGTTTATATGAATCCAAAAGTTAGAAAAACTGGCCCCTTTCCGCTCTTTTGGGTTTACTGAATTGGGATCAAGAGATGTGCCTTTTCCTACTAACTTTTTCTCGCTGATACTATGACGACAACTTTTGTATGATCGATCTTTCCCATGGTCACGGAGTCAAAAGTAGCAAATTTTTGCATGCTTCTCAGTCAAAATCACTTGTCAAAGTATTTTGCCTTTTCCAGCAGAATCTGGCCAGTCATTTCGATGTTTGAGCTTCGCTCCTCTATGAACCACTTAAGCAGTGCCTCATCGTGAGGTGGATAGTGAGAGGATTAACAAGATAAGATGGGGAAGAAAAAAGGGATCCTTTATGACATGCACGTAAGCTAAGAAGTCAGACTGAGGCACTGATTAAATAATAGAAAAACTATTGTGAGGTTGATAACGGGAACTTTAAAAGAGTACGCAATACACAATATCTGAGAACGCAATACGCAATATCTGAGTGCGCAACAAAAAACATTTTATGCAAATATTACGCAGGGAAAAGCATTTGTCCTTTTGCATTGGTTCCTAAATGCATGTGTACGCAACATGCCAAGTTTTCTATAATAAATTTCAACTGTATTTGATTAATATATTGGATATGATGGTAATTTAGACTATAATATGGTATTTCGAGGTATTCCTTATGTCAAATTAAATATTTCATTACCATTGACCCGATATTTTGAATTACAGGAAGAGAATGCTCAACGACCTTCTTCGATTTGATGTTAAGGACAGATCTTGGGGAAGAGTTGTTACTACTGGAACGCCTCCTGCACCACGCTATCATCACTCAGCAGTTGTTTTTGCAAATAGCATGTTTGTCTTTGGTGGCTATACAGGTACGTTTAAGGTGTAACCTTAAAAACCTTTTTTGAGAACTCAACCTTTTTTAGACATTTTAGTTTATTTGCATTTAGTACTTTGAGTAAATTTAAATACCATTTTAACATAAAAATAAAACACATCTATTTTCTTATGCAAAGAAGGTGGATAGGCGCTTGCAGTCGTTACTCTCATATAAATATGAAGTGTGGTATGTTCTACTGCAGCTGCCTCTTGCCTAAACACTAAACATCAGTAGCTGACATGAAACATCAGTAGCTGACATGAGTCGCCTTTCCGCTACTGAAACAAAAACATGACTTGAGCCAGAGCAGAGATGAATTGAACAGGTAAAGATATACAACAAGAATACAAAAGAAGGTGTCTGAGATGAGATAGAAACAGAGACTACTTTATGGCCAGAGTTACTAAGAGAAGAGGCAGAAGAAGCAGAAAGTAGATTAGGTTTGGAAAGGAGACGTAGTCCAAGCGTATAAGGATTATACGTACCATTGTTAGGAATACGAGTGAGAAAATAGAAAATTGGAGTAAAAACTGGAGCTAACGAAAAGTGTTAAGACTCTACTCCAGGATCATCAGGGAAATGAGAATTCAACCATTTGACGAGTGTTAAAAGTCTCCACATACTAATACATTAAAAGATGGGGGAGACAGAAGGATGAAGTCAATAGAAATGGAAATAGCATTAAGAGAAGAGCAGTCAGGGAAAGATTGAGATGGACAGAGGAAGAAAATATACGTAGAATAANTCGATAGTCTGGGGCCTATTATAAAGCCCATGCCGCGAAAAGTGGCTTCTTTTTGTTCCAAAAGGATGATTTTATATCCTGCTGGTGTGGATTTTTCAAAATGTTCTTTTGTTTTTGTTTCTTGTATGCAGAGGATGTCAATGTTGTATTGGTTGCAATCTTTAATTAGTGACTCTTGTTTAGCGTAAGCAGTGAGGCCTCGAACATTCCATGTGCCAATACCAAATTCCCATTGTTTTGGTTGTTTTCTTGGATGATGAACTGTAGATTTTGTTTCACGAGGGTTAGATACTTTTGCAGTGGGCCGAGGGGTTATCCTTTTACCACCCATAGCAAATGCGATGATCAGTTCGCAATCCTGATAGCAATTGGTTTCACAGTGTAGCTGCTACTCACAGGAGAGACCACGAGAAGGTTGCCATCTTCCTCTCCCGACCATAATTAGTTTACAGTGATTATATAAATCCTTTACTTGATCTCTTAAAACAGAAAGAATCCCGGTTTATATGAATCCAAAAGTCAGAAAAACTGGCCCCTTTCCGCTCTTTTGGGTTTACTGAATTGGGATCAAGAGATGTGCCTTTTCCTACTAACTTTTTCTCGCTGATACTATGACGACAACTTTTGTATGATCGATCTTTCCCATGGTCACGGAGTCAAAAGTAGCAAATTTTTGCATGCTTCTCAGTCAAAATCACTTGTCAAAGTATTTTGCCTTTTTCAGCAGAATCTGGCCAGTCATTTCGATGTTTGAGCTTCGCTCCTCTATGAACCACTTAAGCAGTGCCTCATCGTGAGGTGGATAGTGAGAGGATTAACAAGATAAGATGGGGAAGAAAAAAGGGATCCTTTATGACATGCACGTAAGCTAAGAAGTCAGACTGAGGCACTGATTAAATAATAGAAAAACTATTGTGAGGTTGATAACGGGAACTTTAAAAGAGTACGCAATACACAATATCTGAGAACGCAATACGCAATATCTGAGTGCGCAACAAAAAACATTTTATGCAAATATTACGCAGGGAAAAGCATTTGTCCTTTTGCATTGGTTCCTAAATGCATGTGTACGCAACATGCCAAGTTTTCTATAATAACTTTCAACTGTATTTGATTAATATATTGGATATGATGGTAATTTAGACTATAATATGGTATTTCGAGGTATTCCTTATGTCAAATTAAATATTTCATTACCATTGACCCGATATTTTGAATTACAGGAAGAGAATGCTCAACGACCTTCTTCGATTTGATGTTAAGGACAGATCTTGGGGAAGAGTTGTTACTACTGGAACGCCTCCTGCACCACGCTATCATCACTCAGCAGTTGTTTTTGCAAATAGCATGTTTGTCTTTGGTGGCTATACAGGTACGTTTAAGGTGTAACCTTAAAAACCTTTTTTGAGAACTCAACCTTTTTTAGACATTTTAGTTTATTTGCATTTAGTACTTTGAGTAAATTTAAATACCATTTTAACATAAAAATAAAACACATCTATTTTCTTATGCAAAGAAGGTGGATAGGCGCTTGCAGTCGTTACTCTCATATAAATATGAAGTGTGGTATGTTCTACTGCAGCTGCCTCTTGCCTAAACACTAAACATCAGTAGCTGACATGAAACATCAGTAGCTGACATGAGTCGCCTTTCCGCTACTGAAACAAAAACATGACTTGAGCCAGAGCAGAGATGAATTGAACAGGTAAAGATATACAACAAGAATACAAAAGAAGGTGTCTAAGATGAGATAGAAACAGAGACTACTTTATGGCCAGAGTTACTAAGAGAAGAGGCAGAAGAAGCAGAAAGTAGATTAGGTTTGGAAAGGAGACGTAGTCCAAGCGTATAAGGATTATACGTACCATTGTTAGGAATACGAGTGAGAAAATAGAAAATTGGAGTAAAAACTGGAGCTAACGAAAAGTGTTAAGACTCTACTCCAGGATCATCAGGGAAATGAGAATTCAACCATTTGACGAGTGTTAAAAGTCTCCACATACTAATACATTAAAAGATGGGGGAGATTGAAGGATGAAGTCAATAGAAATGGAAATAGCATTAAGAGAAGAGCAGTCAGGGAAAGATTGAGATGGACAGAGGAAGAAAATATACGTAGAATAATGAATCAATGCAAGCATGAAGGAAAAAAGGTAATTAACGATGAAAGTGAATATTGAAAACAACGTTTTGTTCATTACTAGAGGTTTCGGTGTCTCTATTACACCATGTTCACTAGCTAAATTATTTCATAAATTTACATTTCTTCAAAATCTATAAAATTATATATAAATATTTAAATACTTAAATATTATAAAATATCTCAAAAAAACAATGAGACAAAAAACAAAAGACTATTTCAAAAAAGCTCAAGGGGATACGATTGAACATTTGAATTCAAGACAGAAGAGAGATTTTTAACAAACAACGACTCTTTAATGAGAAGTTCTCTATCATTATTTGCGGTAGCTAAACATTCAACGTCACTCAATAGGGAATTGTACCCGTTTTGAACTAAATGCTCTGTAACTGCAGTAGGATTTCTTGTATTACAATGCTCCTTAAACCTCGTTTCCATGTGGCGTATCGTCTTTCCTACGTAGCTTGCATTGGAATTCGTACAGTGTACTCTGTACACTACAAACGAGTTAAACCTTTTAGGTATTGCATTTGTAAATGAAGCAAATTACAAATTGCACACAAGGTTAATGAACTTGTTTTCTTCCGTTGCTTTTTTGGTTTGTTTTATTTTGTTTTTAATGTTGCCACGCTTAAATGATCCTTACTTTACAATAGCTGTAATACATACATACATATATATATATAATTTTTATTTATTTATTTATTTATTTAGAGAAAGAGAGAGAGAGAGAGAGAGAGAGAGAGAGAGAGAGAGAGAGAGAGAGAGCGAGAGAGACAGAGCGAGAGAGAGCGAGAGAGAGAGAGCGAGAGAGAGAGAGAGAGAGAGAGAGAGAGAGAGAGAGAGAGAGAGAGAGAGAGAGAGAGAGAGAGAGAGAGAGAGAGAGAGAG
>RDPX01000097.1:2169044-2186610 GCA_003991215.1 Morbakka virulenta | reverse complement strand
CAGTGTGATAGATTTATTGAAGCAAGGCGGCCAGATATTGTGTTGGTAGATAAGAGGAACAAAGAAGTAAAAATAATAGATATTGCTGTGCCAGGAGATTCAAGAGTAGCAGAAAAAGAACTTGAAAAGATTGAAAAGTACCAAATGTTGAGAGAAGAAATAGGTCATGTATGGCAAATGAATAAAGTTACGGTGATACCTGTAGTAATTGGAGCATTGGGAGTCATTTCAAACAAGTTTGAAAGATACATGGAGAAAATGGGTGTGAAGATTGAGATGGCAATTATTCAGAAAAGGGCACTGCTTAAAACAGGGAGGATACTGCGAAAAGTCTTGTCTCTTTAGAGAAACAGGAGAAGGAACTTTGAGACCCCTGGTGACTTGTTGTTACCCGCTCTCAAAGATAAAAGAACAAAAGAACTTTCCAGACAAACATGTCTGAGATTTACATTAAAAAAAATAATAATAATAGTCCACAGGAACAAGCTCCAGGAACAAATTATGCTAAACTTATCATTGATAAAGCCGAGTATTCGCCCCTTTATAGGATCCATGGGAATAAGAATGAAACAGTTTATCAAACAGAGACATAATAATGTCGCTAGGTTTGTACACTGCCGCCTATGTCAAAAATATGAACTTGACAGATCCAAGAAGTAGTAAGACCACAAGCCGGATGGGGTCGTTGAGAATGTAGATGGTAAGATCTTGTGGGGTTTCATAACCAGTGCGACCAAGAGAATAAAGAAAGATGACCAGACGTCGTTTTTGTGGACAAGAAAAAAGGGGTGGTTAAGATCGTCGGTGGGTTTCACCATACCTGATGATGTCATGATTAAAAATCTTTGGAGGATGAGATTGGATGTTTGTAGGAACCTCGGAAAGTGTTTTCTGTATAATTCGCAGCATACACAAAACAAAGCAGAGCACATTTTAGTTCTTTCATCGTAATATCTCTGACTTTGGTCCTGCGTTATTTTTGTTGTTGTTTAAAATGCCTGTCTTGGCCATGGTATAACTTTCAAAACAGTTGAATCATATTTTTTTCCAGGTGGACCCGTATTTCAACTGAGCACCTATTAAAAGGAACACCGCCACCGCCCTCTCGACGATATGGACATACCATGGTGGCACATGATCGTCATTTATATGTTTTTGGTGGTGCAGCTGACAATACTCTCCCAAATGACTTTTTCTGGTATGATTTTTAATGATTTTTAGTTTTTTGTGCCAGGATTACGGAAAATTTTCGTGTCATCATGGCAACTACCCTTATACCTCTTTGACGTCTCTTGTCAGATGCTTAACGCAGCAGAAAAGTCAGTTAACTTTGTGCTGTTGTCAGCACATTTTTTGTCTCTCAAAGCACAAATTGTAAAAGACAGGGTTATATGCATACAACAGAATATGAATTATATCAAATATGTTCTAAATTCACTGCTTAAAAGTGGTAGGTAACCTTGATATTTAGTAAATAAGCATGCCAATCGATACACCACAGTCCAGGTAATAACAAGTTTGGGCTACAGAAAAGCTTAAAGGCATGACCTCACCATTGGGAACCTGCAAGGGGGCTTAATGACGCACTTATGAATGCAGCTCAAGGCATGAATTGACTTTTACGGATGAAATATACTTGTCACGCCCAGAAGATTTCGGATGAGCTTTACTGAGAAGCTGTTGGTAGAACATGTTTATCTGTAGAGGAAATTTGGTAATGTTAAAGAGCTAATTTATGTATAATAAGTAGCGGGTGATTATACAGCCTTTAGTAGATCATATCTTTAGAGATCCAAAATATACCCACAGTCAAGGTAACATTTCAGAATCTTTTGTTAGTCTGCAGTATAGTTAAGTAGAGATTATCATTTTTATTTGATGAAAACTACGGCTGACGCCTTTTTTCGGTATCCTGGAGATATTCACTGCCTTACAAGACCCATTTGACAACAGAAGTTTTTGTAAATATGTATATATTTCTAAAATTTTTGAATTGGTTATCCTGTATAAATTTCGTAAATAATAATAATAATAATAAATAATAATAATAATAATAATAATAATAATACAAGTTGACTTTAAGGTTTTTCGTTTAGAATTTTTGCCAGTCCGCTGGTCAGTGACCACATTAAAATTTCCATTGGAAGTGGATCTGGCAAATACACGGTAAACAAATACTAATGTGTTGTTACCATAAGGTATACCATAGAAGAGGTTGCAGATGGCTGGTCATTGTATACAGCACTATTTTATGTTCAGGCAATTAAATCTTAGCAAAATTTTACCAAAAAATAAAAGGAATGGTGAAATTTAGTGAATTCGTTTTCTCCAGAAAAAAATTCCAGATTGCAGTTCTGTTTTTACAGTTAGTAATAAACGGAAGATAGAAGAATTTATCTTCGGGTATCTTTCAATCCTTTCAGTGACTAGAAACTGAGCACAACTTTGTGCCATGCTATGTCGTTTTACTCAAATTTGTTACAAGAGTATTGAATTTTTGTTTCAAGTGTATTGAATTATCGTTACAAGTTTTGTTGAAGTTAATTTTCCCTCATTTGGGGGAAAAGAAACCATGCACCCGCTACTATTTGTTTTTTATCAAGAATATTGTATTTAATGCATATAATAAATTAGAAATTCGATTTATAATACTCAATGCTTTCCTGCGTTTTTAATAGGTATGACCTAGATACACAGACCTGGGATGTGATCAATATCGCACCTGAAAGTCAGGTATGAAAGAGAAGTTAAGAACCATATCAGCATCATACTGAAATTAGAGATGGGTGATAATTGTTAATGATCCACATCCGTAGTGGCAGGGTCGTGATGGCTTAGATTTAAAATGATGTGCTAAAAAATTACTGCAAAAACAAAAATGTACATAATTTTAAACATATATATTGCTATCATTTTTGCGTAGGAGAATAGGTAAAAATATCTTTTGCACTGAGCTTGACTGAAACCAGATGACCATCATCTCTGTCAACAAAATCAATGGTTTTATGCTCTCAGGGAGATCATATTTTCTACTTGAAAGAAGATAGGAGGCAATTTGAAACAAATTACAACTTCTTGCATTGAGATTGTATGGTATATTAGCCTGCATTGAATTTTTTAATTATCTGCCCGGATTAGAAAGACTAATAAACATTAATATATATGGAAGATATACTGCAAATTTTTCACTTTTAATGCCTTTCTCTTTACCTCTTTACCTTGCTATGTATTTAAAAATGAGTGATTTTTAAGTTAATGTTAACTCTACTTTCCTAGTGCGCCAAACGATAGTTATTTCAGTTAAAATTAATATAAATTCAGTTAAACTGTTTCTTGCAGTTATAAATAAAAAATAATTATGTAGTTAATATACTTCAAACAAATTTTTGACTTTTAGATTCCAAGTGGAAGACTTTTTCATGATGGAGATGTCATTGGAAATAAGTTGTTTATTTTTGCTGGAACTGTTGATAACAACGTTCGAAGTGGCGAACTTTACCAATTTACATTTTCAAATTACCCGAGATGTACATTAAACGAAGATTTTGGCCGCCTTTTGGAAAGTGGCCAGTTTTATGATGTGGAGTTTATTTTCGAAGATGGGGTAATATATTTTTTATTAGTAGATATGTATATATATATATATATATATATATATATATATATACGTTTTGTTGGCTCATATGATCGTGTGTAAAGTAAACATAAAAACAAGTAAAGTGCTCAGGCATTTAAAAATAGTCTTGTTGGTATGCTTACAGCCAGTAATAAATTTGTGAGTGGCCCTACATATTTCCACAACGGAATTAGGAAACAGGTCACAGAAAACTTCACGCCCTTTGTTTTTCTTCAAAGCAGGCTTTAATGATAATCTGTGACATCTATCTCTTTAATCACCCAAGGTTCTAGTATCGAATTGAAATTGCCAATAATGAATCTGGTATGACTGTTTTCAAAACCTTGAAATCAATTAATAATACCCCTCTTTTCTGTTAAAGAATGATTTAGATTTAGGGGCTGCGACTGTGTATAATGTTTATAGCCGACATTATGTAGTAACGTATGAGAACAGAAATTAGTTAGCCATTTTCAAATGCTGGAAGCCATTTTACGGTTAATAATTTTCTTGCTCATTAAGAAAGGCACAGAAACACACGTAATTTTTTGAGCATCAATGACAGTATAATATCTATTAAAAACAATAAAAACTAGTTCAGTATCACTCTTTTACAATGTTGGAACTAGTTTTTCAGTTGGTGGGACGATTCTTTCCCCAGGTTCCTGTCATCAGGTGTTTTTTTGTATGACAATGAGACATATTGCCCCGCGCAATATGACAGTTTCACTTCAACGAAAGGAATGTCTAATCGTAACGAACAAGTACAATATGAATTGTTTGACCATTTTGCCGTTTACATTCGTTTACAATCTTTAATTGTTTAGTACATTTAAGAATGGATTTTCCTATTTTCAGCATTCAGTAAAGTAGTATAAATTTCATTGTAGAACTTCATGAGCTTCTTAATGAATAACCAACGCTATATTAATATTAAAGATCGATTTAAGCTCTTCTTGACCAAATTAGCTGTGTGACTAAATGTGATGGAAGGTGTGTTAAAAGCAGTCACTCTGCATAGGTATTTTAGGAGTGCAACATTGTTAAAAAGTTTGTGACGATTTAAGGATACTAGTCTTAAGTAAAACACTCTTAAACAGAAACAGAGCTCCTGAGTCTGACCAATATCTCTCCTTTAATAAAAATGAAATTTATTGTAGACCTGTCCCGCCTAAAACCAAATTGATTTTTCGTCGAGTGACACAAGAGTTTTTACCGGTGAGTTTCACTTTCGGTGGTGTTGTCTTGCTTCTCTACAGTTTTACTTTACCTTCTTTTTGAGATGATCTTTTTTGTTATCACCCCGCCCTTTCTTAATTAGCATTCAGATGAAATGTAAAGTTGTGTTTTTTTTAACTACGAGAAAAGCACCTCTTTACAATAAACAAGGTTGTGTCTGAACCATTAATTTTCAACTTTGTTTCCTCATGTCAACCAAGCTAGTTATGGTAAAAGTAGGAGAATTCTTTCTGCGGAGTCTTCGATAAATGATGTCATCATCATCATCATCATCGTCGTCGTCGTACTCGCCGTCGTCATCGCCATCACCATCGCCAATCGTCACCGCCGTCCTTATAACCATCATCACTACTACTTTACCATTACCTCCCTCATACCTACACACTCAGCTTCAGTCACTATGTTTCACCATCACCATAGTCTTGTTATCGCCCTAAGTACTATTATGATTGTTACCGTCAACACCATCATCAATACCACCTTTAGGACCATTGTTATCACGTATTACCACCACAGTTCTACCACCACCGTCACAATGATACTCGTGAACATGAATACATTTTTTCATAATGTTTTTTTTTTCTTTTTCCTTTCTGTCCTTTTTTCGCCATTGTGTGGGTTCTATGTTCGGGACTAGCCACTTCAATTCCTGTCAGTCGAGTGCCATCTTCTACCAACTCATTCTCCTTTACATCTGGCCCGATATCACCTTGTTCATCTATCGAACTTACAACAGTTTTATATACTTTTCTCGTGAGCTTCATGTTTATCCGATCTTTATTCAATATTTATCATTTCTATCATGATCATAAATTTAAATTTTTCATAAGGATAAACCGCATTATCACCATTTACTTTTAAGTATTTTTGACCTCGTGGTTTAATATATTTAATGCCTGTAACAATTTGTCCTTTTTATTTCCAGGATATTCACTGGATTTATTGCAGTTAGACAAATTAGTATATATATATTTATATATATATATATGCCTTATATTGTTCTACTTTTTTATTTATTTAATTAGACAAGGCTTGGAGCTCATTGTGCAATTGTAGCAGCGCGATCACCATGGTTACGAACATTATTATGTCAATCAAAAAAGAAAACTGAAGAGAAGGTACGTCTCACCTTCCTTGTCATATATATATTCACAGACTGATAGGAGTAGCAATTTGTTTTGATAAGAATAGCGTTGCAAACTAAGAGCTTGAGATTTTTTAATTCAATATTCTGGTTTTTATTTTATTTTTGTATCAATTAACTTGTCGTAACAAGTACTTGCTCATATTGCTCATATAGTTTAATTTGCATCAAGTGGAATACTGTTGGGAATTAGTGATCGTGACCCTGTACAATATTTTAAGAGGCACAGTTTATTTTTGTGGGATACAGGAATCTACTCACAGTTTAGCTTAACTTTCTTCTGTCCAGGCGCATTTTAAGCTAGAAAACGTTTATTAAAGTATATTGGAGAAGGACTATCTGTACTCTAGAGGATGCAAAGATACTAAAGTTATACAGATGCCACAATATTGATATATTTAATTGGAAAGCTAAAATCGCAAAAGTTATGCTGAAACTAACTGTAGTTATTGTTTCGTTTAACTTAAAAATTCTTTTTTTCTCAACACGTTGCAGCAACTGAAAGTTGACTTAAGTATAAAAAGGACACTTAAAATAATCTAGTTTGCCTCCGTATTCATTTAGTATTGTTATTATGACCTTCCAATATTTCTTTTTAAAGCAATCGTTGTTTATTACTTGTATTTATTATACTGTGTAATACTTACGATGCATAGGTTTATTTCCTTATTTCCTGGAGGTAATTTTCAGGCCATTTGTTAAAAACTTGTGAAAACCTATTTTTCGTGGGTGATCATATATATATATAAATCTATTTCGATTAGTCCTCATGTACCAATTAAGCCAAGAAATGCTGCAGTACCAAAATCTGATCATTGAAAATAATCTTGTTGATTTCCGTCAACCGAACCAAAAGTGGAATGCAAAGAAACTTGTGTCCAGGGGGAATAATGAGACGAGTGACATCAAATGATGCTCATACTGAAAGTCCAACTCAACATCTGTAATCAGGTGTTAATAGAAGGGAGCGTTACCTCCTTTCCAGTGGAGTATTCGAGGGGAGTGAGGGACAGCTTATCAATATTGAGGCCAAATAATCCGTATTCCATTGATTCAGTGAAAAAAAATACTAAACTGCATGCCGTTTGTTTCAAGTGGTATCCCAAGATAGCGGGTCATTTATACTGATAAAGGACACCTTCTGCCTTGTCAGAAAAGATCAAATAACCATCTGTAGCCTGATTACAGGCCACTGGTAACAGAATCATCACAGAACAATCACACAGAGTTCCACATTGCTGATTCTGCGGTATGTCACTTCAAAAATTCGCCAATCACCATGGAAGATTTCCTCCAAGACTGTCCCATGTGCCAAACATACGACAATCCTTCCCTGCTGACACACTGTTGAAAAGAAATTCTATGTACCCATGCACAGCCTTCAGCCAACTTTGGCATTCGTCAGAAACACTGACGTTGTTGTGTGTGTGATCGACGACAACGGAGGAGAATCTCTTTAACGCTACAAACTGTTTTGAAGTTGCTTTACGGGTGTTGTCTTATTCCAGTTACACTGTGTATTTGTTTGTATATACGTTCAGCTCTATCTTTTCCTGGGCACTTGTCTCAGCCATGCTTTTTATACATGCAAGTTTTCTAATTGTTTTGTTCATGATATTGACTTTTCTTGTTATGCTGATTAATGTTATTAGTATTCGGGTTTTTTTCAATGAAAACAACAAAGTTTACTGCTACAACATTTTGTATTTTTTGTTTTGTTATAGAGATCACAGTTTGAAAATGACAATACAAAAATGAACACTTCAAAAATACAGGTTTGCCTCAAAGATCTTAATGTTCATTCATTTAAAGTAGTTCTTTGGTTTATGTACACGGATATGCTGTACCCGTTGATAAAAGGTAAGATTTTCCTTCTTATGTATTATTTTAATGCATTTTAAGTAAATAAGCTAATTATCTTAGGGGTTTAAAAGGAAACAAAAAGTATCAATGTCAATTTTAATGTTTATATTATATAAATATTTATATAAATAACTGTCAATGAAAGAAGGCATTTGATGTTGATGAAAAGGAGTCAGTGACAAACCATTGTTACATTTACATATGATGTTTGGGAAACTAGAGTCATACAAAAGAGAGGTTTTGTGATACGAAAGGCGCTGCTATAGTTTACTTCTAAACGATTTATATTTTGAACTCTTATTTGGTTTTTTTAAATAAATACAAATACAGTGTTTGTAGACCATTTCTTAGTTTGTTTTTTAACTGAGGTAATGATAAGAATTTTTAATGCGCAAGCACAAGTAGGTGTACCCGACACAGGAGAGCGCTTAGCATACACACATTCAGAAAGTAAGAAGTGATGATTTGCCATTGTCCAGGTGGCTACAGGAACAACGTGTATGGCGTAATATATAACATGGATCTATTAATTAAAATTTGTTACGCATAATATCTATATATTTTTTTATTTTATTTATTTATTTATTTATACATAAAGTAAGTTCCAGAGTTGCCCGCAGTTTAAGTTTTGTAGGAGTGTATTTCAGTTGTCCCAATTAGTATTTTATTTTGGTTTTATTTGTGGAGTAGTCGGGGTTTCAAAAATTGCCGAAACACATTCATTTTAACAGTCATTTTTGTAACCTTTTCCATATTTACGCAGATGATCATGGAGCCACAACAGAAATTGTAGAACTCATGATTGATGTGTATAACTTGTCCCTTAAGGTGAGACAATAAACTTTTGTTTAATGCCTGGAATGTAAAGGATATGCAAAAGTTCATCGTTTTGTATTTTTGTAGAACCGGAATTCCTCTCATTTTTGCCGGAATACGTTTTGAGGATTTTCATAATATATTTCCAATTGGGATTAAAGTTATTCCATGTACGAAGGAGAAGTACTGTTAGTGAAGTTTGATACTAACGTAATAATAGAGCCCATGTACGTGGACTTTTGGAAGATAGTGATGTGAAATCCTTGATCCCTGTACTCGGTGAGTAGTAAACAAGAAAAGACACTGACCTTCTTCGCTCCTACGCGAATGTGAATTCTGTTTTGGGATACCTGCTGTTCATATGCAGTGAAAACGGCGAGACGACTTTCTATGGGAACGCGGGAACTGCGAAGCCACACGCGGAAATATTGTGCCTGCAAACTACCTAATTTTCCGATGTACAGGCGGACATTTTGAGACAATTATTACTGCACAAAACTTTTCTCGGGTCATACACCAAGTACAAAGTATTACGCGTTCCAAAACACTTTCAATTATCTTACCAGAGTGCAACATTAAGACTATGTATATTGTCAAAACATTCTAAACCTAGGTATTTAAAAACAGCATATCATACCTATATGCCACAACGAAAACACGCAAAGCTTCAGAAATAATAATCAAAACGTACCGCAATCCAAAGCCTCAAACCCACATCACCCTCCTGATAAAAAGCGCTCCTGTTTCGATAATAGTAAATGCTGGTTTTTTAAATTTGTATCTACCACCTCTTATTTTGGAACTCTTTGTCTCAATTGAAGACAGCTCGATGTTAAGATTAAAGTAAAAGTATTTGAATACTTTAGATCGGCATGTACGTAGAGTTTAGGGTAAGGGGAATAAGAGACTACTGTAAAAATTGCACCGGGTATTTGCAATAAATAATAATAATCATAATAATAATAATAATAATTATTATTATTATTATTATTATTATTATTATTATTATTATTATTATTATTATTATTATTATTATTATTATTAAGATTGGAGAATGGAGCTGACCCTAAGTGCCGGTTTTGTGGCCAGCACACGAAAACAATATATCACCTTTTTCCGGGATATTTGGTACTTGCTCCGAATGAGTGTGTCAAACGCCACGACCGTTTTGGACAGTATACTGGGGTATATGCAAACCTTTTAGTATGAAACCAACTCGAACTGGTATGAACACTATCTACTACCAGTCAAGGAAGGAGAAATTACTANATAATCATCATTATAATAATAATAATAATAATAATAATAATTATTATTATTATTATTAAGATTGGAGAATGGAGCTGACCCTAAGTGCCGGTTTTGTGGCCAGCACACGAAAACAATATATCACCTTTTTCCGGGATATTTGGTACTTGCTCCGAATGAGTGTGTCAAACGCCACGACCGTTTTGGACAGTATACTGGGGTATATGCAAACCTTTTAGTATGAAACCAACTCCAACTGGTATGAACACTATCTACTACCAGTCAAGGAAGGAGAAATTACTACTATTCTGTGGTACTTTCCAATCAACATTGGCCGGGCGATTTAAGCCAATCATCCTGACATTATAACTAAAGATAGGAAAAACGAAGTATGCATTTTAGTTGACATGAGTGTGTCAAGTGATACAAATATCTCAGTTAAGGAATTTGAAAAGTTAAGAAGGTCAAGAAGGGGAATCAAAAACATGTAGAGAAAATAGCCGGAAAGCATAAACTGCAAGAACTCCAGAAAATTGTCCTCACAGGCACTGCTCCTATTCTTCGAAAAGGACTGAATTTGATACCGTAAAAGTCATAAACCTTTCTGTTTTTTTCATACTGCTTTTTTACTTTTTTTACTTTTCATAGTTTTTAGTAATGTGGCTACCTTCTTTTAACATTCGTGCCAATGATGTTTTTACTTACATGTAATAATTATTTTTATTCTCTTTGTAATATGTCAATCGTCCCTTTAATGTTCGTGTCATGTCTCATTGGATCTTTGTGTGCCCCAGATCACTGGGGTGACCTGGTAGGTAATTGTACTAAAACGCATACGTAACAAAATAGTTCAATAATGATAATAATAATAATAATAATAATAATAATAATAATGATAATAACAATAACGTGGTATTTCCATTTACCTTTGTTTGGGGTTTCATTTGAAGAAATGCCATTTCTCTGTAACATCTTACGCCAAAAGCCCGTACCCATTTTAAGAATCCTCTCCTAGCCTATCCTTTTGGGAATTTAGTATTGGTGAACATTCAAAGTTCATTGTCACTAGAAAAAAGGATCTTCCGCAGTATTTTCAGTGTTGGCTTGCAAAGTCATTTCCTTGTATAAAATGTTTTTGAAAGTAGATTTGAGAACTTGTATTTTGTTAGATATTACATTTTTTTATTTTGTATAATATTTTGATTTCTACAGCAAACGCAACTATAAAGGCCTTAATCGACTGGTATTTTTTTTGTCTAGCATTAGTTAGTTATGTCTTCTGTTTTCTACAAGAACTTCAGGGCTTGTCCACAATAATTCATTGCTTTAATCGTAACAGCGCCACACCCTGGTTAGTATGAAACAAATTCAAAATCTTGATACCGCTTAAGGGATGCACCAAAAGTACGCCTGTTATCAACAAGCTGCCCGTATGTAATTGGTTTGGAGTAGCGAACAGTGTTCACCGGAGCCAACTGCACCAGGGAAGTTTATACGCTCATGGCAGTCCCAGCATGCTAGGACGTAGCACAATTATACAGGACGTCAATGTCCATGTCATTTTCTGTCAATTGATATTACAGATCCAGCAACGAGAGCAAAAGCAGAATGTTACTACTCGACGTTTTAGTCCAACATACAGTACCCATGATTCTACAAATAGAAGAATGTTGTTAATGCTTCTGTTTTTTACATTTGGATATTAATTGTTGTATTTGTATATAAAGTAAACACCTGGTTAAAAGCAATACTTTTTTTGGCAACTGTAGAGGAGAGGTCGGGGTCTATAATCGCGTTATTGGTCACTATTGCCCAAGGAGGTAAAACCCTCAGTTCTTTTTATCAGATTTTCATCAACAGAAATTTGTGGTGGCCTCGAGTCTGTGTTTTTGGATTGTTTTAGATTTCTTTCTTCAGATTTTGTTCTGAAGAAAGAGCAGTTCTTTCGAGCAACTGAGAAAAGGTTCTTTTGTTTTGTTCAAAACTGTATGAGATGATAGCACAAACAACCAAACCCATGTTGACAAGTTTTTTCATCATGATGCCCTGTATACTTACGAATGTCTGTTCTGTTACTAATAAGACATATTCGTAACAGAACAGGCCAGGCAGCCTTCTTTTACTTGGATGTGATATGTCAATATTAAATACTTTATTTGCTTGACTAATAAAGCTGAGCAACGATGGTGACATAACCACCCTGTAATGTTCGGACATTGCTTTGTGCAATCCGCAATTTAATGTGTAGAGATACCTGTATTCTTTTGGTCTTGTTTTTGATTAAAGAAGTGGATGACCATTTAATCCTGGTCTGTCAAAGAAGGAACTAGGTAGAGCAGGGCTTGTGTACATAGTTCTATATGATCCTCTTCTGATTAAGGAAAGTAAGCCCGTCTAAAAACGACTGTCTTTTACGAAGACAGATGGCAGCAGATGGTAGTTGTCTTTAGATATGGTCTTCCTACTATGAGATCGTGCGTCACCGATTACATGATCTGTTATATATATATATATATATATATATATATATATATATATATATATATATATATATATATATATATATAAGATATGATAAGTTGGAAAGAATCAAAAAACTACACAGTCCATTTCGACAAGCCTGTTTCGTGATTTTATTCACTCTTCAGGAAATGTAAAACTAAAAATAAACCAGGTGCGCTTTATATCTTATAAGCTATAAAGCGCACCTGGTCTTATAAGCTATAAGATATAAAGCGCACCTGGTTTATTTTTAGTTTTACATTTCCTGAAGNTTTTCTTTTATGCAAAGGTTGCATCTTTTGTTCGAGTTATTGTAGGGTCGGTTTGTTGAAAGGATTCTCCAAGATATTGTATGGTCTATATTTGCGTCTGTTAATGTCCAAATGTATTTACTGAGTTCCGTCGAGTTCCTGTATTTTTTGTTTCGAAAAGATGAGATGTGACTTCTGTACCTGGTTTTGAATTCGTTTTCTGTCAGTCCTATGTATGAATAAAATCACGAAACAGGCTAGTCGAAATGGACTGTGTAGTTTTTTTATTCTTTCCAACTTATCATATCTTATATTACGCTCTGCATTTATGTATTGAGCACTTTAATACGGATAACCGAATCGAAAGCTTTATATATATATATATATATATATATATATATTGTTTATATTACATACATTATATACTAAATATTAGTTAAATAATATATTAGTTAGATGCGAGACTGACATTTAAGCTTTACAAAGTAAAGATACATAAGCAAGAGAGAGAAGTGCAAAACTGACAGCGGCCTTCCTAATACAAAAAAAAATTGAGACTCTTCCCTAATGAGTTTTTAATCGTGCGGCTCCAGGACGGCAATACAAATCAAATGACAATTTTTCAACTGATTTTGATACAGTCCAAACTCTTGTTTTGTCAGAACTGTTTTAAAGAAAACGTTTTTGAGGGGTTGGTAAGGCTAAATCTACTGTCCATTTTAAGGCCATTCATTTTCATGGAGGAGCTCAACATAAAGTTTAGAAATGATAAAATTATTGAATTTTCCTCCTAGTTTCAATTAAAAAGGTTAGAAGTTCTCTGCGTTCAGTATATTGAAGCATCAATAAGTACGAAAAATGTTTTAAAAGGATTGGAATGTGCTGAGAATTTAGGACTTGAGCCTATCAAGGTAAATATTAAACTTACTATTTAGCTTGTGCACCCTGGCTGCTAACGTTGTGTTTACTGATTGCCTATTTTAAAGTTGTTTTTGAGTGCATGGCATTTTTTCAAACAGTAATTGTTCTACTGTGACTTTTGTATTTGTTTTGAAAAACAGTAACCATTACTATTACCTTTGTAAGTTAAGACTGATTGCCGTTACTATGAGAACAAGCAACCCATATTCCTTTTTTTGTGTTTAGATTCGTATTCCTAAGTTTAATAGCAATTGCGTGGGTAACCTTGTAATTCATCATTGAGATATTTTCGTATTTGACCCATGGCCAATTTTATCTTGTAACTGGTGGCAAATTTGTACCTGGGGACTTCTTCTTTGTCTTTCGGCAGTGTCGGTCAGGGGTCGTCACGGCGAATCCGTCGATTCCACTTCACTCTGTCTACCGCGTCTTCTATACTCACTCCAGTTGTCTACAAGCCGTCTCTAATTGTCTCCGTGAACCTCCTTTTTGACCATCCTGTTTTTCTCCTCTATCTTGATCATTATTTTTCCCATTTAGTCTGCGTCTCTTCTGACGTGTCCGTACAATTTTGATTTTGACTCTTTTAGGTTTTCGTTTTACCAAGGCATTCTGATTATTAAATGTTAATTGTATCCGGTTGGCTGTTGTTCCATGTTTACGAATAGATCTGATGCTCTTTTAAAATCTCTTTTTTCATTACATTGTAACATACATTTTACCGCAGAAGGAAAGGAAATCGATGACTTTTCGGTCATCATTCACGTTTTCGCTACAAAACAGGGTAAAAGGCACTGAAATTCTGGTAAGCTCAATAATTGTATCTGAGTGCTTTCTTCCATCATATGACTTGAGTGTTTATCAAAGGTTAGTCAAAGGTCAACCCATCTCTTGGCTTAACTTTTTTTTTCTGTCATTCCTTCACAGCTCTTGCATATGCCTGTTATGGTTTTTAACCATTACAAAAAACATAAACAAAAAATGGCTTATTGGGGAATATTGTTACCCTTGTTCTTTGTAGATTTAAGGTAATAAACACTGAGAAAATAATTTCCTTTTTAACAGTTGATATTTGATTAACAAGAGTTTGAACGAAATATGTGCTAACATATTTCGTAAAGAAGACTTTTCTTGCACCCAACATTGCCAATAAATATACTGTCCAAATGAAATAGAACTTTATTTAGATTGATAGGATAACAGGCTAATACCATTAAAATATCTGCAATAAAATCGACAGTCATAAAAGGTCCCTTTTTCCGTCAAGACACAGTTTTTAGTCTAAACATGCATTTCTTAGACAATATAACAAGTTGCAAAATATGGAAAGCGCGGAACTTGTTTTATCGACAAAGGGATGCGTCACTTTGTACCCCTGCGATTAAGCAATTCTGCAAAGTTATAATCAGTATAACATTCAGATCATTAGGCATATAAGATAGAATGCCAGTAATAAAATGGGAGATGTTATGCATTACGTATGTACATTAATGAGTTTTATGATCATTGTCTAAATAAAGAATTAATTCTTATTCTTTCTGTACATCGTGTGATAGGAGGGTAACCGCTGGAATGGAGAATTAGTAGGTCATACAAATTTATTGAACGTTCTAACCTCATGTTGGTGAAAGAGAAGGTATGCTCTTTGGGAACAACTCAAAGGATATTTTTGCGCTTGAGAAATTCGAGATTTACTTGTGAAGACCAAAGTAGGAGCAAAAGGCAAATGTAATCTACTGGAAAATAGCGTTTGTAAAAAATCTCAGTAAAAGCGTTATTTTCCGTACAGTAAATAGTGAAGTTTTGCTCTCTTAATGAGAATTATTTGTTTCTTGTTTATTTTGTAGGAATTTTGTATGAAATTTATTGTCAGAGAAGTGCATTTTAATGTTATTATTATGGGAAAAGAATTCGAAGCATTACCAAAGCATTTAATGATTGAGATTGTTAGAAGGAAACAACTACAACAGGTATGCGCTTTGCAAATGCTTTTGCTACCAACTGATTGGCGAAATAAACAAACTGACCTTTTACCTTCCCCGATGCAGATTGCTTAATACATGCTATCACATTTTGTTAGAAACAAGTTTACTTTGTTCAGTCATTAATCTTTACCATTTATGGGCAATTTTTTATATTTCTAAACATGCTGCTTTGCCCATGACATTTGAACTTTTTATTTTTTGTAGTTGAACCTTGTCATTTGCTGCCTCACCCCTGGTAAATGTTTTTAGTACTTCCTTCGTCATATTCCCTTTTTATCAGTATTTTTCTGACCAATCGATTTTTTTTAAACACCACTTCCTGGTTTATCATCTTCCTTCATATACAGTGCCCTTTCATTTTTATTTCCCTCTTACCTTCATACAACATGCTGCAAACACGTAACTTAACTTCGTTTACTGTTTTTTACCTCACCATATTTTGTCGTTCTTAAAATGTTGTTTTAATGAAATCCAAAATAGTCATAATAATATTAATATTTGAAGGTTTTTTCAAACATTATTCTTTTTTCTTGTACCCATTGATCGTCTATATCTTATAAAATCACAGGTCTTATTAGTGTTTACGGTATCTTTTCTTAAATATTCTCACTTGAAAAGTAATTTATTCCTAGTATTTTGGAAAAAATTTAGACTGATTAATTAGGTTGCAAAATCATGGTTCGTTATTTTTTTACGACACCATTGCTGCCTTATGTTGTTTATGTGAGCTGTAATCCGATGCGCTGGCACCAGACCTTAGTCCAGTTGACCACTTTTATTAGACTTTTGAAGGTCATACAACTTCTTTCTTTCTTTTTTTTCATCTTTTGTGTACAGAACTCTGCTCTGCCGGAGGGCCAGGAGCAGCCTGTAGAGAAAGGTATGGCCGCTGTTTATTGTAAATATATTTCTGTTGCTTTTCACATGTACAATGCAAACCAATACAATGAAATTGCCACTATTATAACCTAACTACGTCTGGTAATATAAGTAAAAAATATCATTTTTAGTTGTTAATACGATTTTTCAAGAGTGCGATTTTGATGCCAAGAAAAAGCTATTTTTTATTACGTGAAAATTTGACACCGTTTTTATGCTTGACCTGGTCCCTACGCCTCTATTTATTTTTAGGCAATTTTTTTCCATGCGGCAACTATTAACAGAAACACTGGATTGAATACTAAAACTGACTGAAAAAAAATTACCACTACTCATTGACATGCTAACTAATTTGCTGTGATAACAATTCTGGCTCACAGGTTTCATTTCTTCATTACACTGTCGATTATTGGCGCTTAGCATTAATATCAAAGGGTGACAATGTGGTTAAAAAATTAAATAGCTATTAGTAAATTCATCAGGACCGATAATAAGCAGGTAACTTAACACTATATCATTAATTGTTCAAATATATCCTTTAAAGTTTCCGAAAATTCTTACTTATATGATTAAAGTTCTTTTAGATTACTTAGTATTATATGTTTTTTATTTTCGTCAGTACCAACTTTAGCGGATGATATGAAGGCATTGCTTAATGGATATGTAGGAAAAGAATTTTATGACATTGTTCTGCTTTTAAATGGCGAAACATTTTCCTCACACAAGGTTAATGAACTTGCTTTCTTCCTTTGCTTTTTTTGGTTTGTTTTATTTTGTTTTTAATGTTACCACGCTTAAATGTCCTTTATTTTATAATAGCTGCAATTCATACATACATACATACATACATACATACATACATACATACATACATACATACATACATACATACATATATGCATACATACATATATATATTATTTTATTTTATTTTTTTTAATTTAATTTAATTTTTTATTTTTTTATTTTTTTGAGAGAGAGAGAGAGAGAGAGAGAGAGAGAGAGAGAGAGAGAGAGAGAGAGAGAGAGAGAGAGAGAGAGAGAGAGAGAGAGAGAGAGATTGGGAGAGAGAGAGAGAGAGAGAGAGAGAGAGAGAGAGAGA
>RDPX01000097.1:2127485-2161336 GCA_003991215.1 Morbakka virulenta | reverse complement strand
GTGACGCAGTAGCGTAAAAAATATATATATACATATACATAAAAGAGATATAATAATTTGCAAAGAATAAAAAAACTACACTGTCAATCTGGACAAGCCTGTTTCGTGATATATATATATATATAGATATATATACAGACAAATAGTTTGAGTAGCGGTATAGAGGTATCCTCTATAACTAGAAGCTGTGAGGCCCTTCTTTCCTTCATCAGCCTGTGGAAGGCCCTTTCAAAAGGTCGAGTACCCACGTATTCTACTGATCAGGGTTCTGTGAAGTTACAGCAGGCGGATGATGAATGAAGAGAGGAGCGGACAATAGTTTTGATACTGGTTGACCCTAGGTCTGAGTGAGATTAGATGGATGAGTGCTGACAGGAAAACATCAGCCAAGCATGAAATTATATACTCAGAGGGAACGGAGCATAAGAAAGGTGTAGAAGTAAATATGGACGCATTAGGAAAAGCACTGAAAGAATACTGGACATTATCGAACCGTGTTCTTTTAGTGCGGATCGCAGGAAAACCTCTAGACATGAAAGTTTTTCAAGTATTTCCACCAACATCAGCAAGCAACGACGAAGAGAGAAAAGTTTTACGAGGAGTTGGAAACGGCAAAGAGGCAGTGCAGGCCACAAGACTCTCATATTACCATGGGTGATTTCAATACAAAAGACATACCAGTATATCATGGAAATATTATTATAATTGAAAGAGGAGAGGGACTGGTAGATGATCTGATCGGTAATACTTGGTTTCAATAACCACCGAAAAGGAAGTGGCCGTGGAAAGCCAGGCGATAAAAGCAGGACCCAAATATACATCTTAAAAGGCTCGGAAATACACCTCTGTTACCAAAAGCACATCCAGGCACCGACTACTATAGTAACCATGTTCCAGTGGCATCTGAATTCAGGCTTTAATTCAAGAAAAACGGGGATTTGTGCCACAAACACCGAACGACCTGGCAATATTAAAAACAAACCAATCCATCATAGAAAAATTTCGAATATATGTTCAGAACAAATTTGAAGCCCTAGAATAAATAGAATACAAATGGTAAAACTAGTGATAGCTGAAGCAGCAACAGAGAAGATGATAAAATTTGAAAGAAAAGTTAAGGAAAAATGAATAACTGACGATATTTTTGAATCGATGGTTAAAAGAAGAAAAGCAAACGATGGCAGAAAAAATATGAAAGATTTCAAAAGGAAGTTTTAGGAAAACGCAAGCGAAGGAGAGTTGGATCAGTGGCAAATGCAACGAGGAAAAATTTACACCATTGGTGGACACCTTAGAAAATGTATTCTGTAATCATTGTATATTGCCCAACAATAGAGAAACCTGAAGAAAATCCTTCCTTAGTTGAGTCTCTTTATGATGAACTGAGTACAGCCAACTAAGTACCATCACGATGGCTGTTATTTGTGTGTGGTGACGTTAATGCCAAGCTAGGGAAACTCGGCAAGAGTGACACAGGAGCAAGACTTTGCCTGTGTATGAATGTATAGAATGGGCAAAAGAAATAACAATGGCAAAGCACTGGCAGCTTTCATCAGTGCCCAAGGCCTATTCGCCACAAACACAGCCTTCAAGCGCCCTGCCCGCCACCACACAACTTGGTGTGGACACATTGCTGACCCCAAGGCCACAATTACATTCTTTAACCAAATTTATTTTGTGCTGTGTAAGCTGAAAAGCAAGCCACTGCTTTGAGACTCCGACATTTATGGAGTTGCAAGTCTCAATTCAGATCACAAGCCAGTGGTTACACGCATCCGCATGGAACAAATCAATCTGTGTCATGAGAAACACCACAGAAAGATAAAGTCCGGTCAGATATGACCTGGGTAAGCTTACCAATGACCATGCACCATAGTAGCAATACAAGGAATGCCTCTGGAATCAAGTGACTAAGATAGATCAGGACACTGACCCAAACAAAGCTCTGGGCATTATATTAAATGGCATGGAAACATCAGCATTTAACACAGTGGATGTACCGAAAGACAACAACAATCGCCGACACCATACAGAAGATCCACTTATTCTAGAACTGTCAGAAAAGCAGAAAGCACATCTATCAAAATAGCCAAAATCAAGATCGAAGCAACCTAAGTAAAGAACACAATAATATCCTACGCAACATCAGTAAATGTCTTAAAGAAGTTGAGATCATGAGAGCTAATCCTCCGCTAAATGACGTCTCTTCCACAAATTAATGTCGTAAAATGTTCAGGGCAGCTTGTGCCCACAAAGTTAGGAGATCCATACCATGTCACTGCCCAAACGCAAGAAACCACCTGGTTCATCTGAAAACCTGCCCCCTGTTGTGCTCTTGAACAATGTGCGGAAGATCCGGTCTACAGTTACATTACACCGAATCAGGAACAAGATTGACAAATTCCCCGGACCTTATCAGAGTGGATTTAAGTGGGGACGTAGCTGTGCAGATATAGTTTGAGCCCAGCGTATGCTTGTTTTTATAGTCATGTCTAACCACTTGAAGTTTCACAAAATTGGCATAGACATGTCCCGGGCCGTTGATACCATGAAAAAGTCGAAACTCGTAGATGTACTACACCAAGCAGGCTGCAATGAAGATGAACTACGTCTAGTGAGACTACTGCTTGAAGGAACCAAACTGAAGGTCCGTGTAAAGTCAGCTTACTCAGCTTAATTTGAAGCAACAATTGCCTCCCCACAGGGAGATAGTCTGTCCCCAATGCTATTCACTCGCTACCCTCCTGCTCCCATATCATTCGTAAGGAGATGCCCAGAAAGACCCAATACTCCAATTCCCTCTCTAGGCGTACCACTAGAAATAGAGTATGCAGATGACGTTGACTTCATTGATGAAGAAAAAGACACACATGACAGACTACTTGCAAAAGTTGCCAAAATTCTGAAAGGTTTGAACTTTTTCTTGAATGAAGCCAAGACCGAATTCACTCATGTATATCTGTCTAGCACTAGAAAAAGGAAAAAATGACGAACCTCTTCGGGGAAAAGAGTACTGGAGAAAGAGCAAGATCTTTGGATCCCTCCTCTGCAACACCTTGGATATAGACGCACGTTGTGTTATGGGAAACTTTGCATTCCAATCCTTCAGGAAGATATGAATCCAAGTATCCAAAATCCCCTTCACCAAAAAACTACGACTATCTAATGCAATACGTTTGTCAATAATGCTATACAACAATAACAGCTGGGCAGCTCCAAAGGCACCCATGGAGAAGCTTGATGGCTGTCACCAAAAACATCAGCGAAGGGTCACAGGACATAAGTGGCCATACAGCCTAATTTCAAATGAGGCCCCATATAAAATGTGTAACACCACCCCAATCTCTACAAAAGTGGCTCAATTTAGATGGTCAATGTTCGGACACTTACTTCAAGTGGCAAAAGACACCCCAGCACAAAAAGCCTTAAAATTTGGTGCAGAACGATCCAACATTTACAAGGCCCGGAAAGGAAGACATTACACAAATCTACTTAGTGTACTAAGAGCAGACCGTAGGACTGGGATTTCTAAGAACTACAAAAAGACTTCGGCAGATTAGAATGCTCGCTGAGGATAAATTGCAGTGGATCCAAATGAGGACGGACTGATTGCAACTGTAGGAAGTTTCTACTACTACAGTTGCAGTACACAATATTTCATCATCATCATCATCATCATCATCATCATCATCATCAACATCATCATCATCATATATTANATCCAACATTTACAAGGCCCGGAAAGGAAGACATTACACAAATCTACTTAGTGTACTAAGAGCAGACCGTAGGACTGGGATTTCTAAGAACTACAAAAAGACTTCGGCAGATTAGAATGCTCGCTGAGGATAAATTGCAGTGGATCCAAATGAGGACGGACTGATTGCAACTGTAGGAAGTTTCTACTACTACAGTTGCAGTACACAATATTTCATCATCATCATCATCATCATCATCATCATCATCATCATCATCATCATCATCATCAACATCATCATCATATATTATTTATATTGTACTGTATTATATTATATTATATTATATTATATTATATTATATCATATTATATTATATCATATTATATTATATTATATTATATTATATTATATTATATTATATTATATTATATTATATTATATTATATTACATTATATTTTTTTAAATTTTCATTTATATTAAGCGTTACTCGATGTTGATTAAACATTCGGTATTAAGCGGATTTTAAAGTTCTTTAATCACATTTTGATAACACTGTAGATGTCATGTAAAATGCTGTATGCCTAATGATTGTGAAACAGATGTCTGACTTGAATTTCCAAACATATGGTCGTGGTTAGTAGTTTAACTCGATTGTACTCGTTCTTCATCGTTCTTAGTGCATACAGTTTTTAACTCATGATTAACTTTATATACATATGCATATATGTGTATACACAGTTGTTTTATGTAATTTTGAAATGTTTTGAAACTTTAATTGTTAACCATTATTGCATTTTCAATTCATAGAATCACAAGATATGTGACATTACTATTTAATGTTATGTTAAAAATAAAGTCAAATTCAGTAAATTTTAAAAAATTACAAGAATTTGTCCGGATTTATTTTGCTGTAGATATTAATATGTAATTCACATGAAAAGTACGTTTATCGATTATGTAAAAGTACATTAATATTACTTTAAGTTACGTTTTACCTGTCAAACGAAGACCAAATTAATGAAGAGACTGGTAGCTAAACGTGAGGAGAAGACGTTGTAGCGTTGTTAACTTACAAAAATAGAATCATGCCATGCCTTAAACTCTACATCTTTTCAAAACGTCAGAAGGGATTACTGCTTCTTCCAGCGATTGAAAAATTTGAGTACCTTGCACTTGATACTTTGCCCATTTGCTCAAACTTTTCATGTACATCAACATCAAGTCTTCCACTGCCTATTTTGTTGCCAATTTTTCTAATCAAAATAACGTTTTAAAATTCTCTCTAATTAAGAGAAGCCGAGTTCCACCATTGACATGTGCATCTACCACTGAATCAACCTTTTGCCAGCCACACAGTTTTGTTTTAAGACAACATTTATTAACTGTATTTCACTATTGCTTATTAATTTTTGTCCAAACCTGAAAATGGACGTAAAATCCGAAATATATTGTGTAAATTTTAATGTAATGATTTTTGGTCACAATCTATGAACAGTTATTCTAATGCTTCAATGTTTCAGCCAAACTCTTTATTTACCTTGGAGCTTAAACAAAGTTGCTCTTTTAAAGATTTTCTACAGTATCGCAAGACGTTACGTAAAAAGAGAATCACAGTCGTATATAGAATTTTTGGAAAACTGTCTGAAAGGCAAATTTCATTCGACGTTTGCTAAAGCTCAGAATTCGAACAAATGGTTGTTTTGATGCTAAAGCAGTACTTGAATTTTTCACATCATTTTTAAAGCCATTTTTTTTGTTCTTTCAGTTTAGAGGGACATGCGACACGAATGTGAATAAGTCAGGATTTATGAAATACTGTAATCTGCCCCATTTTCTTTTACTTGAAAACAGATTTTAGAGGCAGCTCATAGCATAGGAGCAGTAGATATGAAGAGACATGCTTTAAGTATCATCGTCCAGCAGTTCCCCAAGGTATTCACATATATACGCCCAGATATGCCTTTCTTACTTGAACGTTGACATTTTGATTAATAGTTGAAGTAAGTTTATTTTTGGTGATTATGTAGATACTAAACTCAGGGTCTTCTATCTTTTTACCCTCTCTTTAAATCTAATTCTTTTCCCCGTGACATTATCCGCTTGAGTGTGTGGTTTTGTTATGTGTTTCATGCAGACGCATTCTTTAGAAGTTTGAAAATAACCTCATTGAGTTTCAGGACGTTAGATCTAACGTTTTGTAGTTTGTAAAGGTTTCACTACTCCAAAATGTGGTTCATTCTTTACTTAACGACTTTTCGCTATGTTATAAATCCAGGTTTTCAACATCACATTGTAACAGGCGATTGTTGAAAAGTTATGTTGAAGATATTAAGTAATACCTAAATACATTATGAATGATTTTTGAGATTAAAGCCAGTCGGTTTTTGAGATGTTATGACTAAAAATTGAAGTTTTATTAGTATGAAGTTAAGACAGTTTTGAATACAGTATATTACAATAGAGCCCAAAGTTATCATTTTAATGGTCTTTATTTAAATTGGTAGTGAGTAAATAATAATCAGTTTGCTTTAAAGCGGCTTATAAGAGGATCAGATCTCCTCCATATTCAGTAGGCAATTGCACTAAGCTTTCGAATATGGAGTTGAAGTCAGGAAATATATTCGAAAAATCATAAAAAGAGTTAGATCGACTCTAGATTAAAATGACTTTAGAATCCCCAGAGAAAAAAGTCCTGCGACACATGGTCACGATACCTTCCACAAATGAAAAACGATTGTTATTTCAACATAACTAATTACATTGAATTCGATTTGCCGCTGAGTGAGGCCAAAAAGTGCTTTTTGACAAAGACACTTCTTCCTTATTTTATGCCGTGTAAGTCGCATGGAATATAAGCTGCATGGCTTATAAGCGGTATTTTCTTAGGCAAAAATTCGCTTAACTACCAGATAAAGCGCATCTTAATTTATAGCTAAACTATATAAAAAATATAATTTTATGACATTTTCTTAAAGGTTACGAAGTATTTTACCGCCAAAAAATGTTCTTGTACAATTTATTCGTTGCTGAAAACTGCCGTGTCGTATAGAACCACGTCCACAATCAACACGCTTAAACTGCAGTTAAAAGCATATTTAGTTCCGGCCTGTTGGGTCTGTGTACCATTATGCGTTCGATTCGTTCCCCTTTTTACATTATTGTTGCAGTTCTAAACGGAACTGTGACTCTGTAAGCTAACTTGGATTGTTTGGAAGTAATAACTTGTGAAGATAAGATTCGATAAACGATTTAAATGCAGTGGTGATCACAAAGTAAATAATTTGCTTAGCATTTGGGAGAATCAAGTTCCAAAACCCACCACAACTCAGAAAGTACTCTGCCTAACTCGTTTCTTTGTTGAAACTGGCTGGCTATTAATTTTATATATTCATTGGAGAGCGAACCGAGATAGGTACAGAGAAAACAGTAATTATTAATTTCATGTCATTCCTTACACTTAATGGTTTTGCCTTGATAAAACTGAACCACATTTAAAATTTTATTTTTTCTTCCGAGTACATTTCTGGGATCATGTAACTGTATCAGTTGGTTCAAGGGTCCCACATTCCTTCAAAAATTCTAATAATAATAAAAATACGCAATATCTTCTATTCCATTTAAATTTAGTCGTGTTCATTTTTTTGTACGTATGAGTACGGCTGATTTTCAACGTTATGTCACCATGTATACGCTATACAAGCAGACAGTTTTATGGCTTATATTTTTATCGAATCTCTCATTGAACGCAAGATTATTACCTTTTCTTAGGTTGCCCGTTTACCTGAAGTTAGACGGCTAAAGAGGGAGCTTCTTTTGGACATAATTGATACAGTTGCTGACGTGATGGCAGCTGCACAGGGAAACGAACTTGTAACGGTTGTTAGTTGTACGGCAGAACTAAAAGATGGGAAGGCTTAAGGTCAAGAAGGTTTCCATCACCCAAGCCGTGAGATATTTAAGATAATTAAAGAATATCAAGCAAGCTGAAAGATAAAGGTTTCGATTTGAATTTGAGATAAAGATTTAGGACATTGTGATATATTTAGATTGTATTATTTTAAAAGGTAGACTCATTCACATTATTTTTCAAACTTGACATGATGTTACGAAGAAAAGACCGAATTATCACAAGAAAGAAGCCTGTGTAGTCTTTGACTTTGGTATAAACTCTATATTGACAGATCAGCCCCGTTAGAACTACTAGATATCAACAGGAAATCAATGGTAAAGGGAAAGCTGATTGTCAAGTTTTATAACAATGTTATATCCAGCGTAGGTTTCTTGCTATTGATCGTTTGCTCGTCATTTCCCGTTATCATCAAAGAGGAAATCTGTCTCAGCGTTAAACTTAGCTGATCATACGATATCTAGAAACTGTAGAAGAAATCCAGCAACTTTAGGTTTTATCTTTAATACTTTTATTTGGTAGTTAAGTTAAAAGTCATTCGTCAAGATGGAAGAATATTTTTCAGAGTAATGTGAGAATATGCCATGCATCACAGTCATTAAAGCAGTAAAGTGAAGCTATTTTTTTTCAAGAAAGGGATGGTATTTGTAATATGTTAAATCTTGAATAGATTTTTAAATGATAAAACGTTATTTTTTACGAGCGGTTCACGTTTAAAGGTGCCAGACATACGCCAGGTATGTCAGTGGTTTAAAAATAATAAAATATAATTAGTAAGTAATACATGAAATGGATCTAACAACATGTGAACACCATTTGACAATTAAAAAATCTTTGTTTTTCTTTCAAATTCTGTCATGGGAGAAACTCTACTGGTTTTTTTCTTTGCAGCTATTGCGTAGGTGTTGAAGACATGTACCTTTGCCAAACTTATATGTATGACATTTATTTTATTAGAACAGTCAAGGAAAGTCCAAATACCATCAATGATACTTGGACTACTGAGCTATTAAAACTTGGCCTCTTTTTAACTCCTAAAAAGTTTAAGCTATTTTCAACACATTTAACTTATTCTGCACGGAGAGCTCTACCTTACTTTTTGAATACATATATACGATACAGTTGACTATAGATATTTCTAGCGATCATTTGTTGACTGTTCGGCATCGAAGTTTCAAGATTTATCTGATTGATATTGCGTTCGAAACAGTTTACTACATTAAGCCTTCTTTTGATTGTTTCCTGTTCAGTAATTGAGTTAAAGGCAACTCTTTATTCTCTATGTAGTAAAGCTCTGGTGTTCATCTAATTTGCACTCACAGCCAGGATCAACCACAATGGATTTTTATTCGTAGAAAATAGTTTATTTTATTGTAAAATCTATTCTGTAAATAGAAATTGTACCGACATGTTCAATCAAATTTTTACTTTACATTCGTATTCAATTTGATTGAAATATATTGTTTGGTCTCAAATGTCTACAGGGTGTCTTGATCTTTTCTTAACTCCGGAAATTTGTTATCGTGCAGATTACTTATATGTTTTTGAATGTGTGAGCTTTTAATCTGTTTTATCAACAATCATTTTCTACAGATAATTTTTATAAATCTGAAGTAGTAACCCGATGGTTAGATCATCAGATTACTATGCAAGAGGTTCACGGTTCGAGACACCGGCCACGTCCTTGGAAGTACTGCGCCAAATTTGTTTCTCTTTTATAAGTGGCTTACTACTGACTTTGTAAATGTTTTCCGAGATAGAATTGGGAGAGGGAAGAAATCATGAAATTAAAGATTAATAAGTACAAGGAAAGAAAATATCAAATAAGAAAAGTAACCTTTGTGCTGGGGTGTGCTGGGGTCTTCAAGCCCTGATTAAGGTAAAAGACAAAAAAAAAAAGTTCCCTGCAACTGTTTAATTGATGTGCAATCCTTCCTTGCCAAATTGAAATTATCAAATGCTGGGTGAACTTTTTTGGTAAAGTTTCAGTAAATGCCCAGTAAAAGGATACAGCTTCAAACTTGTCATTGCAATACAGATTGTTAATTTTTCAAGTTTATTATCTTGCATGTAGCCAGACTACGCCAGACGTTAAAATTAATTTTCAAGGAAACAAAAGAGGTTTGCCACCCAATACCTATGTTGCCATTTGATATAAAGGAATTGTAGATGTTTTTGAATTGTTTTGTATGTATCCTGTGAATCCATTTTTCCTGCTAAATAACAACGAAATTGGTAGATCAAAATGCTGTAATTAATATGATTCCTAAAACACGCAAATAATCACGCGTTCTCCAAAGTATTTAGTCAGCCACAAGATAGACAACATAGAATAAACATCCAGAATAGTTAAGTTGTCTGGGACGAAAGTTGTCTTGTGGGTGTACTACTACCTGTCTAATGCTATTAGCTTATGAATATAGAAAAGGCAACGGAGGGTTAAAAAGCTGACTGATGAATTTTCAGGGGAAAAAGTAGTAGTGGTAATGTAGTATGTTTACGATTCGCTTTAACAAATTGTCCGGTGAACGCTTGTTTGATATTAAGTAGAACTATTTTATCTAAAACATTAAAGGAAAGAGAGTGGTAGCAAATATTACCAGTCTTACTCTTCTCTTTCGATTTTGTTGTTGGATCAATCTGTTTCCAAGCTCAATTGTCGTATTTCTCGCCGAATAAGTTTGTTAGTGGGTTTTTTTTTAATCTTCAAAGCTTCATTTTTGAGACCTTCACTTCTCCGTTTGTACCATTTTTTCCCTAATGTAGTTAACTTTTTCAAAGAATCAAAAATCAACATTTTTAAACGATAGCCATGACGTTTAAGTTTGGTCTTCGGTCACACTTTCCAACATTCTTCATGGTGATTTGACAATAACCATTTTATCATGCATTGAATTTAAAAGTTCGTCAAATATTTTTACATGCCACTGCTAAGAGGTGTTCTGGAAGAACCAACTGAAATATAACGTTGTTTGGTGAAATATTCACTGGAAAACTTTTTATGATAGGGTTATGAGCCATCACGAAAGTCAATGCAATCTTAGTCTTCCTTCGGCATCCCCCTATCATTGGTCATTACAAATATTACAATGGGGAAGAATACTACTAGGCGAAGCGTTAGGCGAATCGTTCTAACTTAGATAGCATTGCCGCTTATCATTTGACGTTCAATGACTTATCAGCGTATTCTATGAAAAGTAAACTTGATTTTTTTAAATTTTCATTTACGTAGATGGTCAGTTGCCAACAGAAGCATCTTCTTTCCAACAGGCTCTCAGAAAATTAGTTTCATATATTTGGAATTTGTAAAATTGCAAAGGCGCTTTCATCGGACGTTCATTTTACGGCCACTACCTCCATAGCTTTTAAAAGCATCTAACAATAATGCTATTTATATGCAAGAACTCCTGTTCAAACTCAATAATACATTTTGACCAAATGTACCAAATGTGATAAAAAGAAAATCAACATGCTTGTTTTGGGTCTCTCTGTACTGACATACGAAACATCTCTCGCTATGAAAATCCATTGACAGCACTTGATTATTTTTGTGAATTTAAATAAGTAAAGAAATTTTCTCTTTTCAATAAGAATATTACAAATAAAAAGGGTCATATGTACAAATGCGGGTAAAATAGGAAACAGCAAAATTAAGAAGGTATGTACAACAGTACGATTGCTTACATGTACATATGTAAGTTGGATAAACGATTCATAGTACAAAAGTTAAATATCGCTATTTAAATGACGTTCAATATCAAAAACGGCTTTTTGGCCGGCACGCAACTGAGCCAAAACGCTAGAATAAGAAAACCTAAGTCAAGTGGGTTATATCAATATGGAAAACAAAGAGAAGATCGAAAATGCACGCCATTTCTTTGTGATCGGCTGAAGAAATCAAAGGGATCGGTGAAAGCCCACCACTTCTTACGACTGGCTGTCTAAAACAATTCGAAGACCATACACAAATTCTATTTGTCTACAAAGAGAAGATGAAAGTTAAATGTGATTTGCCCTTAATGCTCTTAAATCTCAAATACTTCAAACTGTTATAGTTCAAAATTTTTACTGCATTTGCGATTCAATAGTAGATGCTGTGCTATAGCCGAATCGCAATTAACAATTTTGTATATAACCTTACTTTGCCTTTTCGGCTGAGCTGGAATAACATACGTTTTTCTCAGTAGACAGTTAGCCCATGTTATTTTGTTCTGTAGGTCATTCTTAGGGCCGTGAGGATTACGTACCGGGGATAACGCTTGCACTTGAACCCGTAAACAACGTATTTAAATTTGTATCAGGCAAGGCATCCTTGCTAGATGAAAGAAAGAATTTTTAGCGAAGTGAAAATTGCTTTGAGTGCAATAGCAAAATAGGATTTAGAAAGTGCCCTGGAAATTTATTTTAAAATTCAGTGGAAACTAGTCCTGTCCTGGGTATGACGTTAAACTACATCCGGTTGTGGAGTTTCGACTTGGGAGAATGAGATTACTCTTTGTCACAACTACTTCCATGTCACCCTTGGGCAAGGTGTTGTACCTGATAACCTTGGGTAGGTGGAGCGCATTAGGCTTGGTTGGCAGTTCATCTAGGTGAAGGAAAGCTCTGATTTCAAACCAGTAGCTAACTCGATAAGTCAAGTCCTACTGTTTGAAATATCAAAGAGTAGGCTTGAATTAATCAACAATGAGCCAGTGTGGTGAGTCATGATTCATCTTCACAATTATGAAACACACAAAACGAATCGGTCCGCAGCCCACGGCAGCCGTAAGTCAGTAAGTACTAAGAATCCCCGGGTTCTAAAGTAAATCTACATTTATGCACCGAGAACGTAAGAATATTAAAAGGCCAAGTAAAGGATTTGGAGTTAGAACACGAGCAAAGAGGTTTCAAATGGGAGGTTTCAAATGTCAGAGGCAAGAAGAAGAGAACACCAGGAGCAGTTGGAAAAAGGAGATGTGCTGTACACACAAAGAGGAAGAAATGCATGGGAGGTGTAGGCTTCCTGGTCAACAAGATGATCAAGGACAGAATAGTACAGTAGAAGAAGAGAGGAACAGAATGGCATCACTTATACTAAAAGTGAACAAAAAGTACCATCTGCAAGTAATAAAAGTTTATTCACCAACATCCAGTCACGATGATAAGAAGGTTAAGGAGCTATACAAAGAAATCGTAAGAACAATGGAGAAAAGAGAGGCCAATTCAAGATTATCATGGGTGACTTCAATGCAAAGGTTCGACAACATCATCAAAGTAATGAAACGACGGTTGGACAATTTGGCCTGGGAAAACGGAATAAGAGAAGAACATGGCTTGTGCAGTTCGCAAAATCGTTAGACCTTAAGAATGGGAAGAACATACTAAAAGAAAAGAAAGAACAGGAAGGTAAAGAACAAAGCTGATTTTTTTTTGGCATATAGGAACATTATCAAGAATAATGATTTCGTCCAAAGAGTTAGTGTTGGGCAGGGACGACAAAATCATCAGAGGGACCATTAGGCTGAATCCAAGACCAGAGAAAACCATGATCGTAAAACTAAGAAGGCCCAAAGTCAAAGTATCCATGCCTTGGTGAAGAGAGAAAATTAATTCTAACTGAAGATGCAACAACACCAAAGAGCTTCTAAGCAAAAAGGAGAGGAAAATAATCTGTTTCCGTTTTCTTCACTACTCTCAAATTACTTGCTGATCAGTTAAAAACTGTATGGTACACCAAATGATGCGTTCATCCAGACATTTTCGGTTCGTCGGAATGGCAATTAGGGAAAATCCTGATCGTGCCGAAGATAAAGTAGTTTCTAATGGGAAGGAGGGAAGGAAACGTTTGAACGGGGTTTAAGTTTGACGTGTACTTGACAGGTAACAGATAATATTATAAAGTCAGAATCATTCATATTCTCACCAAAATCTTTTGCTACTTCATTGTATCAAAATTTCGTAATACGTTTTCATTTCTTACCATCTCTGATATCTCTGTACCTTTTTTTCATCTGATTGTTCCGATTTGGATACTCTTTTAGGCTTTTTAATCAATTGGCTGGAAACAGTGGCCTTACCAATAAAAATATATCGACCTTTACAATTATTGATAAACAAAGTTTTGTCCTTCGCAGTCATTGTTACTCTTTGCATATCCTACAGTTTTCTCTGCTACTCCGAATCACTTGTCCTTATATTGTATGTGTCTTTTGTCTTTCTATTTTCAACCTTTCCTCTTTTTCTCACCACGAGGACTTCCTTTTCTGTTTTGCTGCAGTTTACATAAGTATTGAAAATATCAAAGTCATCCTTAATTTTTTTTGCAACAACTTACTTGCTTATAGGGTAGATATTTTTCCATATCCAGTTATCACACAGTTCTTTGGCAACAGTTCTACTGTCTTCATCATATGAAAATGGCTTTTTGTCTACTCTGACTATACACAAAGATAATACATCGCCGATCCAATAAGCAGGAGTTTGTAATTTTGATATCACAAAAAAAATAATCCTTCTCTTTTCAAATTACACCATTTATTTCACGACTGATTAATGATTTGGGCACAAGTCACTACTTTTTGACATTGAACACCCAAATTTGGCGATAACCCATCAGTACACCGAGATATGATTAAAATAGTAATAGAAATTCTCGGTCTGCATTTTAGTAAAAGTGCACGTTTCTGACCAAAAGTATGTACAAAGGTACATACGACTATTTTTAGCTTCAGCAATTAATTTGACTTCTGTAATCACCTGTCTAAATAAAAGCTTAAATATTTATCCTCCCCTAGCACAAGAAAGAATTTTGAAATGAATGTCCCTATAACAAAAATTCGTTAAAAGAGATATGCCGCATGGTGAAAGAAATCTAAAGATATGGTACGTGATACGCGTTTTAAGGAGATAAATTGAATAGTCAGCAAATTTAGGGAACAAGAAGTAGTATTAAAAGTAGATAAAGAAGGGAACCAACGGCAAAAATTTAAAATTACGGGCTTTACTTAATGTAAAAGCTTAGGTAGCTGACATTGCTACTAGTGTTAAGGAGAATATTTTACCTAACTTTCCTAAACCATCCTATAGGAAAAATAAACACAATAAAATTATCCGTAACTAACCAACAGAAACCAATGATGCATGGTGACCCAAATGATGCAAGTGGCGACATCTTTGTACTTCTGGATATATTTTTATAGCTGCTGGGGATGGGGGGGGGGCACCATCATCGGATGTACACCAGGACGTTTTAAAGAAATTAGTCTGCAAAGGCGTTTGGTCAGATGAAGAATTAACCAACAGGGAGGTAGGAAGAATGATCAACACAATGTCATTAATGAAGAAATAAAAGACAAAAAATTGTTTTGGCTTTTTTGGTATGAAGAATAACACATACCCAATAGAGGCAGAGAGATTAGTTTTGCGCAAAAGATTCAAAGGAAGATTAAAATCCATAAGGATACCTTTTACTTGTCAGTAAGGAAAAACTAAGTGGACAGATTAGAAATAGAATCAGGCAGCTGGTGTGAGATAGTTTACAATGGAAGAAGTTGGTTGAATTGTTACGTGCTGATTGAGACGATGAGAATGATTAACTTAAAAAGTAAATAAAGATAGGAATATCCATACTTCCTTTTTAATTGTATCTCATTAATATTTTTAATAGAGAAATCCAACAAATTTTACAACAGTATGAAATGCATCAAATAAGTGAACATCACTGTCCTGGATTACCTTGCTTAATATCTGGATAATTTCCATTATTTTACGGAAAGTCATTATCTTATTATTATTATTATTGCTTTATTATTGCAGTTTGTCCTCGTTGAGTGCTCCCATCGCAATACAACTTCTCATCTTTGTTCTCAATCATCTTGCCCCGCTGCCATAAATTGGATCCCATTTTGTTTCTTTTGATAGCAGACCATTTTCGATGGTCCATTTTAGTGCTAGCACTTTCAGAGTGTTGTCATGTCGTTTGACACACTCTGATTCTGCTAGTTTTTTGCATCCCAACAGAATGCCTTGAAATGTTTAGCTGTGTTCCCCGCAGAATTGGTATTTATTTTTATCATCATCATCATCATCATCATCATCATCATCATCATCATCATCATCATCATCATCATTATTATTATTATTACGCTAATTACGAAAAAACATCTTTTCCAACGTTTGTGTATTTCAGTCCTTTGAATATGCCGGGATCAAGCTATGATCCTGAGGCTGTCATTGATAGAGATCTTTTTAGTAAATGTGCAGTTTCACGAAGCACGATTTTCAGCAGTTCTTCGATTCTAGCATTATCAGATATTTTTTCAACATACCGATTTATTCCTTTTTTAATGCGCCCAAAAGCTCCTATTACAACTGGAATGGTAATCGTTTTAATGTTCCACATTTTGCTGATTTCTTTTTCGAGATCTTTGTATTTTGCAATCTTCTCCATCTCTTTTGTCGCAACATTTCTTTTTGATGGTATAGCCATATCCATTAAGGTACATAAACTTTTTTGTTTATCTTTGATTATGATATCCGGCCAGTTTGCTTTGATTTCTTTGTCTGTGTTAATAGACATATCCCACAATACTGTAACAGCATTTCCTTGAGTAACTTTGGTTGGCTTATGTTCATACCATTTGTTAGTGACTTGAATCTGGCAGTATTAACAAATATTCCAGTGAATTTAAGTGAGTACCTTATCCTTTCTTTCTAAATATTCCTTTTTTGCTAGGACAGGACAGCCAGATATAATGTGCTCCACACTTTCATCAAATTCATGGCATAATCTACATTTAGGGTCAGTTTCATTTTTGATAATTTTGTGCTGATAGTATCGTGTTGCTAAACTTTGATCTTGTGCAGCTATCACCAAACCTTATGTCTCCGGTTTCAATCCTGAGCTTTGCAAACATTTATTTGTCAATTCTTTGTCAACATCTGCTCTGTCAGGTCTCTCTGAGTATTGTCCATGTAGCAGTTTCTCTTTCGATCTCTCTTTTATGTTGATCATAATCTTTTTCTTTGCTGTTTCTTTTAAAGATTTCACTTCCTTTGTAAGTGACAAGAATTTTTCATTTTCAGTACTTTCCATTTGTAATCCCATTTATCTCTGAAACTTGTTCGCTTCTTTCTGGATTAAAATAACTTCTTGTCGTTTTTATGTTCATATACTTGTTTCAACAGCTTGTCTTTTGCTTCTTTCGGGTACATTTCTAAACCTACAGTGCTTGTTTTGTGAGTACATTTTAATTGAATCAGCCCTCTTCTTCTTCTTTCCTTTCTTGCTAGATAGATCCTTTCTACATCTGGTTTAGGATGATTCATTCTGTGCATTGTTATTATTTTTCTCGTCTTGGCTTCCATATTTCTGATTTATTCCATATGTCAGTTAATTACCTTAAAACTTTATGTTGCCATTAGATTTGCCAAAGTTAATGGCAGTGATTTTATTGGATGGATTCAGCTCACTTTTCAAGATCATCTTAATTCTTTGATAGTAATCTTTTCGGACCCTTTCTTTCGTTATTGTGTGTTTGATACCATTGCCTTTCTCCATGCCAAAATATTTTTATGTGACTTCTTGATCGAGTTCTTGAATAATCCTTATGGCATTTAGCTTTACACTTGATGTATTTGTCAGTTTTCTACTTTTAAAAGATGGTTTTGCACATTTGTCCTTTCCACATTGCATTTCTATGTTGTCACTAAATATCTTTACTGTGTTCAAAAGTCCTAATTGATTCACATTCTTAGAGTATAGTTTCAGGTCATCCACGTAGAATAGGTGATTTAATCTTCCTTTGTTAATTCGTTTCCCAGTTTTGTGTTATTTAGTAGATTGCTGAAAGGTGAATAGGAGAGGAGATAATGAGTGCCCCTGAAATATTCCATTTTTAATTCTAATAGGATTTGTTGTTATGCAGCCAGAGGAGAAATTAAGTCTCATTGTTCTTTGGCATGCATTCATGCTATGTTTTATATAAATGACTAAATCTGGTGAAGCTTTATAGATTTATATATCTTAATTCTTTGATAGTAATCTTTTCGGACCCTTTCTTTCATTATTGTGTGTTTGATACCATTGCCTTTCTCCATGCCAAAATATTTTTATTTGACTTCTTGATCGAGTTCTTGAATAATCCTTATGGCATTTAGCTTTACACTTGATGTATTTGTCAGTTTTCTACTTTTAAAAGATGGTTTTGCACATTTGTCCAATCCACATTGCATTTCTATGTTGTCACTAAATATCTTTACTGTGTTCAAAAGTCCTAATTGATTCACATTCTTAGAGTATAGTTTCAGGTCATCCACGTAGAATAGGTGATTTAATCTTCCTTTGTTAATTCGTTTCCCAGTTTTGTGTTATTTAGTAGATTGCTGAAAGGTGAATAGGAGAGGAGATAATGAGTGCCCCTGAAATATTCCATTTTTAATTCTAATAGGATTTGTTGTTATGCAGCCAGAGGAGAAATTAAGTCTCATTGTTCTTTGGCATGCATTCATGCTATGTTTTATATAAATGACTAAATCTGGTGAAGCTTTATAGATTTGCACTGCTTTAATGATCCAATTATGAGGAACACTGTGAAAGGCTTTTCTGTAGTCTATCCAGGCAATACTCAAAATTTTCCTCTTAACTTTACAATCATCAAGAATCATTTTATTTACAAAAAGTTGGTCTTTGCAACCATACAAACCTCTCATACATCCTGTCTGCTCAGCTGGTAGTAAATTATTTTCTTCTGAGTGGTTGTAAGTTCTGTCTGCTATCACTGGTGTTAACATTTTGTGTGTGGTTTGGTAGGGATGTGATTGGTCAATAGTTTTTTGGATTACTTGTTTTTTGTATTTTAACAACAAGTATGCTATTCCTTGTGTCAGCCATGTCAGGCTTTTTTCAGGCTCTCTCATTATCTCACCATGACATCTTGCTAGATCTTCGTGTAGCAATCCTTCTACCAAAACATGGTATTTTGGCTACGCCAAGGAATTTTCAGTTAGTTGACTTTCGAAGTGCTACTGTAACTTCATCCCAAGTTACGTCTTTCCATTTTTGTTCTGGTGAATTTTTATCTCTTATTCTTTGAGCCTTCGCTTGGATTTTTTGCTTTAACTTTTCTTTCTCTGCATCTATGCCTTCCTCTTTCTTAATAGTGTATCTTCTCATGAATTTTCTCTTTTCCTCTCACTAATTCCATTATCTTTCGTTAGCTCTGCGAGAATCGCCTCTTATTCTTGTAATTTCTTTTTGAGTTTTTTCTTTCCATGCAGGCTGTTTTCTCGACAGTTTTCTTTTTTTTAAATCTTACGCCTTTGTTNCATTTTTGTTCTGGTGAATTTTTATGGATTTCGTCTTGCGTTTCTATCCATTCAGCCACCTCATTATGATGTTTATCATCTCCTAAAGTTGTTTTCCAAAATGGTTCAACTTCGTTTAAAGGTGGCGCCTTATTAACTTTAATTTGTTGTTTTCCTAGTTCTCGGTAAAATACTTTGGGGCTAGATTAAAACATTCTATTTTGTCAAAACTGCTTACTCCTTTTCTCAAATCTCTTATTCTTTGAGCCTTCGCTTGGATTTTTTGCTTTAACTTTTCTTTCTCTGCATCTATGCCTTCCTCTTTCTTAATAGTGTATCTTCTCATGAATTTTCTCTTTTCCTCTCACTAATTCCATTATCTTTCGTTAGCTCTGCGAGAATCGCCTCTTATTCTTGTAATTTCTTTTTGAGTTTTTTCTTTCCATGCAGGCTGTTTTCTCGACAGTTTTCTTTTTTTTAAATCTTACGCCTTTGTTTTTAGTTATTACTGCAACAGTTGTGTACATCAGTAAATTTATTTCTGTTACATCTTATGGCTCATAACGTTTTTCTTTAATTATTAACAGAGATTTATTTGATGTCTTTATCGATTCATTAGACTTGCAGTCCTTGTTGATGTTTGGTAGCATATCTCTCTTTCTTTTTTCCTACGAATTGAATTTCCTCCCATTTATCTTATATTTATTGTTTAATGTCTAACGTTTTTTCCCTCTTTTGTTTTGTTCCGATTGAGGCAAGTGCGTAAACTTTCCTTCATTATTATGTGTCGGCTTATCATCTTCTCTTGCTATATTATCTCTACTTGCACTAACTTTGTTTTCTGCCCTGTCTAGTTTTTGTTGGTTTCTCCTAATGTCTGTTTTTATTCTTTCTAGTTCAGCTTCCAATAAACTTTTTCAAAATATGTCTCTCCTTACATTCTTAGCCTCTAGAGTCTGAGGTTTGGAGGAATTTGTCCAAGTTGTACATTTTTTGACCCCAGCCTGGCCCATCACTGAGGAAAGCGCTCCTTGTTTAACCGCACGACAACCGATGCGGGATTACTTTCTTTGATTATTTTCCATAAACATAGGATAATTGATTACCAAGGTTTTCATTTCTGGTTGTTTTTAATCGTAACACCATCACTCGGGGGTGGCAAACCAAGGCTAAAGAGCCCCCTGCCCATGAAACATACTAGAACCCGCCTGATGCCAACCAGGTACTTCAAGGTCGCGGAGTAGGCTAATAGATGTTACACCTTGCCGACAGGAGACCTGGATGCAGCTTTAGCAAAGGGTAACCTCGTTCTCCCATGTCGAACCTCCACAACTGGATGCATGATGTTGTGATGACTACCATAAGAATGTATGAAACGACTGTTAATGATATTGATGTCAGTAACTTGCCTATTGACAACTTCAAGTACTGTTCCACCTTTGATAATTTGTTATACAACTTAAAAAGGTACTAAATACTTCAACAAATAACTCCTTGTTTCAGGAGTAGCACTTAAATCTTTTCTGGCTGATTTCTATCAAAGTAAGTCCTAAACATGCTAATTTTTAAAATTTTCTAGGCAGGCTTCTAGTAAAGAGACATTTAATGCTTGAAAAGAACAGTAAAATACTCTTTCGTCATCGATTTTTTTCTGATGCTTTTGTTCACAAAGAGTAATTTGAAACACCGTCTATTTGCTCTTTGAATATGTATGGTCTGATTTTCCTTAAATAATTCAAGTTCTTGTTGTATTAAAATGTACATATTAATAAAAGAAAAGCAAACTCGACCAAGGTATTTTAGATTTAACTTGCTCTACAACAAGTAAAAAGAACCACATAACTTGTAAAGTTTAACTTGCCTCAACTAGGTTTGACATTATCATTTGTACTCAGTTGGTTTTATGTTACACGAGGATTTGAACTAAATGTTGTTAGTTTAATAATTGTTGTTAGATTTTAGTTTATAGCTTATGCCCTCGAGATGATTTGACGCAGCCAAAGCCGAAGGTCGTCGAGAAGCAGTTATGTACGCCGAGAAGAAATTGTTTGAATAGTATTGTATTTTTTTAAATTAAATTACCTAATTAAAAGAGTTTCTCATGTGGAATATGTAATGAGTTCTTTTCTTTACTTGACTGTCCTGTAGAATTTTCACTACTCTGGAAGTTACTCTGTGATCAACTATTCAACGATCTCTAACATTAGAATAAGAATACTCTTCTCACTTTGCAAGTTTACTTCTCTTCCTCTTTGTTCTCTTGGAAGCATTAGTAGAATCTTAGATAGTACCTTTGTCATTTCTCAAGTTATAAAAATGCCTTTAGAAGCAACCAGTCATTCCCTGTTTGTATTTCTATTACTAATGCAAAAGTACTGAGGGTACTTTGAAATTATTGGAAATTAGTATGGAATCCTTCCTTAAGTTGGTAATGTTGCTCTTGATTTTCAGGAACTTTCTTATTTTAATAGACCCATTCAGACGGAAATTTCAGCTTCTAAATAAGAAAGTCTCAGGGAAGAAAAGAGGGTAAAATTTGGACGAAAGAAGGAAAAGAATAATTCGATTAAAATGTTAAAGAAATCTGATGACATTAGATTTGAACCAGCTCACATTCTATGTTAAAATAAAACTAAGTTAAAAGAGACTTTAATGAATTAAAAGTTCCATGAAAAAATTTGTGAAAAGCTTTGCCTCTTTGATCATCTTTGCTAGAGAATAATGCCAATAATTTATTTTTCTTACAAAACTTTGCTCACCTAGTTAATAGAGGAACAAACTTGATGGTTTCAGAAGAGAATGTGCCCCCAAAACACCTACAAAGAAAGCAAAAAGAGATAACATTTCGGGGACGGAATAATTGTCAATGAGAGGAAGACAACTTACGTCCAATAGCATGCTATTCACGTCTCCTGGTACTTGTATAATGATGAAAGAAACTTTCAACAGAAAAAATCCATATATTTTGCAAAAATAAAAACCAATCGTGAAGATGGTAAAACAATATAACAGAAAAAACAGACTTAGTCACTCTTGCAAAATTTAGAACTACATATTGCCCTAGAATTATTAGGCATCACCCTCCCTTAAATCCTAGCCAACATTCTTACTAATTAAGACTTCAGAGGATTTTAGAAACGTTGAAAAGAAATAACCTTGAGTTACAATAAAGATAACCAGTCATTTTTTTTCTTCATCAAAAACTGTATTTAAATAGTCTTGAACCTGGGATAAAAGTTTCTGCTCTCTGAAGTACAATTTACATATGTGGTAGTATCCACTTAAAAATGGAGCATGTCGCCTGACACGGCCCAATTATCAAAAACATGCTCTATTAGGTCACTTTCATGAGCCACCTTTGTCTCTGTGGCAAATTTTACGCCAAAATATGCAGTCTTTCTTTGTAAAACCCGGGTTTAGACAACCAGACAAAGAGGTAGACAGAAAGGACACAAGAAATTCTCATAATGCTAATCAGTCAATCTCGTTTGTCACTTTAACCATGTTTCACCTCCATCAGCTGAAATACTCGAAGCTCATTCCATTGAAGGTTATAGTCTTGCAAAGTTTTCTGCACTTCCATGAAAACGTCTTTTCCAACTGATGGCTCATAGATGTTGCAAACGGATGACAACTCTTCCGAAATTCAAAGTCCCTTTTGACACCACGAATGAACACGAAAAGTTGTGACATACTTGAGAGATCAGTAGGTTCATGCAGCGTCAGAGAATATCACAACAAGTACCTAGTTTTCTCACTTCTTTGTACCACTATGTTCTCTCAAAGTTATCCTGTTCTCCACACAGATGAAGTTATCGAAAGGCTGGTACTTCAAAACAAATCGGCTTTCTCGGGATGAAAGCCCTTTTTTGCTTTTAAGGTATACTCTTTGATAAAGTTGCCAGCAGTAAACTGTTTCCCTCTCTCTGTCATCTTATGTAACCTTATGTGACTTGTACGAGTGACAGAGACATTTACAGGAAACTTTATCTTGAAGACATTTTTGTTGATTTCTTAACCATGTTTCATGAACACATATTTCTCACAGTGTGACTTCCCAGAAAACGTTGAACATATTGATAGATGTTTTGTTTCATAACTACATCAAATGTTGTAATGTTCCAAAAGCAATACTTTCCCTGCGCAGCTAGATTTCTGTTTGTTTGTTTCCAAAAAGAAGTACTTTACTCCTCATTCTTCAAGAAGTCCACTTTTCCTTTCTTAGTAACAATAACAAAGGATGAAGAAAACGGGAGCTGAAAATTAACAATAAGTTGACTCAGAAACACATTTATGAACCACAATAAAATGGAACCACATGAGAGCCAGTCTCATACTTAGGTATCTAAGATTTTAGAAAGAAAATATACATTTCATTGCAAGCTCTTTAAAGCAAATCAACCAGATGCTAATCATTAAAAAAATAGAATATCTCAAGTCTTGCAACAAATTTACCATGAAATTGTTAGGACATGTAAAGGATTGTTTATGTTTTTAAATTTTTGTGCCATCTAGGTCTCATGACATGGCCAACCCTCTTGGATTTAAAAATTATCGTGTGTTGTAAAAAAAACTTGATGGGCTTGGCAAGTCACTTAAACAACTTAACCAGCAAAAAGGATAGCAATATTAAGTAATGTGGTGTATTTAACTTCCACGGCATTGACTGTACATCTTCTATGGTTAATTCCCAAGGAAACATGCTGGTCGAACGATAACTATTAGATTTATTTCACCCAGATGCAAGTAGGACCAACGAGAAAGGAAAGTATTCTAGACCCGGTTTCTTCAACCAATCCATCGCAACCCAAGAGCTCGTCTACTTTACCGGCTTTATCTGACCATAACGTAGTGACAATGGATTCCATTATTCGTCTCCAGTACATTTCTACAAATAGGCGACGAGCTTAGCAATTTTTGAAGATAAACTAACAACGCCTCAGAGCACACTGTAGTCAAATTTTTGAAATGGTTAACACTCACTTTAACCCAGGGGACAGTGTGGAAACACCATGGACATATTTTACTTTCAAATAAGTCACAAAAATGCAGCCTTCTTTCTGACAGGCGTGGAAAACCAGCAACTTAAGTAAGTCGTGCAACTTACAGCGTTGATCTAAACAAGCCTTCAGACGAACAAAATGGTCATTCGTATGTAAAGTGATTCCAGAAGGTCTAGCTAGCAACAACAGCAAACACTTTGGCGCTATGTTAGATATAAATAGCAGGATAACATAGGGGTCTCTCCAGCAAAGCAGGACGGGCACTTAATAAGTAACAGCAAGACCACAGCTAAGATACTAGTCAACCAGTTCAGCTCTGTATTCACCCACATATTAAATTGCTCTTTACCAATGGTAGTCATATGGACATATGACAGTCTTGAGAACCTGACAATAGATACCAACAGAGTCGAAAAACTGTTCATTCAAGCCTCTAAGAACCAGACAATTTCTATATTTCAGCGATCATTGGACACAGAAGAGTTACCTGATGAGGGGACTAATGCGAAAATTGCACCTTTATTTAAGAAGGATGATCAGTACCTACTGGAAAATTTTCACTCAGTGTTATTAACATCGACATTTTCTAAGATGCTACAGTGTATCATTTGACGTTATATGTTTTGCCACTTGGGGAACCATAATATCTTAACCATTCTTAACCACGGTTTTTGACCTGCTGTTCATACGAAATCCAACTAGCAGTTATCTCGACGATCCGACAAGGAACTACAATTCCGCTTTCCAGACGGATTTCGCCATCCTTGACTTCTCTAAGGCATTTGGTGCCGTGTTGCATGAAAAGCTCATACACAAACTAAAGGCTTAAGATACCAGAAGGCTCCTTCGTCACACAGAGTAGTTATGGAAAGAGTGTTCAATCAGTGTTTCTGCTGATTCCATTGTACTCCAAAGTATTGTGTAGGGCCCACTACAATGTCTCTGCCGTATAAACCAGCTGTCTGATAGCGTAAAATCAAGTGTCTGTCTCTTTGCATATATTATATCGTCGAATAAGGACACATGACGGACTATATCACGACGTAAATGATCTTACCAACTTCAAAAAGTGGGCAAGTGATTGGAAAATATGTTCTAATACGTCCAAAGGTTATGTCATGTCAGTAAGGAAGAAATTTAACTACTGATACCAGCTGAACAATACCATCCTAAAAAAAAAAAGCATCAAACCCTTATCTCGGACTTTCCATCTCGTCCGATCTCAAGTAAGTTACAGTACACATATTATCAATAAATGTAAAAAGACCAGTCTGATGCTCGGGTTTGAAAGAAGGAATTTACGACACAATCCCACCCCACAATCCAATCCCACAAAGCCACGGGGCGTCATGCTTTAATTGCACTTTTCCATACCATCTGATCCGTACCTAACATCCACTTGCAATAAACTTAAGCTAAAAGCAAAAACAAACTCTGTCATGGCCGGTCCCAAGCCCGAATGAGAAAGGAGGAGGGTTGGGTAAGGGGCCAATCACCCCTTCCCGTAAAGCAACCACCGATTACGGAAACTTGGACAGCAAACAAAACTACCTATGGTCACAGAACCATGTCATGTGAAATCCCTGAAGATAATGACCTCAGATGGGAAGACAAGCATATGACGGCTGGGGGCGAAAGCCTACGGGAAGTCTCCAACCTGAGAACGACATGCATGAGATCACTTCTAACACCAAAAAAATACATCCATGTAGGATGTTGGAATGTAAAAACCATGTACGCCACCGAGAAAACTGCAATAATAGCAAGGGAAATAAGGAAATACCATCTACAGATACTAGGCATAAGCGAAGCAAGATGGACTGGTTTCGGACAAGTGAAGGTCAACACTGGAGAGTCTGTATTGTATTCTGGGTCAGATGAACAACATCAAAGAGGTGTAGGAATCATTTTGAGCCCTGAGACTAGGAAATGCCTAATCAAGTAGAATCCAGTGAATGAAAGGGTCATTAGTGCTAGATTCAATTCAAAATATGTAAAAGCCACCATTATTCAGATCTACAGCCCTACAAATGATGCAGATGNTCAAAGAGGTGTAGGAATCATTTTGAGCCCTGAGACTAGGAAATGCCTAATCAAGTAGAATCCAGTGAATGAAAGGGTCATTAGTGCTAGATTCAATTCAAAATATGTAAAAGCCACCATTATTCAGATCTACAGCCCTACAAATGATGCAGATGAAGAGGAGAAGGATGATTTCTACGAACAACTACAGAAAGATATTGAGTCAACACCGAAGCATGACATGTTGATCGTTATGGGAGACGCAAATGCCAAAGTGGGTTGTAACAACAAAAACCACGAGAAAGTTTTAGGGAAAGAAGGCTTAGGCGTGACGAATGAGAATGGTGAAAGACTTATTGAGTTATGTGAAGCAAATTATCTTGTGATTGGAGGCAAATGCTTCAAACACAAAAACATTTACAAATACACATGGATCTCACCAAACAACAGAGACAAAAACCAAATTGATCACTTCATCATCAATGGCAGATACAGGTGGCCTGTCGCTGATGTACGAGCCATGAGGGGTGCAGATGCTGGAACTGACCATAACCTTGTGGTCGGCAAAGTGAAGCTTAGGCTTTCACGACACAAACTCAAGAACACCAGCAGAAGGGTAACATTCAACACTGCACTTTTGAAACAAAAAGAAATTCCAAAAGCAATTCACAGTAGAGTTGAAAAACAGGTTTGGAGCACTGGAAGAGAGCATGGAAACAACCATGAAAGAGGCAAACATACAAAAAGAATGGGAAGGTTTTACCACAATCTACATGGAGACAGCTGAAAAGATCCTGGGTAGGAAAAGGAAGGAACATAAAGAGTGGATAAGCAGTGAAACGTGGAAAGCTATAGACGAAAGGAAGAAAGTGAAAAATGAGATTAAGTGTGCAAGATCAGAGAAAATTCATGCTATCAAAAAACAGAAGTATAGTGAGATGGACAAGAGTGTAAAGAAAAAGGTCAGAGAAGATAAAGGTAAGATGATAAATGGGCTCGCTGAAGAAGCGGAGCATGCAGCAAAAAACAATGTAAGAACAATGTAGAACTCTGTACAGGATTACGAAGTTATTGTGCAACAAGAGAAAGCAGTCAGCAACTGGTGTGAGAGACAAAACTGGTAAGCTACCCATTGAAGATGGTTAGATACTTCAAAGATGGAAAGAACACTTCGAAGAAGTATTAAATGTTGAGAATGAATGTGACAAAAATGTGGAGGAAGATGAGTTTGAGATTGGTAATGTTGAAACTATCGAAGAAATCAACACAGACCACTTCACAGAAAAGGAAGTGAAGATAGAAGTAAAAAAGTTGAAGAGCAATAAAGCAGCAGGAGTAGATAACATCAGCGGAGAAATGTTAAAAGCTGGAAGCAAGATCACATACAAGAGATTACTACACATGTCCGAGAAAGTGAGAGAGAACATAAATATGCCAAGTGACTGGAAGAAATCAATGATTGCTAAAGTACCAAAGAAAGGTGACCTTACTAAATGTGACAATAGTAGAGAAATATCCCTGCTCTCCATACCTGGGAAAGTCTTCTGCAGAGTTGTTTTAAAAAGAACCAGGAAAAGAGCAGGAGAAAAACTGAGAAATGAGCAGGCAGCATATAGAAAAAGACATGGGACAGCTGAGCAGATTTTCATACTTCGAAATATTGTCGAACCGTGCATTGAGTGGCAAGCATCACTGTACATTAACTTCATTGACTTCCGTAAAGCTTTCGATAGCATCGACAGAGAGAAACTCTGGAGGATTCTGAAGTTTTATTGAGTTCCAGATCTCTTCATAGAGATCATAAAGGAAATGTACAGAGGAAGTAGTAGTTGCGTCATTAACAACGGGCTGACATCAGTGTTCTCTGTAAACACTGGAGTTCGACAAGGCTGTGTGATGTCAGGCTTCCTCTTCATTATCACTGTGGATTGGGTCATGAGGAAAGCAACAACGGCAAAGAAAACAGGAATAAGATGGAAGTTTACCACCCATCTTGAAAGACTTAGACTATGCAGACGATATCACCCTCCTATCCAGCATGCACTAACATGTGCAGGGGAAAACTGAAGAGCTATGTAAATATGCTGAAAACGTCGGTCTCAAAATCAACACAAACAAGATCAAGATGTTGAGACTTAATCACAAGGAAAACCGTCCAATGGAGATCAAGGGTAGAAGTGTTGAAGACGTGGACACCTTCACATACCTCGGCATCATAATAAACAAAACAGGAGGGTCCACTGAATATATCCCACCTAGGCTGAGTCTAGCAAGAAATGCGTTTGCCATGCTTAACCCACTCTGGAAGTCAAACCAATACAGTAGTAAGGCCACGATTCGAGTGTATAACAGCAACGTAATGTCCGTGCTACTCTACGGNGTAAATATGCTGAAAACGTCGGTCTCAAAATCAACACAAACAAGATCAAGATGTTGAGACTTAATCACAAGGAAAACCGTCCAATGGAGATCAAGGGTAGAAGTGTTGAAGACGTGGACACCTTCACATACCTCGGCATCATAATAAACAAAACAGGAGGGTCCACTGAATATATCCCACCTAGGCTGAGTCTAGCAAGAAATGCGTTTGCCATGCTTAACCCACTCTGGAAGTCAAACCAATACAGTAGTAAGGCCACGATTCGAGTGTATAACAGCAACGTAATGTCCGTGCTACTCTACGGAGGAGAGATGTGAAAACTAAATGGAAATGATATCACCAGACTGCAAATATTTCAGAGAAAATATCTGAAAAGGATTCTCCGTATCTTCTGGCCCACAAAAATCACAAACACCGAGCTCTACCTTAGGACGAAGACCAATCCAGTAGGAGAGCTCATAAGGTGTAGGAGATTGGGATGGATTGGACATACTCTGAGAAAACCACAAAATGATAGCTGTAGAGTAGACCTAACATGGACATCAGAGGGGAAAAGAAAGAGAGGACGCCCGCGAACAACATGGCGGAGGAGTGCGGAAGCAGAAAGAAATGACCTGGGATGGCAAACATGGAACGAAGTTAGGAACATCGCCACAGACAATGAGAGAGATGGCGGAGGATGCTGTCAAGCCTCATGAGCCGCCCATGGCTCGAAGAGGATAAGTAAGTAAGTAAATAAAAGCAAAAACATCAACAGATTTTGTGTTCGTAATCTTTGAGATGAAAAATAAGAAAACTCGGCAGCAAGGCACAAAGAAATTAGAACCGAGCTACTGGAAGTAAGTCGTGAAGTAAAACACCATCGTGGAATTCAAATACCGCAAATTAAGTTTGGAAATATTGTTGTTCGAATAAAAACAAATGTGCAATGTGCAAGTGTTAATGGGTGGATTTTTTAGACGAGCATCGCGTGCTTTTCATTGCTTACTCTGTCTATCCAAAATCTTGGTTATTCTGCGTACCAAGCACTCGTGTTCCATTAGTTTTACCAAGCAAATTCAAGTACCGTGGGAGGGCCTGAAGAGCTTACCTCGCGTAGTTTGTTGACCCAGGGCCAACAAACTTGCAATTGTTGGAGCACCACAGGACAGAAGTGTTTGTCATTGAATTAATGAAGTTGTTGTTGTGATTGAAGAAGATGTGAATTGAAATCAAGTTGTTGTGGTGGTACCGTTTTCAAGCACAGTAACATATGGTGTTTATTTTCTACGTGCAGTGCATTAAATTCCGAAATCGGGCAACGTGAGCGAGTTTAGATCATCGTCGGCAAAGTACTAAAGCAACAGTGATGTCTAAGCGACAGGTTCAGTTTTCAGAAAATGAACCAGATAAAATTTCATATGCCGATGACCAAGATCCCAAACGTTTCAAGGAAATGCATTCCTTGGACAGTGATGAGGATGATAATGTGCAGTCAAATCTGGAAACTGAAGCGCTTTCAAACCGTTTGACTGAAGATGATATTGAAGGGCAGGAAGATGAAACAATAAGATTTGATGGCGAAATACGCGTCACTCCATTCAATCTCCGAGAAGAAATGGAGGAAGGCCATTTTGATGCAGAAGGTTAGTTTTTTCGGTCCCCGGTAACTTTCACGCACAAGAGACACCGTTTCAAAATTAAGCCAAGTTTATATACTATTTATTATTTTAGTCATTGTATTAAAGCCTCCAAGAAGTATTAATTTTAAACCGTTCTCGTTATTTAAAAAGTTGGAACACTTCAACGGGAAAAATGCCAAATGCACAGACGCAACCCATTTTATGTGGCTTTGGGTCGCCCTTTTAATTTTTAAAACTTACTTTGAAGTGTCCATATCGGATAATCAGTTCACAGCCGGTACAGGTTTTGGTCAAGGTGGCAGTATAAGAAGGGTAATTTACTTTATTGGAATCATTTGTAAATTGTCACAACTTGCTGACCACTGATAGATACAACAACTTGAACTGGGAAGAGCCAGTACCACTGCACGCCTGCTTGGAACTGTGGTTACAAAGTTAAATACACCGCTCGGCACCTGCCTATTTCATAAACAAGTCTTTCGTATGTTTTAAAGTAATGACATCCGATTTCAGGCTTGCTACAGCGTAGTAATTTTGAAAACGTTTTGAAAACCATTGCCACTCCAGTCATCAGAAATTAACCGGTCAGAACAATGGTGGTAACGGTTCCCCCAGTGCAGGTGCTGGTGTTGACAGAGACACTTGAGCCACGTAACTTTTTATAGATCACAGGACCTATCACATTAAACAAGCAAACAAAGGAAAAACCAGTGATATGTGGGACGCAGCATTGACAAGTGGCCAGTAGGGGCTAAGATATTGATAATCATTCTCCGTTTGCTTGTTGAACTAAAACTTTCCTGTAATCTATTCATAGCTAAGTGAATTAGGTGTCTCTGTCAACACTTACACTTATATTGGAAAGAGCACTTGTACTAAGGGAAACCTAATTTAGAGCAAGTGTTACCACTACTGTGGAATTATTTGCGAAGGAAATTCTATTTTTGCTAGCATTTGTCCCAGTTTTACTTATTAATTTTGTTTTTTTAATAAAGAGAAAAGGTAACTTGAGACTGAAGGGTATTTCCTGTGCAACACATTGGAGAAGCTCAGACATAGAAAGTTATTAAGTTATTAGTCTTGCTAGTCATATTACACATATTACACACTAACTATTAGTTGCAATCACAGTTCTTATTTTTCGTGTTTTATCTCATATATATATATATATATATACATATGTAAATGCTTTTTGTAAACAAATGAATATATAATAATATTATTATAATAACAATTTATATATATATATATATATATAATTTTTTCCTGTACAATTTTGTGTCTGTGTGTGTAACTTTCTATAATTATAATGTAAATTATGTATTTTTTTAAAGATAATTGAGTGAAACATAACTGAGTTTTGATTGGACAGAGATGTTTTGAGAGGCACTGAAACAGTGTTTGGACTACCAATTCAGGTCATGAAAGAATTGGTGAGAGAGGCTGTCAAGAAAATGAAAAATGTTAAGACAGGAGGAGCTTTGGGGATAGTGGCTGAGAGGTACAAAGCTTTAGGTGAAAAAGGAATACAGATGGTAACTGGTTTGGCAAATCAGATCATAAAGGAGGGCACAAAACCACAGGAGTGAAAACTTAGGACCATTGTAGATTGTTACAAAGGGAAAGGAGAAGCATCGGACAGAGAAAATTACAGGGAATTAAAGTTAGTGGATTGAGTTTTGAAAGTTATTGAGAGGGCCATTAAAAAACAAATCTGGAATGAAATAGACATTGACAACATGCAATTCGGTTTCATGCCTGGATGAAGAGCAATTGATGCCATTTTCATTCTGATACAGTTCCAGGAAAAATATCTGGCCATTAAAAAGAACATCTTCTTTGCCTTTGTTGACTTGGAAAAGGTGTTTGACAGAGTTCCAAGAGATATGGCCCTGCGGGATTTTAGGAAATTTGGGAGCATGTGAGTGGTTGGTAAAAGTGGTCCAGGCAATGCACAAGAAGCTAAGGAGTCACATGAGAATCAATGGCTCTTTTACCAACAGTTTCAATGTTGGAGTTGGTGTACATCAGAGACCTGTACTGAGCCCATTACATTTTATCATCATCCTGAAGGCATCGTCAAGAGAGTTCTGCAGTGGGTGTACAGAGGAAATGCTTTATGCTGATGACTTAGTTTTGGCAAGTAATACGGTCGAGGGGCTTATGGAAAAGCTGAAAATGTGGGAAAAGGGGTTTAGACAGCAAAGGCTTGAGGGTTAACTTGGGAAAAACTAAAGTGATAATCAGCTACTCTGAGTTCTGTAAGTCTAAAACATAGGGAAATTTTCTTTGCACAGTTTGTGGGAAGGGAGTGAGTAGCAGCTTATTTTTTTGTGTTACATGCAAGCACTGGGTGCATTAAAATTGTAGTGGGATAAAAAGAAAAGTTGTTGAAAAGTTTGTGAGTGGAGATCTAAGCACCAATCTTGAGATTCCAAATGTGCATCTTGATGGTGAAGAAATTCAAGTGGTGGAGACATTCTGTTACCTTGGTGACACCATAAATGCCAGTGGAGTGGGTGAGGAAAAAAATGAAGTAAGTTCTGTGAACTATTGCCACTACTAACCAATAGAGTTCTATCTTTTCCAACCAAAGACAGAGTCTTCCAAGCATGTATGCAGAGTGGTATGATGTATGGCAACAAAACATGGCCACTGAAAGCTAAAGATCTGAGCTGCATGGAAAGTGTGAGTGCATTATTTAGCTCCTATTGGAAATTTTTTCCCATAAGTATTTTTTTGAATAGTATTTTCCTTGTGTTTTAAAAGCCTACCATCATGCAAGCATGCCTAAAAAAATTATAGTTTGTGTGAGACAAATACTGCACTTACTATAATGGACTATACATATATTATATTATATCATATAATATATAATTAATAGGCAGTTGGGGTTGCCACTTGCCCAAAATTGCCATTAGTAATTAGAGGCTAATAATAGGGGGAATGGGGGATTTCCTGTGCATTTTTTGTGGGTCTGCTCTTTAGATTGGCACAAAGTGCTTTAAAGATCTATTTGAGATATTTAAATCAATTTAATTGTTTCACATTTATAAGCACTGTTTCATATATATATATATGGTTCCTTTGAAAACAAATATTTTCTAAATTGTAAGAGTTTGGTTCATTTTCTCATAGATCGCAAAAAGATATTGATTGAAAGTTTTTAAGCAAGCAATGACATTGGGTTTAATATTTTTGCACAAAATGATGAGATGTACTGGCCATTGAAAATGAAATATTCAACATACTTACATAATTATTATAGTATACTACCCTGTTTAAGAAGTCATGATTTTGTTTTTCTCATGCTGTGATGGAGGGGGACTTTTAGAGGTACAGACAAAACAGCATCAAAGGTGATACACAACATAAATTTTCAAAAATGAGCCATTGGTGTTTCCTTTTTTGACGTAATGAGTAAGATTGTTAGGCAAGAATGTGCTTGGGTGTATGGAAGATAAACAACTTGCCTTCTCATAATATATTGTCTTACCAATAATTTGTGTTGTGATTGAGAAGATAGCAGTTGTGAAGCCCGATGTGCTTTTTTCTGAATTTAGATATTTTGTTTTGAGTTCCAGACACTTGTGAGAACTTGTTGTTATTTAAGATTGATCCTGATAAAAGTAAGCTGCTAAATACTACTTGATAGAGTAGATCAATAGTCAACCTGCCATTGTGGGAGATCTGATGTACACAAACAGATTAACTTACAGTGAAGAAATAAAAGATGACAGTTTCATAAACAGGCTCAATATGTTCCCTATCACAAAGTAATTAACTGCTTTTTCTCATTTAATACAAATTTTGCCCAAAAATTGCTATGTAATGTTTGTGTAACTTTCAATATACTCCTATTTGATACTGAAAGTAGCAAATAAAAGTCATTTAATAAGGGGCTCTTTATTTTTTGTTTTGCTTACCTCTGT
>RDPX01000097.1:2071724-2127092 GCA_003991215.1 Morbakka virulenta | reverse complement strand
GTAATGTTCATTCGTTTGAGTTGTCCCCACTGGTTTCTATCAATAATATTACAGGTTGCTCCGGAATCAATGACAGCACGAATGTCTATACCTCCAACATTTATCGTTACCGACTCGTGGGCACTATACTGTGATGAATCTACGTTGTAAACGATTGTGTTCACTAGGAAAGCATATTCCTGATCCTTACTATCCGTATCTTGCTCAGACGTTAACTGACGAACAGTACCCGTATACTTTCGGTTAGCTTTACTTCTGCAACATGCAGCGAAATGTCCTTCACCTTTACAGGTGTTGCATATTTTCCCGATCGCTGGGCATTTCGGATCCCTTGACTTGTGACCCGGTTTTCCACAATTAAAACACTTAACGACATCAGTTTTCTGTGCGTTATTGGTAAAACCTTTCTTCTTGCCAAAGTTTTTACGTTTGTGCTTATTGCCATAGTTGACATGATTAACTTCATTCGATACTGCACCTTCAATAGCAGATGCCTGTCTATCGGACTCCTCCATGGCATGTGCAATTTGCTTAAGCTGAATAAGGGTGAGATCTCGACCACGTTCTAACAATTTGCATTTCAGTCTATGCGATCTACATTTTTCAATGACTTGGTCACAGATATGTTCGTTAACTGCTGCTTCACTCCCAAATTCGCATGTTTCGGCTTGCATTCTTAATCGTGTGACAAATTGTTCAATTGTTTCGTTAGGCTTTTGCGTCATTTTTCTGAAGAGATGCCTTTCAAACGTAATATTTACGATAGGGGTGAAATGTTTGTTCAAAGTTTTTACCGTTTTATCATAAACTGTATCCTCCTGCTCCCCTTCCTCCAAGGTGAGAGTGAAAAAGATGTCCTGTACTCTGGGTCCTGCAGTATGAAGAATAAGAGCTCTCTTTTGCTCTGCTTGGGTAATACCCTTCCCTCCGGCATAGAGCTCGAACGACCTCAGCCATCGTTTCCAACGCGTACCAATGCTATTGGTATCTTCAACATCGAAAATTGGCATGGCATTTATTTCTCCGTCCTTCATCCTCGTCGCCATTGTAATGTAAGACAGTATGACACGAGACAGATAAAGTCAGATAACTTCATACAAAAAAAAACAGAAACAAGCTTTCTGGTCTGCTACTTTTTTCAATCGCCATCGAGCACATGGAATAATCTCAGAACGAGGCTATCTTTTACATTTGACAATTCTTCATGTAAACAATTTCTTATTGTAAACAATTGTACATACACTACAAATACTACTTGATAGAGTAGATCAATAGTCAACCTGCCATTGTGGGAGATCTGATGTACACAAACAGATTAACTTACAGTGAAGAAATAAAAGATGACAGTTTCATAAACAGGCTCAATATGTTCCCTATCACAAAGTAATTAACTGCTTTTTCTCATTTAATACAAATTTTGCCCAAAAATTGCTATGTAATGTTTGTGTAACTTTCAATATACTCCTATTTGATACTGAAAGTAGCAAATAAAAGTCATTTAATAAGGGGCTCTTTATTTTTGTTTTGCTTACCTCTGTAACAACAACAACTCATTTATTTTGTGGCATTTTCCCTCCAATTTGAATAGGACTTGTCACATGTTTATACCAGAAATCACTGCTTCCAGCATCTGATTAATTTAATCTGGTTCCCCCTAAATCCTGCTTTATTAAATCAGGTTATTTTTTTTGTGGTCAACATCTTCCCCTTCTACTTTCAACCTGAAAATTGAAGATCTTAATCCATTAATTCATTCATTTTACTCCTTCTATATTTTATGCTTAGCATTTGCTGCTGGTGGTCACTGAAATGAAAATGCAGTTGTTCAAGCATTACGTTTTGCTGATTGTATTTCACTACTTCTGTTGCATGACAATTTTTTAACAGACTTAACTTTAGACCTGTAGATACATTCCATGGTTACTGCCAAAGGACCACAAATAGTGCAAACTCCACAATATATGTACAGAACATAAAAAACACCTGGACACTGCATATTCCATCATAACATTGTTGATAAGTCACCAGATTAGTTTTTGCCAGGATTAGATAAATCACAAATTTTTGAAGATGGGGACAGTATTTAAAAACCTTCCAAAAAAGATGGAAAATAAGACTTTGGCAAGAAAACATTTTTGGACAGCAAAGAAGATATCTCAGAATCATGTTCTTCCAAGACAAATATCTAGAATAAAAGCTAAAAGGAGGAACTTTGATTGATCATGTCTATAAACAATCTGTACAATGAAGAATAAGTTTATGATAATGTCGTCCAAAATCTGACCAGTTTAGTAAGGAAAATTGGGCATACAAATAGCAATGCCATTAAGAGAAATTTAATGGAAAACAATCTAGCAAACAGACGAACTTAAACACCATAAAAGGAGAGACAAACCACAGAACCATTAGAATTCAGTTCCCTGTTTTAGTTCTTTCAGAAATCTTTACTGACAGTCTAAAGGACATGAAAGACTTATCTTTTGATTCACGTTGTTGCAACTGAACAGCTGAAAGATCTTGTAAACAAGGTCATAAATGATGAGCTATAGAGTCTTGTCAAAACAAATGCTATCCATTTGGATTAAGATTGGTACTACAGTATTAATAGTAATATTATTGAGACTCATTTCACAAAGTGCAAGAATACCATATCAAATGCTGGTTTGATATTGTTGAAATGTAAATGTAAATGTGCTTACTTTCTTGTTGCCTTTTAATGTTATGTCTAAAAATATAATTGCATTGGCTTTAGCTTGACCATATCAAAATTCATATTGGTTTTTCATAGCACCTGTTTTCAATCTTTGCTTTCCCGTGTTTCATAAAAGTATCTCACCAGGAATTGATACTAGAAATATTGCTCAGTAATTCTCTTTCAGTAGTCCTTCACCTACCTTACATATTGCAATATGGAAATATGGTCAAATTGGAGAAATGTGATGTTTTTTCCCCAGATTTCCAGACTAAATTGAAGATGTGTTAACCCATATCTAATATTTTCAATGCCTGTGTAAATGACCTTGGTTGTGATTTGGTCAGCACCCAGTGTTTTTTATTTCCTGATCTAAAAGTAGGAAATTGCATGTCAATAGCTTTGCCATCCTATATATTTAAGGCAAGCCTAAAAATTTTCTTTCTGTAATGGTAGGACTTCATCCATTTGAACAATTTTTTCACCATCACTAATTTTCAAGGTTTTTGAAATTTCTTTTCAAAGCCTCAAGTTATGAGTGCCATTGTTATGGTGTTCTTCCATTATTTTTCCCTGTGCAATTAAAAGCTCTTATTTTGCCAATTCCGATGGAACTCAACCTGGTAGATTTTTATAATTTTCTCTCCTTTCATTTACTATTGGATCATTCAGCACATTTATTTTGGCAGCTCACTTTTATTGCATAGTTCTGTTTGTTCTGCAGTCCCACATTCTATAGGTTTTTCCTTCCTGATAAACAGGAGGTTCTTTTGATGTTTGTTTTGTTGCTTCTTTGAATACTTCATAAAGCTTATTAGTAGGTAGCAAAAGGAACTTTTCATGCCTGTAGACCTTGCTGATAAGCCCTAATTTGTTAACAGCACAGCATTGTAGCAGATGCTCATCTTTTCCACTTGTACTGATACCAAACTTCCAGCTACACTACAATGTTTTCCAACCTTGGTATTAAAATCACCAGGGTGATCTAATTTCATTTTGGACTAGGTTGTGATTTTTGCATATCATTATCACTGCAGAAACTGTCAGGAGCATATATTTTGAAAATTTTAATTAGGCTATACACTACATCTTCATGTTCATGCTCTTTTATCGAATAAGATTGCAATTTGTAGGAAAATTTGCAAACATTTCAGTTGTTATAATTGCAGTGCTTTGCCCACAGATGCCATCTTTTCTTGATTAGTCTCTTACTTCATTATCTTTTTATTCAAGTGCCTCAAGTATATTTACATACCAGTAGGTTTCTAATACTCCAGGAACATCAATTTTCCAGCCTGGATATTTTCAATGGTAGGTTTCCAAGATTTAGGTCATGGTTTGAAAGTTATATGTGCCAATACTTGTTGTGGGGGAACCAACAAGCAGATTAGTAATGCATCCCTGACCTGACTTACCTGGAGTAGGGGTTGGAAATTTGTTTTTGTATTCATTTTGTTTTAGGTTGAGAAATTTGTATAATCAGGCACTTCTTCAGTGTCTGCCAGGTGTTGATTAAAATTGCTCCTCATAGAATGTCCACAGTCTCAGAGGTGATATTTGTCAGGTAGCCAAGCAATTACTCACAAGCACTTTTTGATCTTCTACATCTCAAATTAGTTTCTCCTTGGCAGGTTGCCTGCAAAGGCTAAAGANTTTGAAAGTTATATGTGCCAATACTTGTTGTGGGGGAACCAACAAGCAGATTAGTAATGCATCCCTGACCTGACTTACCTGGAGTAGGGGTTGGAAATTTGTTTTTGTATTCATTTTGTTTTAGGTTGAGAAATTTGTATAATCAGGCACTTATTCAGTGTCTGCCAGGTGTTGATTAAAATTGCTCCTCATAGAATGTCCACAGTCTCAGAGGTGATATTTGTCAGGTAGCCAAGCAATTATTCACAAGCACTTTTTGATCTTCTACATCTCAAATTAGTTTCTCCTTGGCAGGTTGCCTGCAAAGGCTAAAGAGTCCTTTCGACTCTGGAAAACTTGTTTTAAGGCTAAAGTAATTGGCTTCTAGCCCATCTCTTTCTCAGTTCTAAACATCTTCACTACAAGAATGCTAGGAGTTGGCGTTTGGTTGGTGGATCCTATACAAGACAACAACATATGGGACTTATTCAGGAGAGTAGGTTTTCAGGCCTACTCCCACCCCAGCTTGACAACCTTAAATGATTTGCTGCAATCAGATAGTTTGATAGACAAAAGGTTTTTAATTTGAAGTTATTGCCTTTTTTAAGAATAATTAAAAAATTGGTATGACCAATGAAAGAAACAAGATCTTTAAAACAAATCCAATAAAAAAGTAACCATTTGGACCAAAGGAGCTTTTTCTCTTGATATGTACCCACACAATGCCCCCTTCCTTTTTGTGCTCCATTTTATTTAAGGGATAGAAAAGTCTCATGGTGGAAGATATGATACTAAAGATACGTTTGACTGGCACAGTAATAATATTCTTTGGACAGAGATCTTATGTACTGTAATTGCATCATCAGCTGCTGGCTCACTGCTCACATGGAGCTTGTTGAATTTATGGCATAAATTCAACAGGCATTCTTTAGTTTTTCATGATTTACAGACCCATGTTCCTTCTCTAGCTAGGATTTTGTTGACTTTTCTATCTCCCTTTCTCTTCTTTTCCTTTCTCTTTCTTTTTCTCCCTTTCTCTTCCTTTTCCTTCCTCCCTCTTCCTCACCATTTCTCTTCTTCTCTCTTCTTCTCTCTTTCTCTCTCTTTCCCTCTGTTCCCCTCACTTCCTCTCTTTTCCTCTCTGTTCCCCTCTCTTCCTCTCTTTTCCTCTCTCTTCCCCTCACGTCCTCTCTTTTCCTATCTCTTCCTCCCTATTTCCCTTTTCCTCCCTTTTCCTCCTATTTCCTCTCCTCTCACTTTTTTCTTTCATTTTTTCTTGCTGGGGTGCCTTTGGACAGTAAAGAGGACCCATACATGACTTCTAGTTTACAGTGGCACTGGGAGGGATAAATTCATGGTTTTTGGTGACCTTGCTGTAAGAGATTCTACGGAGAATTGTTTTAACGTTTGATATTGAGACCTATCCCTTCTTAAACCTTTGGGAGACATAAAAGTTAAACTGATCATCTTCACAATATATCCAGGCCACCTTTTCAATGAATAGCTATTGTCAGAGAATTAAAGGTAATTTGACCAGCACCTTGAAGCTCATGGTACTGGACCAATGGTGATCTCTTCTAAGCCATAAATCTTTGGTTAGCATTGAGCAGTTTAATGACAAGGTCGTTGCCAAAACCTATATCGGTAATGGTCAGAAACGCTTACACTTTCCCAGTGATTGCATATGAAATAAAACTGGGTAAATGTCAGACACTGTGATTCTTCAACAATGTCTATTCTCCTTCCTGTAATATGACAATATTGCTTCCTTACTGTGGCCAAAAAAGAGAGTTAACTTGGAAAGCTATCTGTACTAACAAGTGTTCCATGTGGAAACATTAGAGATGCTTTTCTTGCTCACGTTTGTGGGGGAAAAAATGGCCCAAAAGGGATAAGCCGTAGGATGTTACACTGGCAACACATTCAAAGCTAGGTTCATTTTTGTTAGTTTGACACTATAAAATGTTGGTAAGCAGCATTCAGTTATAAATAGAAAGCATAAACATAGAAACTTTTTTGTCAGATGTCCTGTGTTCTATTATTATTCGTTTTGTGTGACATGCTTTGTAAAACTAGCGTTGCTTATTAATGCGTACAAAAAATTTTTATAAGACCAAAGAAGTTAAGTAAATGCAAGCAACAGTTTGATTGCAATAATACGTTTCTTGATCACATTGTTAATATTCATCTTCTCTTAAAATATGCAGACCTACACAAAGAAAATCAGTGGCGAAGTTTACTAAAAATAAGTAGGGTGCTCCAAAATATCTTGCTGCAAAATGTCATGTTGCTATTATCTTGCAGCATAATTCTAGTTTTGTATAACAGTATCATATATACAGGTAAGTTGTCAGTGAGTGAAAAAAGAGACAATTATGCCATTTTATATGCATATATATATGCATATATATATATATATACATACGTACTTATATACATAATTGCAATTCATTAAATCTCAGTGTGATAGCTCAAACATGTATGTGTGGGTATAGATGCATTTATGGATGTTCGGGTATGTGTTTTTGAAAAAAAGGGAACATAGAAGTTTGTACCATCACAATATGATGTTCAGTGGAGTTTTTTTATGGTTATAAATAAATTCAGTAACCACTTTTTATGGAAACATGTGGTGTGAATTAATCCAGACAGTAAGTATCATTAAAGGTAATTACTTGAAACTAGCTCTCAGAAGTATAAAAGGAGCTTAATGCTAGGCATTGTCACAAGTCTGAAAATGGTTTATTTGTTTGTTTATTAACCATGAATGAATTATTGTCTCTTTGGAGCTCCTGTCCGATTTTATAGCCATGAATTTTGGTTTCTACATGTCAACAGTACTTATTTACAAGGGCAGCAGATAGCTTTTATCAAGAAAAAGCTTGTCTTCTACAACAGGATCCGTATTTTCCATGCCTTCTCATTTTGGAGAGTGTTTATCATAGAAATACACAAATCGTTTACATTGGCCGTTCTTGCATACGAAGACGTTTTTTTTTAATTGACAAGCCTTAAGACTGTAAACAATGAGATGTTAAAAAATCGCCTTTGGGTTTTCTGCCATTAATTTGCAACAGCACGTATAATTTTGTAACACATTGCTTCTCCATCCTAAGGTTTTCATTTATTGACTGGAAATTTTAAAAGGAAAAAGTGCATTTTATTTAATACTTTTGTTTACTTTTGATGGCATAGATCTCATAAATGCTAAGTAATTATCAGGAATGATATGGTCAAACTTAACCTTACGTCAAAATATTGCAGCTGCTTTAAGCCTGATATGCCTTTTAACTCTGTTTTCAGTTTGGAATTAATGGATTTGATGGATTGTCAATTATATCATTACTATTATTATTATTAATTAAATAATTATCATTATTTTATTGTTCTTTTGTCCAAGACCTGGAGGTCAAAATGCTGTCTTCTGCCTTCCTGTTTTACGAAGATCAAAGTATACTTGTGAATTAGTTCTCACATAAATCCTTAAACTGATATTTATGATTTCAGGACCTGTGCTTTTACGTTTCTGTATAAAATAAGATCTGTTGATTTTCAATTGTTAAAACAGTGTCATCACTAGGGTTTTGTACGATAACCAACTTTGAAACCTGCCTTTTTATTGTTAGTTCATGCAGTCATTTAAGGGAAGATTACTTTGATGCCATTCGAAATGAAATGGTCATCCCTGTTCACTTCATACTTTAATTCCCCAGTTAACAACTGTTTTTCGAGTAAGCCGTAGTAATTGAAATTGGCCAAGTTTACGCAAGAGTGTGAGTTTTCAGGACTGGCACAGGACGAAAGACTTACGCGCTGAAACTAAATTTGGCAAACTTTGGCTACAGAGGCAAAACTAGATTTGGCTAATTTGACGTAATGAAAATTTGACGTAATGAAAATTTGACGTTTATTTCAACTTTATTTATCTGTGAAATATGTTTTGCAGTTGCCCTAAACTTTGCATTTCACTTGATCCCAAGTAATTTTTCACATGAAAACATTTGAAAACCTTCGTACAGGAAAGTTAATTTCCATGAAAATGTAATAGCCATGGCCTTTTTGAACTGTCGAAAGATGATTTTAACAAAACAGGGTAGTTTAAGAGCAACATTTATTAGAGCTTTTTGAAATATGCACACCATGATTTCTCTGTTTTACCCATTTAGGTAATTACATAGCAAATAAAGACGGCGAAGATATTCATGACGAGTGGCTTGACTCAGTAAATTGGAAAAAGGTGGGGGAGTATGAATCACTTCCAAAAAATGATGAAGACGAAGAAATTGAGGAAAATGATCCCTTTGATAAAACTAAATATTTAAAGGCAATTGTAGAAATAATAAACCCAGGTGAAAGTGTGCTGTCTGGACTCAGACGCTTAGGTGGTAAGAAATCTTCATCGACGACAAGATGGAAAAGAAACCAGAAATCTATCGTGGAAAAAAAAGAGAATGAAAAGAAAAATGAAAGTAGCGGCGTCGAAAGTGGTAAAAATACGGTGCTTATGCTGAAATTAACCGAACTTGCAGATAGACTTCTTTCAGAGGGAGACTTCGAAATTTACCAGAAAACATTTGAAAAACTTAATTATGAACTGAAAGAACTGCAAGAAAAACATGAGGATGCAGATGAAGATGATGAACTGGAGGCAGCATTCAGTGCTGTGGCTAAAGAAGATAAGAGTAAAGAAGAAAGTACTGTTACAAGTAAAAACTGTAATGCTTTACTTGATGATGAAGTAATGTGGGAGTATAAATTGGAGAAACACGGTGCAGAGACTCTTTATGGCCCATATTCCAGTCAACAAATGCTGGATTGGTCACAGCAAGGTTATTTTGAACAAGACGTGTTGTGCAGAAAAATTGGATCAGGTGGCGACTTCTATAATGCAAAGAGGATAGATTTTGAGCTGTACACTTGACTAATGTTTTTGATAGCTTTTTATTGTTTTGTTGAAAGAAAAGGTACAAACATGTGCATCACCATGACTTAACATCAAGGTTGTATTGATGTTATTGAAATACGATACAAAACAGAGCATTGCATGAGGCATTCTGATAGGCCGTCTCCATGACGCATTTCGTTATTTTTTCCTGCATAGTGTAGTTGTTAGATGAAGAAAACAATTACCAACATTGTTAATAGCTACTATTTATTTGGGATATATATATATATATATATATGGCAATGATGCCTTTTCCAACGTTTGTGTAGTAGAGCATTTTCGGTAATCTTGTTTACGAGTCAACCGCAAAAGCGCCTGTAGATTGTGACAACTGTCTGGGGCAGTGGCTTAATCCCGAAAACGTTAAACTTTAAACAAGAACATTCATGTACTTCGTGTTTAGATATTCACCAGAATTTTTTTCGTTGCAAATAACGAACTTTTACATCTTGCGGAAATTGATTGTTCCAACGAGGCAGCTGTCACAATTTTTTATCAAAAGAATAATAAAATAAAAATTTTAATAAGTGCAACGAGAATATACTAAAAAGTATTATTTTTGCCCATATTTTGTGTACCTTTTAAAAATGTGGACTTCGACATTTAATAAAGTGATTTGAGGCAAAATTTGCAAAATCACGAAGTTGTCTTTCTGGCTAAATTGCTATTGAAGCTTTACTTTAACGAAAAAACCCGTTTTGATGACGAATATGATTCTCCCCTGTCGTATTATTTGCACCAGTTAAAATTTAACTTACTAAAATCGAATTTTTATTTGAAAATGGTGTCAATTTACAAAGGAAGTGCTTAGGACACTTTAGAAAAGTTTGTTAAAATGTTGTTACAGTTGACTGGAGCTAGATTAAAGCCAGTTTCTATATTGAAACCAGCTTTAAGTAAGTGGATTAATTGGTTGTTTGATTGATTAAATGGATACTTTTTTTGCCCGATTTTTGACGGTGTATATCGGTGTATGTGTCAAGTGGATACATGTACTTTTGTTGTGCATAATTGCGAAAAATGTACCTGAAAAATTCGTTGTTGCCCGTAATCACCTGGACATACTAAAGCAGATGCTAAACGCAGGAGCAATTTGAAGGTGATACAAATGCCTTGTCAATATGGGGCTTCTTAAGGCACTGTATTTTCAAAAAGGAACTGCCTGCTAAAATGGTTGTTTTGTTCTTGTTCTATGCGTAACACAGTGATGAATTTCTGTTTGTTAAAAATTCACTCTACCTGCCAGTTTCACGAGTAGATCCAAATAGTTGCTGCCATACAACCACCGTAGTCTCGTGAAAGGATGTATTTATGAATAAATATGATGAAAAAGATTCTTTAGCTCTATTTCACCAAGGCATTTGACAGGGTGTGTCATTCTGGCTTACTTTATAAGCATTCCTACTATGATATTAATGAAAAAGTCACCGGTATCATTCAGTTCTTTCTTTCATATCATTAAATGCATGGCACACTGTACGGAATTGCACCTGATAAGTATTTCGCTGATGATGGCGTTCCTCGAAATCCTATTCTTGGAGCAACTCATTTTCTTTTTTACATAATCATTTTCCTGATAACTTGTTTCTGTTCATAGACACGTAAGATGATGACAGCACCTTGTATTCTGGTGTTCGCCACAAGGAAACTCATCAGGAAGAAGTCGAACTGGCAAAAGATTTAAAATCTGACCTTCAGGGTGTCAGATAATGAGGAAATAAGTGGCAGTTATTTTGTTTTATTTTATGCGGCAAAACGCAACTGATATTTTTCAGTAGAATGCTGAGTTCCTATCAGCTTTGGTTATTCATGGACAATCACTCTGAAGTTAACCCTGGTGAGATCACTTCTTCATTTGAGAAATGCCAATCAGTGATGCTGCTTGTTCTTGCATTTTTTTCACATCTTTTTTGCGGTTCTTATGTTCAGTCTATTGACAAGTCTGCTTCTAAAATGGTTCTTTGTATCACGCTAGAGGTACAATTCTGTGTCTAGAAATGTGCCATCTTTCTTGCATTGAGTACAGTTAAAGTTAAGAGACGTCTTTGTAGCTTCATAAATCCAAGTCATGCTGCTATTCTTCAACCTTTGTCTCATCGACGAAATGTGGCGTCTTTGGCCTTTTTGTAGGTTTTATCATGTAAAGTATTCTAGCACAATAGAGGAATAATTATCCTTCTATTTTTCTAGGCAGCGTTCATTGCCAGTACCAGCTTAGTTCTGTTGCATTTCGTGTTGCACGTTTCTCTCAACGTATTCACTCGTTTGCAGTTGTTGTTTCTCCTGATATATGTTTCCATGGATGTAGTTCCATGATATGACGTGAATGGTTTAAGCCTAAGGTCGTCAATATCTCTCGGCCTAACTTGTTTTATTTTTATTTTTTTTCGCAATTCTGTACTCCTAGTGGATTTATGCCTTTACTGTCATTATCACATTACACACACACACACACACACACACACACACACACACACACACACACACACATACACACACACACACACACACATCAGCCTAGTAACTGAGTGAAAGTTTCAGCTTTTTGATCTATTATCGTATGTGCTGGAATGAAAGGAAGATGTTAATGTTTTTAGGATTTAGAGAAATATAAATACATGATCAGACTGACGTAATATTAGCTGTGGGTACTTGCTGCACAAAGGGGCATTTAAGTAACAAGTTAACACTTCAGGCAGGATGGACCAATTGTTTGTGGTATGTGCATGATATTGTGCATTGCCTGATCGGAAATATAAGAACTTTTAAAGGGCATTTCGAAGCATCAATAATTTATTTCCTTTGTGTCAACCTAATGCCTTCGTGGTTGTGCCTTCATCAAAAGCCACGCACCAAGATACACACTTTGAAATTTGATCTTGTTACTTAATGCACCCCCAAGGAAGCATAAACCAACCACTCAAATCTTGAACTTGCAGGGTTGACTCGAAGGGCAGCTGGATACATGCTTAAAACTGACAGTTATTGCAGAATCATTGATCAGACACTGTAATGTGCATACAAAAAATATGCGAGCATGGGTGTTTTAAGGATTATTATAGAAAAAGCATGGTCTTAAATCAACACTGCTAATTCAGTGCCCCCATTGTTTTATGTTTGTCATCAATAATATATGTCCACTACATGATGTGAGTACGCAATTGAATTGCAATTGTTTTTGTGAGTGAATGTTTTATGTTTGCTCTACATTGCGGTGCTAAAGTGTGAGAATTTTCTTGTTTTAAGTAATGATTTATTCGACAGAATGCAAATATGCAATGTACCAGCAGTTGGAGACATTCTGATTTATACGCCCCTCATGGAGGGGATCATTGACAAAAATATATACACATGAAAATTATGATGAGCATTAGTTCGTTTAATTCACTGCAGGATTAAAATCCCAATTCAAAGAAAAATCCAAATGAAAATGAAATAATATCACTTGGGTACAGTAGTTTTCTCCATATGGGTATGCGGGTCCAACTTCAAGTTGAGCCTCGGGGAATGGACAACCCTGCCCTGCATAGTCCCTGGGTCGCCCTTTGGCAAGGTGAACTACCCAGTTAGCCAATCCTCCCTGGGTAACGGAGGATTCTCTGCCTTGTAAACAGGTCCTCTGACCAAAGGCTAGGCACACCGCCGACAAATGTGGTTGGCGTCAGAAAGGTTCATCCGGCTGTAGAAAACTGCCAAATCTTTTCATGAGCGATGGCTAATAACACAAATCTCATACCGGATCGGTGGCAGCCCGGGTCAACAACGACCGCCTTTACCTTGATGACACAGTCGGGTTATGGAAACTATGCTACAGGTCANAATGAAATAATATCACTTGGGTACAGTAGTTTTCTCCATATGGGTATGCGGGTCCAACTTCAAGTTGAGCCTCGGGGAATGGACAACCCTGCCCTGCATAGTCCCTGGGTCGCCCTTTGGCAAGGTGAACTACCCAGTTAGCCAATCCTCCCTGGGTAACGGAGGATTCTCTGCCTTGTAAACAGGTCCTCTGACCAAAGGCTAGGCACACCGCCGACAAATGTGGTTGGCGTCAGAAAGGTTCATCCGGCTGTAGAAAACTGCCAAATCTTTTCATGAGCGATGGCTAATAACACAAATCTCATACCGGATCGGTGGCAGCCCGGGTCAACAACGACCGCCTTTACCTTGATGACACAGTCGGGTTATGGAAACTATGCTACAGGTCAACTATCTAGTGTCCTGCAGGCACAACACCTTTCTCTTTCTTCTTTCCGTCATATCTGCCACTTCTCGGGCTCTTCCTGGTAGACTGCCGACATTTAATGATCCCATTTTGGTGTTCATCTCCTTTCTTTGCTTCCTTCTCTTGGCTCGTCTCTCTGTGGCTCTCTTTCCTCCTCTCCTTCTTCCTGATGGAAAGGTTCCAAGGCTAGGCAAATTGGAGGGGGTTACAAAGTGTACTAACATGGTTCCGGCACGGCAAGAAACGGAGTTGGCATCATTTTGGAGAAGAGTCTGGTACCGGAAGTGGTAGCAGTGAAGAGGATATCAGACAGGCTAATAGGCATGAGGCTGGAAGTAAGCGGCGAGATGTTTTGTGTGGTGAGCGTGTATGTCCCACAGGTGGGTTGCGAGGAGGCCGAGAAGGAGAAGTTCTGGAGACGTTTTGACGAAACGATTACCCAGGTGCCAGGATAAGACAGGGTGTTCATTGGAGGAGATCTCAATGGTCATGTAGGCGAAGGAAATGTAGGGGATGAAAGGATGGTGGGCAGGCATGGGTTTGGAAGAAGGAATGGTGCCGGTGATGCTATCATAAGCCTGACAACCAAGTTTGATCTAGCAGTTGCAAACACATTCTTCCAGAAAGTAGATCAGCACAGGGCAACAAACTGCAGTGGAAATTCCATCAGCCACATTGACTGTATTCTATATAGAAGAAATCAGTTGAAGGAAGTAATGGACTGTGAGTCTTTACCTGGCGAAAGTGTAACAACACAACATCGACCAGTGGTGTGCACCCTAAAGCTGGTGGTGACTGTGAAGAGAGCAAGAAGGAAGCCAGCTAGGATCAGATGGTGAAAACTACAGGACAAGGAGTTGAAGGCCCAGTTTGTATCTAAACTAGAAGACAACGTAAGGGAGGAACTCTCTGTGAACTGGGGTACTACAGCCGAAGCCATCCGAAGTGTGGCTGAAGATGTGCTGGGAAAGAGTACAGGAGGAAAGAAAAAGGTGGTCAGAGGAAGTCCAAGAAGCCATCCAGAAGAAAAGGAAAAGCTACAGAAGCTGGCACAGAGACAGGAATGACGTAAAGGAAAGCTGAGTATTTAGAAGCAAACCGAGAGGCCCAAGCTGCAGTACCTAGGGCTAAGCAGTTGGCATGCGAGGATTTGTATGGCAACCTGGACACTACTAATGGACGGAGAAAGATCTTTGGAATAGCAAGGCAGATGGACAAAGCTCCCAAGGACACCCAACTGGTCAAAATGATGAAGGATAAAGATGGTAGAATTCTGGGTGATGAAGAGGATATTTTGAATAGATGGAAAAGTTACTTTGAGAAGTTGATGAATGAGGAAAACCCCAGAGAAGAGAGGGAGGAAGTGGGGCAGATCCAAGGACAGGAAGTACCAAGGATTAGCAGAGAAGAGGTGAAGAGGGCACTGAACAAAATGAAAAATGGAAAGACTGTTGGACCGGATGAGATACCTGTGGAAGTGTGGAAAGCACTGGGGGAGAAGGGACTTGACTTCCTCACAGCACTATTCAATGAAATCCTTGTGACAAGTAGAATGCCAGACGAGTTGAGAAAGAGTATCCTTGTGCCAATCTTCAAAAACAGAGGTGATGTGCAGAACTCTTCAAACTATCGAGGAATCAAGCTACTGACCAACACGATGAAGCTCTGGGAACGAGTGATCGAGAGTAGGATCAGGAAGGAAGTGTAAGTCAGTGATCAGCAATTTGGCTTTATGCCCAGCAGAAGCACAGGTGATCCCATCTTTGCACTAAGGACAGTAGCAGAGAAGTTCAGGGAAGGACAAGAGGGACAGATGTTGACAGTGCGCACACATAAACATTTCTTGTAATAACACAATAATACTTTAAGACCTGTATTGAATATACAACAAGAGAGGTAAATCGACAGTAATACTTTATAGAAAAATCTTACAAGAAAATTCACAGCCCAACAAGTGAGAGCGTTCCCTATAGTAATTGCTAATTCATAATTTTATGTTCTTTTATGAAATTGTGTATCCTTTCGAATGCTGGAACGAATGAGTCTTGACCATGTTCACCTTGCTCACCTTCTGCTAATTTTGTACTAGCAAGTAGCTGAATTTTATCTTTTCCAATGTCCATTAGTCTTACATCCGGGCCTCTCCAGTGCGTTTTTTGTTAAATTTGGTCCTTCAGGATGTGATTTTTATCTGTTTCCCTCCTTTTTCCTTCAAGTTTCATTTCAAATATCTTCCAGGTGTTCTCTACGGCACACGTATCCATAGCATTTTAATCTTTTTTTTCCCCCATTGTATCTTAGAAGGTATTGCTTTTGCTTTATTTGTAACACCTTCACTTATATGGTTTCTTGAAAGTTGATTCTCGCAGAGTACCTCACCATTCTTACTTCGCATGAATTAAACCTGTCTGCTAAGTTATTGACAACTTCTCATTACCATAGAACAACAGTAATTTTAAATATGCTTCTTTTAATAACGTCTTTAGTTCAGTTCCCATCCTCTAATCTCATTGCTGGCCAGTTTTTCTTTGCCACTAATTGCAGGCTTTACTTGTCCAGCTACCTTCTTATGACACCCTTGCTTAATGGTAGTTGCCAGGTATTTGAACTGATCGCACTTTAGTTGCAGATACTGATGTGCGCTATACCTTTGGATTCTTACCTTCTGCTGGCAGATGTTCTGCCATTGTTCTGTCCAACTTAGTCCAACTACTCCCACCTTTTTGCACCCGACCTCTAGTCTTTGTTCCAGATTGTCTCAGTTTTCGCCAGAAATGACATAATCACCAGGAAATTACATAGCTACTGAAAATTCTTAATTTTCCTCAGTTATGGAATATATAACAAATGATACAAAACAGTGGGTTGAGAGCCAGGCTGAGATGAAACCTGTCTTTATTTCCTCGGTTTTTCTCACGTTTGTCACAACTTGTATTTGTCACAACTTTTTTCATTGCAAAAAGAATGTAATCATATAGATCAATTCTACTTGCTGATCGTAAAGCTGATGTGCTATACATTCAAGAAACCCACAAGGACAGTAAGCCAACTAGCATTCCCGGCAAACATCTAATCATTTACCACTCGTACTAAGTCTATGGCAGTGCTTTTTACGCACGAGACACTTCGGTCATTAAGAAGACCTCAGACCTTTCAGAGAATGAAAGAAGAATTTTACAAATAGAAGTTACTAACCTTAAAGAAAAAGCCAGCTTTTTATTTGAGGAACTATAGCAGGGAGTAATAGGTATCAACTTGACCCATAGTAATAAGAAATCTTAAAAAACCATAGATAACTTACACTCAACAAAAACAATAGCCCAAGTATTGGTGCAGTTACGCCCAGTAGAATGGCACACTGACTGCTGGTCAGTCGCAAACCAGTGAATAAAAAAAGAGGGTACAAAAAGAAATGAAAGAAGGAATAATCAGGATATAAAATGAAAGTGAGGAAAAATTTCTGTCCTTCTCCAAGGAAGAACTGGACGAGACAGGCAAAGCATCTGGCCTTGATGGCACAAGAGCAGAAACGATACAGCACTTTGGAATAAATACTGGCCAGCAGCTATTAGACCTTCTTAACAATATAAGAGCGACTTTTAAGCTACCAATGATATGGAGAGCAGCTATGGTCATAAGTCTCCTGAGACCAAAAAAAATCCAGAAGCCCGAAGCAGTTAGAGACCTATCTCCATGCTATGCATATTATAAAAAGTTTATGGCCACCATTATGATCTGTATATCACCCACTTGAACAAACAACTGTATTCTGATCAAGACAAATCCTCACCTTTACACAGCATATTGAAAATGGTTATGAAACCAAATGATAAGTGAGGTAGAATCTGTTGATTTCATTGCAGCTTATAACAACGTAAACGGTTGGGCTCTACTTTTGAAATTACCTGGAATTATAAAGAACACCACAATAATTTGAGTTACAGAATCCCTTCAAAACAATTGTAAACTTTTGATGAGATAAACTGTAAACAGTTGCTGGAGAGTACAGAAGAATGAATTGCCTAAGGGAGTGGTATAGAAACCAGTGTTATTTAACAACTACACTAGCAATCAGCCTCAATTTAGCAACGTACGGATGTTTATTTTAATGATAACTTGTGCTTAGCCGCTCTTTTCAAGTCATTCGTTTCCATCAAACAAAGCCTAACAAGTGCTTTGTAATGCCTTTTATCATACTACAGGAAGTGGTTCTTGATTACAAACTGATAAAACCCGAATCTGCGCCTTTCATCTCAACAATACTCAGGCAAAGAAAACACATAATATCAAATGTCAAGGCAAGAACTTTGTACACAACTATTTTTCTATCAACTTGGGCTAACACTTGATATAATGCTTTCGTTCAAAGGACATATAAAAAGGCTGAAAACAAAGCTACCAGGTAGAAACAATTTATTCACAAAGTTCATTCATTCCAGCTGGAATGCAGACCTAAAGACCATCAAAAGAACTGTGTTGGCTTTGTGTTATTCGTTTTCTAAGTATTGCCATGGTACTAAAATGGAGGTGGAACTGAATCATGCCTGTCACATCATTAAATGTAACCTTAAGCCAACCCCACTTATCAGTCTATCGTCTCGCTAGTAGAACTCCCCTCAGACGAGAAACATTACTCAAGTGTGTGAACAGGCCAAACAGGTGACTGACAACCGACACCCAATTTAGGGTCATCAAAAGGTGCGGCAAAGACTAAAATCCTCCAAGAGCTTTGCAACATTCACTGGCCTACAGTGATCGCATCCTGTACACCACAATACAGATTTTGTGAAACTGGTTTGAGGGTGACAAAGTACCGCTGAATGGATTTCACCTACCCCTATCGGAGGCCCTTTTAGTGGGGCGTCCTTCAACAGAAAAGAATTGGCAGTATTAAATCAAGAGAAAGCCAGAGTGCGAAGAACAAATAAAAACCTCTCACATATAATTCCAGACTGTAAACTGGGTTTGAGTTGTTTTAATGAATATCTTTTAGAAGCAAGTAATACTGCCTTCCAGGGGACCCAGTGGTTCAGTGAAAAGGGATGATGACTACCTCATGAGTCAGTTTGCCTTGCCCTGTTTTGCAGATCTTATTCTTTCCCCCCCTCAATTCTAGTTATTTTCCAATGAAAAAGCCTCCTCTTGGTTCTCGCAGCTTTTTGAACTGCTCTATTCCACCATGATTCCTGCTCTGGTTATTTTTCGAGTTAAAACTCTGGTAAAACTTCCTCAACTGTTTTTTTGTTCACTTTAGAACAAGTACTTTATCCATTTTGTTACATTCTGCCATTATTCTTTTCAGTTTAGAGGTAAGAATCTCCCCTTTACTCCCTTTTCATATTCACGAGTCCATTTTCTTTATCCTTTCCTTTATCTTTTGCTTGCTCCTATTTAATAAGATTTCTCTTAGGAATTGTCTTCGTGGTGCTATAGATGACTTCAGGGGGCTTTCGTAAAGTCAGTACGCAGTAAAACACCCAAATGTTAACTCCTTCATATCTGTACGTATTTTTGCCTTCCATTCGCGTATAAGAACAAATTCAGTTTAAATAACGACCTACCCTTCCGGGCTCTTAAAAATGGTTTATTAAAATTGTCACAGTTCCTGACGCTTATTAAAAAAACAGGGGTGTTATCTGAAGGCTGTGACTTCACGCAGTCAGTGTGTGTGTGTGTGTGTAGCCTGATAATAATACAGGGTTGTGTCTCTGTCTGTGGCTGTAACTTGTTGCAGAAACCTGGGCCGATTTGGCTAAAACTTTCCATACATACTCCATAGATTTTGATATTGTTACCAAAGGTTTTAGTTATTTTTTAATTCGCAAAAGCAATTTCCATTTTTCTCTCGGAAGAAAAATGAGACAACCATTTACCACTTTCACGAGAATTGTATGCCCGAAATGCTCAAGCTCTGGTTGAGGACTGAGTCCGCTGGCACGGTCTTGCTGCTCAATGTCCCGCACAAGTCTGGAGGACCTAAGGTATAAGGTAAGGTATCATTTTTAAGAGACAAAAAAACATTACAAAATGGTAAATAGTCGTCTAATTCTTTCTCAGTTGTAATTGTAATGTTTTTACCACAGTGTTCAGTTTGTTTGCCTTAGTAATACACGAGGTAGACAAAAGAAACATTTATTGTTTTTGATTAATTAGTTTATACGGACGAGGTTGAGAGGTTATTAGAAGACAAACTTAAATTTGAGCATTTGGTAATTTACTCTTTTAATTACACCTTTAATTACACCTGAGAAATATTTGAATTTTATTCTTACCATAATCTACAGAAGTTGCAAGCAGCTTATAAAGACATCCTTAATAAAGGTTTTATTAATGCCTTGAAAACAAAATCAACATATGAGAAAAGTATACAATAAACACATTTTAGAAGTAAAACTCATGGCTCTTACTTTCATTCACATAGAGCATTAACTATCAACAAGCTACAAAAAAAAGCCAAATAAAGGAAAAAACTTATCAAAATTTGAGATTTACTTAACAAACATTAAACCGTGAATATTTTTTGATTTCCTCAATTTTTAAAAATTTATTTATTCATTTTTCAACTTACCCTTTCGTTCTTTATAGTCTAACTTTAACCTATTTTTACATAACATTTGATAGCAATAATGACGAGAAAAAAAGTTCTAGTAACAATGGGCACGTGACCTGTCTGAGGTTGAGTAGAGCTTAGGAGCATTAAAAACTGATCTTCTAACGTAATGATGTATTACGATCTCCTTTCTTTTGGTTTAGATTTGATGTGAAGTGGACTTATCAATACTATTAATAGAAGACACCGGGTCAAGTGCTTTTCTTGTTGACAACTTTGCCTGGTAGTTTGAAGACCAAACTCTGGAGTATAGCTTTGAGAGACTTCTCTGATTACATGTATACAATATCAGGGTAGCTACGGAGTAATTATGCAGCTACCCCCAGGCTTTGACTTCAAGCTCTCCGTCTAGCTATATTCTACGGAAATAGCTTCGGAAAATACTTAGCCGATGGATTCACTAGTGTGTCACAAGCTGATTTAAGTAGTCTCAATGTTTCATCCTTTATTCCATATAAGCATCAAAAGTGGCTAGAACAGTTCCGTCCAATAATAAGAGGCATTTTCTGTACCTTTCAGTAATGTTAGAGCTTTTCACTCTAATTTCCACCTACAAAACCTAATCCAAATTGTGGGATTAGCTGAATAATTCTGTGAGAAATACTGGCTTTCATTTCGATCGCTTTTTACGATTCTTACTTCTTAGTTCTAATACATGCATAGGCGTCCAACTCATGAGGTTGGCCTTCTATGCATCTATGGATATTTTAAGAATCAGAGTGCCTGGTCTTATATCTGTGACTGAATCTTATAATCATTTTCGTAGTTCATTCAAAAGAGAAACCACCTGCATGTCTTTCATGATTCCTTATTGGTTACTAAAGTTGTNCCAGTAACCAATTTGTCATTGCCAGCCTGGTCGCCTACTGTGCAACGCGTCCCTTGTTTACCCACGCGACGGACGATGTGGTATGGATTTCTTTGTGTCGTAGTCATGACGAAAGAAGTAGTCTGGAGGTGTTTGTAGTGCTAGTAGGGCCCCCAACGTCCTTTCTACCACCGCAGTCCCTACATTTAGGGGATGCGCCCAGCCGTTGTCCTGTTTGTCGGATCTTCCGCCTGACCGCCTGATGCATCAGCCGTTGGTCACGATCTAGGGATTCATCCGCCTAATGCATCATCCATTGAGCTGCTGCCCTCAACTTCACCGTTACCCTGGTAGGGGAGCTTTGGGGTTGCTCGACTTGCTCAAGGTCTACCCCAAGACTGCGCAGGGAAGGAGCGCCTCACACCTCCTTGCAGGTTATTGGTTGTCTGTGAAAGCCAACCCCCGCTGCGTACCCATAAGCATATAAGCATATAAGCATCAAAAGTGGCTAGAACAGTTCCGTCCAATAATAAGAGGCATTTTCTGTACCTTTCAGTAATGTTAGAGCTTTTTACTCTAATTTCCACCTACAAAAACTAATCCAAATTGTGGGATTAGCTGAATAATTCTGTGAGAAATACTGGCTTTCATTTCGATCGCTTTTTACGATTCTTACTTCTTAGTTCTAATACATGCATAGGCGTCCAACTCATGAGGTTGGCCTTCTATGCATCTATGGATATTTTAAGAATCAGAGTGCCTGGTCTTATATCTGTGACTGAATCTTATAATCATTTTCGTAGTTCATTCAAAAGAGAAACCACCTGCATGTCTTTCATGATTCCTTATTGGTTACTAAAGTTGTCTTATGATATTGACAGGATCTGAGAGACCCATTGTTCTGCCAATGCCTTTTTATTTTGTGATGTCAACTCTCCTTGTACCAGTGTGTTTTATTATTTCTGTCAAACTGACGACCAAAGAAAGATTTGTATAACTTCTCTATGGGGTCATAATCTCACACCGATTATTCAGTCTCCAGCCAGATTACCTGACAGTAAGAATGGTACACAATCGTAGCTTGAACTATTTTCCCTTTGATGTTGAAGTTGAATTGACGGAATGGGTCGAAAATGGTGTTAATGCATTCATTCCTGGTAGCAATTTAAAGATGAAGACCTGTTTCTCATCTAGGTTAATGCGTAGTGGCCATTTCAAATAGACCTTGGAAATAATTTTATCAACTTCTTTTAATGAAACTAGTCAACTGATTTTCACCTTACTTCTTGAAGAAAAAGTATTGCTTATAAAATGAGTATTTTTGATAATAAAACTTGTGATTCCAGAATGGGCTGTGACTTTTGACATGTCTACAATAATGTTTTCACTCCTGAAAAGCCTTTTGTTCCCGCAGTTTTTATGGAGTCTGAGACTCTAGGTCATCTGCAGAAAAATGTAACAGCTATTTTGTTAGTGTGATTCTTAACCAACACGAGTGAAGTGCAACTACTGAGGACAGCAAAGAACAGGGACCTGTGGAAAAGCATGACCGCCAACGTTCTGCGAGGACACGGCACCTGAGGAGAAGGANAATGCGTAGTGGCCATTTCAAATAGACCTTGGAAATAATTTTATCAACTTCTTTTAATGAAACTAGTCAACTGATTTTCACCTTACTTCTTGAAGAAAAAGTATTGCTTATAAAATGAGTATTTTTGATAATAAAACTTGTGATTCCAGAATGGGCTGTGACTTTTGACATGTCTACAATAGTGTTTTCAATCCTGAAAAGCCTTTTGTTTCAGGAGTTTTTATGGAGTCTGAGACTCTAGGTCATCTGCAGAAAAATGTAACAGCTATTTTGTTAGTGTGATTCTTAATCTTTTCTGGATTGAGCCAGAACATATCTTTTCGACATTTCCTCTCGCATATATCGGGCTCACGATTCTGTAACCATGACTTCAAAGTTTGTTTCCTAGATGATCTTTAGGCTCCATCAATGCATCGCAACTGGTTCTGGCAATATTCCTGACGTTTTGTTAAAGCACTGTTCAAACAAAAGTTATTCTATTAGTTTCTCTTTGTTCTTAACGTGATTTTTGGACAACTTATGAGTGCCAGGTTGTTGTATTATAGGTTGATTTATTTTTTTACTGCTGACGTCCTATCTGGAATTACAAATCTCCTTTGCTTATGTATGATGTCTGGAGATGCCAGTGCTGCAGCTATTGATTTATTCAAGGACGTTGACAAAGTATGACATGTTGAGCTGTTCAATAATCTCTCTCTGTATAGTGTGTTAATGGAAGGGTCTTTGACAATATTAGGGCATCTATTTATAGTACTGGGTACATGTCACTTTAGGTGGTGTTACCTTTATTAAATATTCTATCAAGGTACAACATCCCAACCTGGAAATAAAACAAATTGCAAATTGCTGATTATGAAGGGTAAGGTAAGATCTTCTTCAAAATGATTTTATAAACATTTCTCTAATATTAAAAAAATATATATAACACACGTTCCTGTAATGGCATCAAAAGAAACACTATCACCTTAGCTGATCCGTTAAATAAAAACTAAATAAAAAAATTATATTCAAAGAATAAAAGTGGGGGAGCTAATGTACTCATTGATTCTCTTTTCATATATTTATTTTGAATAAAGAATATGCATATTCAGTTTACAAGAGCCTGTTTTGCAAATACGTCCTGCAGTGTAAACCCTAATAAAACTGTAATTAAAATTTGTACCTGAGTCATCTTTTAAAAAAAGTTTAAAACCTTTCTACAGTCGCCTTGAATCGTTAAAAGATTGACATTTTCTTATTTGTAAAAGTAGTTTGCTGAATAAACTAGTGCCCACGCTATAAAAGTCAGCTCTTGTGAAGTCCAGTTTCACAGGTGGTTGGACGACCATGTGATTCCTGCTTCTCGTGACTTTTTGTTGGTTATTCATGGAGAAGTAATAAGAGAAATTGTCAAATCCATTTTTGACTAAACATTTCCTCAACAACAGCGAAAAACGCTTTTCAATTTCATTCCTGATTTTTGAAATTGAGGTGATCTTTTTGGCACCATTGTCTAAGGAGTAAAGTTTTAACAATTGCATGTTAGTACTTTTTAATATCAATGGACTGTTAAATAATATTCCATGTTCAATTATTCCTGGGTAGATTTTTCCAAACAGTGTCACGAATGAGTAATGGTTGAGAAGTTTTAGCAAATACAGTATATTAGAAGCTGACTTGTGTTAAACGCTCACTTGTAGATCTTTTCAGAAGTGATTGAGTATTGTAAAAGACCGGTCCAGTAGGGCACCAAGGTATTTGTATCAGGCCGTTGATAAAATTTGAATCCCATTGTACAGACAACTGACTCGGTTTTACCCTTATTTACGTCATTTATTAATTCGTTTTCAAAAAGTAGTCTGATATAAACTGTAAATCTTGGTTAAGTTTTTGTTCGATTGTATTGATGGATTTGGGTGAAACACAAAAGGCTTTTGTATCAGCATATTGCACGTGGGAATGTTGTGAATCCTCAAAGCCATTATGTATATTAAAAACATAATGGACCAGAGAATATACCCCTGAGGAACTCCACACAACGTGTCCTTAGTACTGGATTTAACAACATCAAGTTCACAATTTTGCTTTTGATTAAAAAGCTAGTCCACATAAAATTGGTCTTCAGTTAGACTCCTGATCTTAATCATCTTCGCCGTGTAGCAAAATGATTTTTTAAGAATTTGAAAAATTAAGAACTACCCTAATGACTATATCAATCACATAATACCTTGCATAAACTCCATAATGCCTATTTCATCTTCATCCTCATCCAAGCAACCCCCCGCCATTTCAAGGTACCAGTACACCACCTGCATATCATCTTTGCCTACATAGAACTGGTTGTTGTCTGGTTTTGACAAAATTTGCAGCCTCAGTTGAAGGATGGCTCTCTATACTTCTCTGAAACACTTGCCAACTTAACTCTTGAGATTATTAATATACATTTTAAAACAATTTCCAAAAAGTGCATCGACGTTGAGGTTACAGTTAAACGGAAAAAGGACATGGCTACATAACTTAACAAATGCTGAACCAACAACTGAACAAAAGAGAGCAATAGTTCACCTATTTTGAGTTGGGAGACAAAGACAATATTGTGTTTGCTTCTTTGCTTGTTTGTTTGTTTCTTTCTTTCTTTATTTTGGTTTTTCTTTTTCAGTTGGGGCTTTTGGGTGCTTACAAGTAAAGCATCTTGATACTTTTCTCAGCTTCATTGTTTCTTTGCAAACTTGTAGCAAACGGTTTCGACTAATAAAAGGAGAGGTGTGACAATCTTTTCGTGAGTTAGTTAAGGGCGTAAACTGGGTAGTAATTCGAGAAGTGTGCTAAATCTAACATTTAGGACAACCCTCTCTCCCCTGCAACACTTGAGTCAAAAGAAAAAATCAGGTGTCAAGGAAATGACGACGTCATATTTAAATGATATTGTCAAATGTTTTAATCATATGTCATTTGCTTCATGCGCATGCCCAGGAGTTTTTCCTGAGGAAGCAAAAGCAAAACAAAGCACTCGCGAACCAGGTTTTAAATTGCCAGTTTGAGTTCAACATTTTGGCGTTTTAAGATATTCTAATACGACAGTTTAAAAAAATTTAACTATTTAGTTACCTTATTTACTAGTTCAACTATGGGAGCAGTCCTGGGTACTGCAGGACTCGCAGGCAGTTTGGCTTGCTGTTGTGGATCAGCAGCATGTAGTCTTTGCTGCAGTTCCTGCCCATCTTGCAAAAATTCAACCTCGGCAAGAATTATGTATGCCATCATATTGCTTCTGACAACAGTAGTATCCTGCATCATGATGTCACCTGGTTTAGAAGAGCAGCTTAAGAAAATCAAATGGTTTTGTGACAAGGTAAATTTGCAGTTTTAATTTCATCCCGAAGTCCATGTATTGTGTAATTCCTTTAGGCTGTCACCGGATGAGAATATCACATTGACTCCAAGACGGAGAAAAACTTTTCTGTCTGAACAAAAGCTGAAAGGTAACACGTTATAAGGTTTTTAAAACAAACCAGTTGATATTTTATGGACTATGTTACCCTGTAGCCTGTGCTGTCTCATGTTCTCATGTTATAGCCCAAGCATGTTTATGCTTTTCAAGTAAAAATCAGATGAAACTCGCACAAAGCGAAATTTCGGTACCCAGCCATTGAGTTGCTCTGAGGAGAAAACTGATTAAAATTGTCAGTTGAGTTTATGCTGAAGGTATTGATGTTTCGCATTAAAATTAAGCCTGCCGTGGTCAAAGGGAATGGAAAATGAAGTTCGGGGAAACGAGAGCTACAAACCGGCAGTTCTAAGCAAGAAGTACTTGGTTTTAAAGACATAACTATTCACGCACCGTCGTTGAAACCAGAGCAAGCGACTGCAAGACCCATGAGCACCTTGTGAATCTTGTCAAATCAGTTATTTATTTCGATTGTGTAGCAACGTAAAAATGTCATGACTCTTGCTGCCACATTACTTTTAAGCAGTAAACTACCTATAACACTATAGAAAATTGGTTTTCTGGTGTAAAATTTTTGTTTTTCTTATTGGTTAAACATTCAAGCTGTGAAGAAATAAGGGAACCAAAAAAAGAAGGAAACTGAAGCCAAAAGATAAGAGTCAACCTCAGATCTGGAAACATTTGAGTCATATGATGTAGGAAAGTACTCAGGACCCAAAGAGTTTCACCATTTTCCAGTCCAAAAAGCCCCCTTTTAAATCATAGAAATATTTATTACAATTGTGAGGATGAAGACGTTGAAGGAAACAAGTCATACAAGATGCAGCAAACCGAAACAATAAGGATACCTCATGAGAATACTTTACTTCATAATACCCCTAGAAAAGATTAAGACAAGCCACGTTCTGTTGATGAGACAAAGGTGTAAGAGTAGCAGCAAGATTTGAACCTGTCAAATTGCAAACATGTCTGAACTGAATCAGGAAAATGAAGATGAAGTGATCGAAAAACTGTGCAGATATGGCAACAGCACTTGATGCAAGGGCAAATAGCAGATTTAAAGAGATTTAAGATTGCCTTAAGCATAAGGTAATCTGTAGTGGTATACAAAGAACCAACCATTCTGAAAGGAGACTTAACAAAAGGTTTAATATAAGAAGTTCAAGAAAGATCTGGAGAAAATGACAAATCAAGCATCGTTATTGATTAACTTTGCTCAAGAGGAGCAACCTCACTAGGGTTAACATCAGAATGATATTTCATGAGTATTGGAGGGAGATAAGGGCTCAGCTTTCTATTGAATAACTTCACTTACATTTTAGACACATTGAGAGTGACCACCCAATCCCTTAGCTATTCTCTGATTTCCTGAAGGTCAGATTACAAATCTCTGTTAAGTTTGACATTTTATCATCAAGTTGCCTTCTGGCTAATGCCAGAGTACTGGGTAGTGTGATCAGTGTAGATTTTGATATGCTGAAGGAGGATACAAGGAAGATCATTGATGTAAAGAAGGAAGGGAGTTCAACCAAGAATAGAACCTTGAAGAACACCAGGATATATGGAATACTCACCAGTTATTATTTCATTCAGTGTAACATATATTTTACAATCTGAAAGAAAGGCTGAAGGGTTTTGAAGATGCTTATACAAGTACCATAATCAGAAAACTTATGAAGTAAGTCAGTGTGCCACAACATATCAAATGCCTTGGAAATACCAAGGACTATAGTGCATCTTTCACCAGACCTATCTATCACCCTTCCAGTAAGTTCAAAACATGACCATGCCTCTTAAATTGAAGTTTAAAGCATATTAACAACACTGAATCTTGATAGATCTAATCCTAAACCTCTTATGATGTTGAGAATTCAACCTGAGTATTACTGCCGCTATTTTATAAGACTACCTGGATGTTGATGAAAAAGTTTTTGTTTGTTTTCTATTGATATTTTTAAGGAAATCTTAAGCTATTTTAGATGGTACTGTAAAATTTGTTTTGCAATAAAATAGGTTAAATAAAGAAAAATATCCACTGTGAATGGACCCATTTGAACTAATTTATAAATTTTTGAGAAAAAAGTAAAAAATGTTGCATTGAAATTGAGGGACTATTGGATTGTATGCTGTAGTTTAAATGCTTACCTAATTTATTAATGATAAGAACAGTGATAAAAAACATACTGTGACTGGTCCAGCAATGATGTTGACAGTTTAAGTTAATGATGCTATCCCATTATTGAATTTAAATGAAGTTGACAAAGCAAGTTAGCTTATTCATACTGTAATGAATAGTTTTGCATTAAAGATTCCAGTTCATGAGACTGAACCATGATGAAAATGCAGTCAACTTACAAATCAAGGTTACTAATGAATAGAAACATTAGAAATAGCCTTATCTCATTATCACCTAGCAAACTAAAATATGTATTAGAATTTTGTCATCAATTTCCACATGGGTTTTTTTAAAAAGTTGACATGTTTTTTTGTGAAATGTTATTCATTCAGCCATTAGCCATTATTCATTATTTAACTAACATATATGTACTAAAGATCCAAAGATATTTTAATTACACATGCAATGTTTTCAAAATGTACAGGAGATGGAGATATTCTCACTTGATAGTCAATACAGTAAATATGGCTCAGAAAGGAAATATATTTTCACAAATGAAATAAAATTTTTGAAAGTTGAATTCCTACTTTGATTATTGGTTTCATTAAGGTAATATAGGATTGGCCAGAGAATAGGCCTGTCATAAATTTATGCATGATAAAACAACAGTTTTTCCTTAAAAACAAGCTTTGCTTTTGTGAGAAACCAGTTGATATGAAATCTAGTCTCAGGCTCCCAAAATTTATGAAACTTTGAAGTATGCTGAAATGTTCAGGAAATGGGATATGAAATGGGGGCAAAAATAAGAGACAATTCTTGGCGTCAAGCTTGTTTTTCCATTTTAAAAGCAGTGTTATTGTTTTGTGAAAAATAAAATAATTTTTTGTGAACATTTGAGTAATTTCTGAGCCATTTGAATATTTTTACCTTGCCAGTGGTTTGTCCCAATCAGTACCTATTTTTGATTTATTTTTGCTCACCTCTAGTGCTCCAGCACCTTGCTCTAGGTTTAGCACCTTCCTTAACTCAAAATTAGCTCACCAATATTTTCTAAACAATATTAGATTGAAAAAAAGAAGAATTGTACAATATGTTGCTGCCTTGTGGACATTGCTATTATAGTACAGCACTCAGGCTGGACATAAAACAAAAGAATTTATCATTCCAGTTCAAATATTTGTTAGCAGACATGCCTGACAGTGGCAATAGTCAGCCCATTGTTGTTCTTTATTAGGAATCTGCAATCTGGAAATTTTGTAACATGTTATTAAGCCATTCTGTTTTGCTGTATTTTTCAGCTGTTGAAAATGCTCTGTTTGTGACATTTACATATAATGACATCCAACTCTGCTGCTTTTCAGAACTTATCATTGCCATTGAAGTGGTAATGTAAACCAATTTGATAAAATTTGTTCTCCAGGTTAAGATACTGGTTCAGCTGACTTGGCACAACATCAACTGAGACCAGGAAGCATTGAATTACAATGACAGTATTGGTTGTGACTTTTTCTCCTGTGCACACACTGTGGTCTTGATATCAATTATGGGGTGCCATTTTTAACATTGTTTTTTAAACTTGCAGGTTGTAATGATAAATATTGAATATTGTTCTTTAGTTAGGAGCTGATTTACTTCAGAAAGGTCAGCCATCAGTACTAACAAGCTTATCAACTGATCATTTTCCTTTTGTATGAACATTTTGTTTGTTTTGGGTGCTTCATGCAGCTAAGTTATTCTTCTTTTAAGAGTCAAGAATTAGCCACCTATAGGCCCCTAAAAACCTTGAAAATTCATAATTTTAAACCCGAAACAAAGGGCACATTGTGTTTTTTGGATCCCAGCTGCCTTGGTCATTCACTTTGAAATTTATCTGTATCTGTTATCTCAAACAAAAAGGTGCCAGCAGAGACCTGGTGAAGGATAGGATAACTTGGAAGTCGATTTCAAGATACCATCCAACACATGCTAGCATGTAAAACAGATGTTAAATTGAATATGATGATGATGATAAAATGATGGTTATCAATATGATTGGTACCCCCATCCCCCCAAATTCTTGATACATGACTGATAAATGTTAAACATCTGGGAAGTGATTTTGCCTCTGCTCCCCCCCCATCCCCCACTAGATTATCCACCAGATTTTAACAAGCAGTCAAGGAGGGTCAATTAAGGGGTGAAAAAGTCCAGCAAATATTATGATATTAGACTAAAGTAAAGCATTTGACACCTGTCACACAGGAAATGCCAATACAAACTGAAGAGCTATTGAATAACTGGTATCACCAATAACTGAATAGAGTCATTCCTTATATAGATCGAGAATCATGAACACTACCTTTGGTAGTTTCAGAAATTTCCAAGGCAACTCTGTTTGGCCCTATGTGATTCATATGTCACATAATTCACCTACAACAATGTTTGGGTTTGCAAATTTGACCATTTGGTGATGACTGTTTGCTGTATAGTCCAATTGAGATTGTATATGATCAACTGGAGTTCCCGAAAGATCTTGAGCCATCACAGAAATGGGCAGATGATTGGAACATGCATTTTAATGCCAGTAAATGCTACCTCATGTTGGTTTCTAGGGGCTAAACATTGCATTAATACCACCACAAATCCACGTCCTTCACCAAGTTCAAGATAACTCATATCTTGGCATCAAACTCAACAAGAACCTTAAATGGTCAACCCTTGTCAACAAAATCAAAAAACTGCTTGAAGAATTTAAGGGAACACCCTTCATCTCTCTTGCCCTCCCAATCATGCCCTATTCGGCTGTAGTATGGAACCCAAATCTTAAAAAGGATGTTGAACAACTTGAGACAGTACAATGCCCAACACCTTGTTTCATCCAAAATGATTATCACAAAAATGATGCAAGATCTTAAATGACAACCAATACAAAAGAGATAGAGAGATTAGTGCCTATTAAAAGTGGAACTCTCAATCTGGTCAAGGCTGCACTGAGAGGGGAATTAGACTAATTTTTTATTACTGCCCACTCACCCTGGATGACCTTTTCCTGAGTAGTGAGCTATTTACAACCACCTATACAGAAACAGGCTGGTGTTTCTTCTTTTGTTTGCTTGATCAATATTAGTAATATCAATTTTTTTGTTTACAGTGCAAGTTTCATTCTGGTGAATCAGCAAGTTTCCAGTTAGTAGAAACAATAGTTTCTCTACCATCAGATAACCTGATATAGGCATATTGAAATTGGCTTCAAAGAGGTTTACCCTACTAATGGGTTGCATTTACTGTTTTATATTTTTCTTTGGATTTACACTGACTCCAAATTCAGAAACAAGATAGCATAGCTTGACCAAAATGAGATCATCTCTGACAACTACTCATACATTCACTGAGAATACAATTTGTTGCACTGTGTAGAAGAGAATGTGCAGAGTGTAAAGCATCTGGGAGAAGTCCCCCATTCTGTAGTTTACAAATAAAAAAAGATTTTAATGATAGGTGTACTGGCTTCCATATAATGCCATTGTACTTTTCTACTTTATTTCCAGTTGGATTGTAGGGTGTTGTTCGGCTACTTGCAATACTTGAAAATAACCACTTTTTCAATTACCAGACATAAAGTAGCTACCTCAATCAGAGTGCACATATTCTGGCACTCCAAGTATAGAGAATAAGTTGGAAAGAGATCTTATAATAGTAGGCATTGGTACATCTTTGACAGGATGATTGAAATTGCCTGTACTTGTCTGGAGTAAATATTTAGATGATAGCGAACCCTTGAAATCTACTGATTACACCTCAAATGGTTGAGTGGTTTTAATTAAATGAACTTGTTGGGGCTTATGCTATCTGTGCTTTATTTCCTGACATACAACAGTGCTTGCATGCCTGTTTCACATTTTCAATGAAGTATGGGAGGTTACATGAGAATATTAAGTGCTGTAAATGGATAGCTCCATGGAACTGAGGGATTTCTGTAAAGTGATTTAGATGAAACTACTGCACATTGTACATATGTAAAAGTATCAGAACCTTGGTTACACTTGCTAGGTCTATAATGGATATCATATGAATATGGTGATAGAGATATTATCCACCTCATAATCTTATCATTTATTATTTTACTTGATGATTTATATTCACATATAAAAGCTACAGATTATTGGTTGGTAATGAGGGTAAAGTAACAGCCTAAAAGAAAATGCTTCCAGTGGTGTATTGATTCAAATATTGCCTGGGCCTTCTTGACAGTTTGGTAATATTGCCCTTTAGCTTGCAGTTTTTGAATGAGAGGCTACTGGTCAACCATCCTGGTTTAAGGTAGCTGAAATTCCAAAATCTGAAGCATCCCTTTCTACCGTGAATGGTGTATTTTCATCTATTACTGCAGCTTCTGCCAATTCGAGTTTGAGATTCTGAAAAGCCTTTATCTTTTGGTGATTGAGTGAAAATTTCTCAATGATGTGTAATACTTTAATTTTGTCAGAGAAATGTTTGATCGACTGTGCATAAAACGAATAGATCCCTATAATTCTTTTTAGTTCTCTGGCATTTTAAATTTAATAATGGTTCTGAGCTGTGAGGGTCAAGTTTCAAGAAATAGTGTGAAATTCAATAGCCCAAGAGATATATTACTTGGTAGAGTATACAGGCTTTTCTTTACTCAATGTAAGATTGTCCTTATCAGTGGTTTCCTTGAGTGCTTTGAGGTTTTCATCATGTTCTTCCTGCATGAGTGCAATGGTCACATTATCCATAAATGGAAACATAACTTTCAGCTTACATTTTGGCACAAACTTCTCCATCTTTCCTTGGAAAAGTTGCTGTTTCATTTTTGTGTACTGCCATAGCCATCAGCCTCAAAGGTGGTGTATGGATTATCTTTTTCTCCTTAAGGTACCTGATGATATGCAGCCTGTAAATCAATTGTTCTAAAATATTTATATATTGCAATGTTATTAAGCATCAAATTGAATCTGGGCAAAGGGTAACCATCCAGCAATGTTAATAACCATCAAATTGAATCTGGGCAAAGGGTAACCATCCAGTTGTGTGCACTTATTTATTGTCTCTGAGTAATCTGCAATCATTTTCTCATTTACTAAAAACATGTGGTCACCAAGGTGAGTTACTAGGCACAGTTATTTTGGCTTCATTTAATCACTTTACTTCTTCAGCAATAAAGCTTACCCACTTTTGACTTTCTTGACTTTGATGCAATGGGCTTGGAGTTTGATGCTAGATGTGTGAATAACTCAGGTAGATCAGTGTTCTTTGTTGCCAGAGCTGCAAAGCCAAGTGGACACTACTTTCCAGAATATTGAATTGTTATTCTCTCATACAATTTTTAGAAATTAGTGCCAAGGATAATATTAGTACAAAATTTTTCTTAGATGTGGAGTTTCACCTTTTTGTAAATTTCTTTCTCCAGGGTAATAGCCACCATACAATAGCCCTAAAATTTAGCACATAGACCAGCTGAGACCATTCCAAAAAGGCTCTTAGCACAAAGTGCCCTCAGTTAAGAATTTTACAAAGTTCACTATTTATAAAACTTCTGCCTGTAGATGCAGTATCAATAAGTGCTAAAGCTTTAAACAGATCATTGAATAACACAGTATATGTTACTGAAAAAAGGAATCTGTGGAGGCTATCATCCATGGACAATATTGTCATAGTTATATGTTTTAGGAATAGCAGGAGAATGGGACATTTTCAGTGTCCAACCGTTTTATATTTCTGGCAAATCACTTCTTGGGCTGTGCACTTGCTACAACAGTTTCTATTATTGCCACAGAACCAACATGATTGTACACTGCTTACATTAAGTTTATGACTGGTAACTACATAATTTGTTTGGTCATTGTTTTTTTTCTGAACATAAGATATAGACTGAATATCTCTTGTAATCTCAGGATGACCACCTTGATTATAAACAATAGAGCTATGTTGAGCAAGATCTGATGACTTGGCAGTATCAACGGCTGTTTGAAGTTCCAGGGTTTTACTTTTTAAGAGCCTCCAGGGAATATTATTAGATAGTAAACCATTAATAAATGCATCTTGAAACATTTCACATTTGTACTTACTTACTTACTTACTTACTTAAAGATGAACAACTACGCACCACTACTGAGAAACATGCAGATAATGTATCCCGACTATCGGTTTAAAATGATACCAATCATCATCGGGGCACTTGGATATGTCCCAACATGTCTGCAAAAAGTAATGGAAGAACTTGGTTTCGAGAAGAAAGAAACGGCGAAACATATAAATCAAATGCAAAATATAGTTATGAGTGGAACTGTTAAGATTTGCAAAACCTTTCTTAAGTTCTAATTAAAATATTTTTTGTATCTTGAAGTCAGATATAACCTGAAATGCATCCTGCTGTAGACCAGTTAGTATTTACTCGTAATTCGTGAATCGTGAATTTGTAACTTGTAACTCTCAAAGCATAGGAAGTCTTTGAGCCCAATGTAATTTGAATCGGTAATCAGTTTTCTTCTAATATGATACTTTTTATGTAGGAGTAATCTTGTCTCAGTGTTTGAAACCGATTACGTTTTTGAACTGTATAAATGCTACAGTAAAATGAAATATATATATGAAGCTTACTTACTTACTTACTTACTTACTTATCCTCTTCGAGCCATGGGCGGCTCATAAGGCTTGACAGCATCCTCCGCCATCTCTCTCTGTCTTTGGCTATGTTCCAAACTTCATTCCATGTTTGCCATCCCAGGTCATTTCTTTCCGCTTCGGCACTCCTCTGCCATGTTGTCTGTAGATGGTATTTCCTCAATTCCCTTGCTATTATTGCAGTTTTTCCGGTGGCGTACATGGTTCTTACATTCCAACATCCTACATGGATGTATCTTTTTGGTGTTAGAAGTGATCTCATGCATGTTGTTCTCAGGTTGGAGACTTACTGTAGGCTTTCACCCCAGCCATCTGTTATATTGCGAGGTGCCGAGAATGTAATGTAAAAAGGTATAAAAACTCAGAGAGAAAACAAAGTGTATTGATGTGTTTTAACTCCACTGCTTCTAAATCACAACTGTGCAACCAACTCGCACACAAAATTAGTATTTACAAGGATTGATTTCTGCTTAGTCATGACTTGCTTATTATTCTGTAATGTCTATAATTAATATGCTGACATAATGATATAACACCTTCATATGTGTGTCTTCCCATCTGAGGTCATTATCTTCAGGGGATTTCACACGACATGGTTCTGTGACCATAGGTAGTTTTGTTTGCTGTCCAACTTTCCGTAATTGGTGGTTGTTTTATGGGAAGGGGTGATTGGTCCCTTGCCAAACCCTTCTCATTTCTCATCCAGGCTTGGGACCGGCCATGGCAGAGTTTCCTTGTCATTTAAATTTCTTTAATTGTAGCAAGTGACCAACTGAATTCTTGGTTGTGGGAAACTGTAACTTCACTGGCCTAAAAATATAAACATCAAAATAAATAAGGTGAAAGCAATAACACATTTCATCACAGTCAAACAGATTTGCTTTTTTCAAGAAAAACCTTATGGAGTTTCATTAGCAGAAGTTTTATTCTTTATGACAGATGACACATGTATTTGTATTTTGGATGCACCACAGAAACTTACAGCTAATACTGGAGATAAAAAGCAGTATTTAGAAACATCACCTTTTATGCATGTGTGTAAAGAACTTGTTTGACATAGGAAAAAAGGGAAGCTATGATCTCTGTTTGAGCCATGATAACTAAACTCAGAGACAGCCCGAAGCATTCCATTACATGAAATACTTCATTTTAATTTGGATATGTGTATTTTGAGTGATGGTATTGCCAAAGAAAACTAAGTTCAGCACAGAAAATGAAATATTTTAGGAGATTAACAAAGATACACATTGTTAAGAACAGCTTGAATGTGATGTTGCTATTGATAACTAAGTAAGGAAGGAAGGTGAAAAGAATGTGCAGGGAGAAAATGAAATGAGAGAAGATGGCAAAAATTGTAAAAAGCTTGTGTGACAAAAAAAAGGGGTCAGTCAGCCAGAGAGAAATTCAATTTGGACAAAATATTTCAAGCATCATGAACTGGAAATAGCATAGTGGTTAGAGCACAAGTTATTTTGTTTAGAAGTGAAGCTCTTGCAATATTCCTTTGTAGCATAGACATTGCAACATTCCATGCCATGCAGTTAAACAACAAAAGATATATGTATGAGGTTTTTTATTTTATTGGTGCTTTTTTTTACCAATTAAATATAGTTGGGGTAATTTGTTTTTACACATGTTTTTAAACTACTTTGTTGCAATGGAGTTATAAATTTAGTTATTTACAATTTTTTGAAATATGGTGTGCATATCTGCTTGATAACTGCAGTTTATAATTCACTTCTAACTCAACTGTGGACAACTCAAGATTTTGTATTGTTTTTGAAGTTACAATTTTTGAAGTTACTTATATCAAAGGTCAGATTGGTAATATTTGTGCTGTGGATTACTTTATGGACATTTCGCATGTTCCCATTAACCCCCTTGTTGCCACCATTTAGAGCTAAAACTATCTATGATATATCTACAGGGTTATAGTGCTCCTCAGTGATATGCTTTATTTGTCCAACTGTTTGTTTTATCATTATTTAAGATAAAAAGAATTGGTATGAAGTGGTTGGGCCATTTCACATCACCCATGCTAAGAAGTTGAAGTATATTCAAGTATTAGCTAATAGGGAAGTTCACCCTAAGGTTCTTTACTTCATATTTATGGAGCAGACCCATAATCCCTGGCTTCTGCCACACTTTCAAATGGTGCAGTCTCAAGTTTTTCTTCCCAGATGCCACTTAACGTAGGCAACCTTCATTCTACCACCAATGAAAAAATTGTCATGGTTATTTCAGAACTAGTTTGGTTTTCTTAACAAAATTATTCATAAAAACACTTCAGGACTAAAAAGTTAAGAGCTACAGGAATAAAACCATTGATTATTCAGAGAGGTTAAGTAGATATGCTCCAAGTGTCTGTCAACAAGAATCTTTAGTCAATTAAGAATATTGTCACAAGAGAAGCACTAAGAAAGAATATTTTCCCCAGAGGGGACAACTAATGGTGTAAGTGGAATTCCTGCACCTATGAACTGTTGTGTACTTGACATGCCTATGCCTTTTTCGCGTTTTACATGCCCGTTTAGCTGGTCTTTATTTAACTTTCAGACGTAAGCACAACATGGCGCTGCTTGAGTAGGATAATTAAGATTTGTAATTAAAGAGAAACTCATACCGAGAAAAAATATTAAGATAGGTAGGCCCTACTGTCTGTTTAGTTGAGGTACGGCGGTATCACAAAGTTTATGGACTCCGCCAGACCTCCCTATTTATCGATTTGCGACGTAGAAATCTTGTTAGTTACGTTGGGAAGACTTTGTAACTGTAACCGGCTTAGGCAAAAGAAAAAGAAATTTTAATGCACAGTGTTAATATATGCCGTTTCAGAGGATACATGAGAAATTTATCGTCCACATATCAGACAACGATAAGAAGGATATTAATGCTGACCTAAATGCAATGGACACCTTTCCTCGTGGAATTATAAATGCAACACTTTGACGTCACAATTTTAACAGTTGAAGCCAAGACGATGGTGAAAATTTTGATGACTTTATTATTGGCATCAATACTCTCAGCGAAAACTTCAACTTTTGCAATCATTGTCAGGATGGACTTCCATACTGTTGAAGTCTACATTGATACAAATCGGAAGACTTAACCCAAAACAGCTGGGGGGGGGTAAGGGGCACTGTGAGCCCACCAACGGGTCCAAGGCTGTTTGTTTTCATCCAAGATCACTGAAGATCACTGAAGATCACTAGATATAAAACAAGTACCAATTACACTTACGTTCCGAACTTATTGAAATAACGGGTGAAGTCTAAACGGGATCTGCTCCGAGCAGAAAAAAGAGAAACATAAAAATACAATATAAGGCCCAATGAAAGGTGTGTCTGGCATGCTACTCCACGTCCAGATGACATAGAAAGTAAGGGTAGACCTCTTATTTCTGACAGTCTTACATCAAAATCAAGATTAAGTGTTGGAGACATCGCGGGAGACTTGGACCATATGGACTTCTCTGTGATCGGATAGTAGGAGGAATAAATAATAATAAACTTCATAAAAATTTTTGGTTGGACAAAGGTTAACATTAACAAAATCCGAGGACATATGTTGTGCTCACAAAAAAGCCAGGCAAGGCTTAGAATCCATGAAAAAGAACAATTCTGACTAAACGGTTTTCTGCATAAAACCGGAATAGTAAAAACGCTTTTACTGGTACTTCTAGAAATGAAACAACTCCCCAGGTAACGCTAAAATTGTCTAGGAGCATGTTAAGCAGCTTACTGCCTTCATGAAATGATGCAAACAGAACAATCTAACCCCAAACCCACGTATACAAGGACTGCGAATGAAACAACTGAAATACAATTTTATAGCAAAACACGTGCGTGCCACTTACTTAAAAATTGCAGATGTCTTTTCCTGAGCTGCCGCTAAACCACCAACTAAAAAGGATAAAACGATTAAAAATAAAATTTTATGCCACGTGGCATCCATTATTTCAATGATGCCAGCAATCAAACGTAAGTTAGATGCAATTTTTCAAGAAACAAAAACAGGTGAAATCTTACAATTGCTAATTCACATTTTAATTACAGGATATCCGAACTCCATAGCCCGTTGCAACGAAAAAGTAAAGCAATTTTGGAACAGTGGTTTTAACTGTAACTGACTGTTTAGTGTTAAAGGTAACCACATTGTTATACCACAAATTTTACAGCCAGGCAACTTACAGAAAACACATACAGGACACTTGGGGATAGCACGATGTAAACAAAGTTGTTTCTAGTCCAAAATAAATACACAACTCAAAAGACTTGTTAGTAAACCTGACACTTTGAGATACAGACCCTCAAACTACAGATCTCATCACCAGCCACCATCTCTTGCCACCAAACCCTGGGGAAAAGTCGGCACTGATTTATTTCAACTCCACGGAAAAACATATTTATTAGTAACATGCAACTTAGCGCTTTTCTACTTGTTACCATACTCTCATGCCAACCAGGTGATCGAATGCACAAAAGATGCTTTCGCAAAGCACGGTATAACTGCACACCTCAATAAGTGTAGAATATTTGCCGCCAATTGAGCACACCAAACCTAGTCCATATGACGCTCAGTCAAGAGGCCTAGTTGAATCATCAGTTAAAATCGTTAAGCGCATGATGAAATTTGCATTTGTACTGGTCAAGATTTCTAGTGGAGTTGCTTATGGGTCATACGATTCAAGAAATTCTACCAAACTTCTCACCACCCATCATTCATCCCTAGAGTGACGTACTAGTGGAACGTTGAGAACTGCAGATACACCAAGATCAGAAGTGTTCTACTAAATACCTTGACACATCACTCAACACGTAAATGGGCCACCCATGGAACCATTATCGACAAAATCGCGCCTCGATCATATGCGATTAAATTAAACAATAAAAAGATCATTTGTCGTAATGTAAAGGAGATGAGAAAGGTCCATATCCCGACAATCTTCCCTGCTCCTGCAACAGAGGTGGTCCTTGATTGTTAAGTGCCAGAAGTGGCACTTAACAATGAAAACATAGAGAATGAGCATAATAAGACACCTGCTGCTGCTGCTGCTGCTGCTGGCTCTGTAAATGAAAGAGACAAAATACCCTGTGTAATACGAAGCTGACGGGTGGTTAGAGAGAAAACTCTGTTGGGTTGCGATAACTTAACAAAATGGTTTTAATAGTATTATGGCTATGGTGGAACTAGAGATTTATAGTTGTTTGAATCTGTTGACGAACATGGGCAGTTCAGATGTAAAGTGTATCAAAGGAACAATGCCTAAAGTGCATAGAGTTAGAAAAATGTATTCGATATCATGATGTTATTTCGGCACTACGCTACTTATGTGCGTTCAAGGGGATATGTTGTATCTTGACATGCCCCTGCGTGTTTTGGGTTACACACGCCCACTTAATTGGTCCTTCACTTGCAGACATAAGCACAACAGGAACCTCGACAGAGAATGCTTGGAGCTCCACTGAAAAACAATTAATGCAATGAACAGTAAATATGACTGATAATTTCTATTTGTATTTTGGATATTACAGGTAAATGCTTAAAGAGCACCAGCCAGACCAAAGCGTCTTGGGATGATTGAGTGAAATGTGACGGAGAGTCTTAAAGATTGGTGGTATAAATCCACAAGACTGCCAAGCATGGAAAGAGTGACTTAGGTCTCAATGGGACAGCCAGGCCACATCTTTGCAAAAGGAATAGTAAACGGCCTGGTTGATAAAAAATGGACGATGATAATGATGATGATATGACAATGATGAGTTCCAGTGGATTCTTTTCCTCTATATTCTTTTTTTCTATACTTGAGGTTTTGTAATAGGGAGTTTGACACATGCAACATATTTTGGCATCACACAGATATCTTCACCATCCTCCAACTTATATTTGCATTTACTCTCTTCCCACAATGGTTTAATTCATTGCAGGTATTTTGGACCCCTTTTACTTTAGAAGCCGCCTTCATTCAGCTCACCAGATCTTTAAGTTGTTTTTATTCTGTAAAGTATGCTTCTGTATTTAATTCAGAGGTGACAGTTCTGCAGTTAATATTACTGCAATTTTGCTTGGATGACATTTCCAAATGCATTATATCCTTTTGGCTTCTCCTTTGCTATGTTACTTTGGACATTACTAAGTCGGTCCAGTGACCATTCTGATTACACACATGATAATGTGAGTGAAATTCTATATTTGTTGTGTGGCAATAGCGAGGCTTTCACCACTAATACCTTAGTTTCTAGTCTTAGTCTTCATTTTTGGATTTCTTGGAATAGTGACCCAATCAAACCCAATGTATTTGTATTTCACTGTCACTTTGTGCTTTTCTACGAAGTATTGCAATGTCTGATTATCTACTTAGTCCATTAAATATTTCAAATCTATAGGTTTGAAAACTTTATTCTTAGTCGTGAGTTTTGTTAATGTTTTAATGTTCTTGTTTCTTCTCCCCAAAATATGCAGTGCTTTTCTTTTGTGTAATGCCTAATGCGGAGATAATGTTTAATACAATAACTGCTTTATTTCCTTTAAGTATTAGCCAACACCACTATCTGCTCCTTTAGTTTGTGTATTAAAAGGCAGGTCATATGCTGCTGGCCTTGTTTTAGATGTAGGGCAGGTATATCAAACATCTACCAAGTAGAAATTTTTTTCTGTAGCTGCATTGGTACTTTTTTCTATGTACAAGTGAGTCACCAGACATCAAGGTTTAAAGCCACTCGAGGATGAGGGTTAATGAGATGGATAGACTCACAGGTGGATGATGATAAGTATTGTTAAAGGGACGAAAGATATAAATGAATGAATAAAATTTGATGACTTCAAAGGAAGGTTTTGACAAGTGTTTATTGACATTTGATTTAAAGATGTCCATGTTGTGGCCCTCAGGGAAGCAATCTTGTGGCAAAATATTCCACAGATAGGAGGTTCTTGGAAAAAACCCTCCTTTCATGGAATTTCCGTCTGATGTTAGGTACATGGAGGAAGAAAGGAAAATTCTTTTCAGTAGTGGTAGCAAGACGCGTTCTTGCTGTAAAAGTTTTACGAGGAGGAACTAGGGATTGAAGCTCAGTCGATCACTTACCATGGAAATACCGATAGAGTAGAGAAAGACCAGCAACGTCGCTTCTGTGAAAAAGGGACTGTAGAGAACTGAACAGATCGTCTCTAACAAGATTGCGTAGTTGATTTTGAACTCTGTCAAGACTCTGTCAAGGCTCTGTCAAGAAAGAGCGCTCTGGGCAGCACCTCCCCAGATGTGGGAGCAGTACTCCATCTTAGGGCGTATCTGACTTTTGTATAGGTTGAGGATTGCATCAGGCGTCAGGTACTTTCTGGAGCGGTAGAAAGATCCATCCATTTTACCAGCAGCCTTAGCAACAGATTGGATGTTAGTTTTCCACTTTAGATCAGGAGTGAAAGTCAGTCCTAGTAGTTTATCAAAGCAAGGGGCTTCTTCATGAATAGAGCCATTTATTCAACTGAAACAAAACTAGGATCTGAACGTTGGTGGTGAAAGGAGAGAAGCTTGGTTTTAGAGGTGTTAAAAGTAACAAGCCATTTATTCCCCCATTCCACTACATACTTTAGGTCAGAAGAAAGGGAATCCACAAGACCCTGATCACCAATGCACTTCGAGGTGCAACCATAGACAGTTGTGTCGTCTACATAGATGTCAACAAATGATCTCAAGAATGTGATTTGGAAGATCATTAATGAAAATCAAGAAGAGAGTTGGGCCCAGAATAGAACCTTGACGAACACCGGCGTTGATATGTACTTCGGATTTCTACCCATTAACAACTACTTCCATAGACCTATCAGAGAGGAATGATTTGGACTTTCCTGATATAGACCCATGCTGCAGACAAATTTGTAGCAGAGGTGCTTATTTAAGTACGAACTAGTTGCTAAATAGGTGGCATTATCTCTATCGCATTAATCATGCCACTGCCATCCATGTATCATTTTTACGAATTTGTGGTTGATTCTGTAATAATCACTAGTTTTTATCTTGGAACAACCAAATTAGTGGTGGCCCATACAGTTAGAAATTTGAATTCATACCAAGAGCATTTACCTAAACTACCACACTATGGGATGTTGTGAACATTTAAAATTGTTTTATATTTATTTTATATAATAATTATAGAAACAAGTACCATGTATAGCATATACTTGATAATAACAGAATACTGTAATCGCTGTATTTTATCTATTACTGTTTTACCTCTTTGGCAGGCAAACACTGATTGTGAAGTTATTGCTGGATACCTTGCTGTATACCGTGTTCAGTTTGCTGTTGCAGCCTTTTTCTTGTTAATGTGTTTTATTATGTTTGGAGTAAAATCAAGTAGAGATGCACGTTCTGGTATCCAGAATGGATTCTGGGGTATCAAATTTCTTCTTGTTATTGGTGCTGCAGTTGGTGCATTTTTTATACCAAAGTCAAGTGGTTTTGCTCAAGGTATGAATTTCTCCCATATTATATATTACATAAGATTTGTAAAAAGAACAGGGCATAAAAAAGTCATTACTAACATAAGTATATGTGTTAATGGGTAGATTGTAATTTCTTTTCTGAGGCCATAGCTTTAATATTCTCTTTGACACATTACAGAAGCTCGTTTTATTCAGTGTTTGTTTTAAATTTTTGCTTTTAATCATACGGTAAACTTTTTTTTTTTTAAAGTATCCAATTTTTGCCTTTTGTATCGTGCAAAAGATGTTGTTCAAGATAACTGATTTGAGATTCCAGTTCATAAATTTTTGTAACCGCATTTTTACGAAGTATTAGCTTTTTTGTTTGTTAGGCTATTAATTGCACGCTTAGCCAGTAGAATTTAAACTAGAAAGAATTTTCGTACTATATAAATATATTACATAAAGCCATGGGCGGTGCGCAGCACGTTCAAAAACGTATTCACGTATTACTGAGTGAGGAAAGACGAAATAAACACGGGCAGAAGAGCTTTCTGGGGCAATGTCAGTTTTTCCCTTTTCAATGAAAGGCTCGCAATTTTTGGTCATATTTCACTATAACTTTTTCAATAATGAATTATTTCATATTTAATCATATTTAATTAAGCATTAAATTATATCCCATTTTTGAGGGGAATTAATCAACAATAAGGAGGCGCATTTCCAACTTTAAACTAGCCTGTGAAGTTTTCTGGATGAAAAGGTTTTCAGAAGTTTTGTCAAAAACAAAAGTATTTCGTCAGAGAGATTCAGAACTTTTGGTGAGTGAAATTTTTCCTGCTTAAAAACGCAGCAATCTGTGCTTAAACTGCAAGAAAATGATATTTTATTTTATTTTCTGTCACATATCGGACCTTGCAGACGAGAAAATTTGCTTCAGTTCTTTACACATTTTAGATGAAATAGCCTTGATAATTGGTTTTAAAATGTTATAAATAATTTGCACCTCGTCACATTTAAATATGTAAAAAATTCCATACCCCGCTCTTAAAATAATCCAACAAAAAGCAGTGCTACTGGTTCTGTAGCCCCTACGCTTCTGTATTAGTAGCGTCCTCTAGATGGGTTAAGAGTCTGGTCCCGCGATTGCAAAATCGTCCAAATGCGGCTTGTAGGCCCACCACAACGGCCAGCAAGAAAGCAAGGTATTCAGAATTAACTTTGAAAATATAGCCTCAAAATCTGGCTAAATTGGTATTTTTTAAAGGTAATGTTCAAGACTCATTAATGAGTTCCAATTAATTTGATTGAACATTTATTACATTGAAGATCTTTTGTCTAAAGAAACTAAAAACATTGACATGGCCATATATTTTTAGGCAAATATCCTATCTTCCCTATTTTGTTATCAAAGAAAATAGATTATATAAAATTTGAACTACAACCTTGATAAAATACCTATCTGCGCTACCTAAGCACAACTAATATCAATCATAACTAAGCAAGGCCGGCAAAAAAGTTTCTTTTTGCATCTTGATTCTCACAGCCACCTATGCATGAAAATCACCAGTACACTGATTCACTTTTTCTGCCCGGATTCTTAATTCTTGGACAAGGTCTTCATCTTTTTTTAGACGAAGTCACTCCCCCACAATTTATATTATCACCTTGTACTGATCTTAATTCAAAAATATTTCCTACTCCCCAACGGTATTCATTATTAAAACGCTGTGCATTTTCTGTAAATTTAGAGAAACATGCATGCAAGCACAATGTGTGTCAAAATGGTCAGATGTGAAACTTAATAGATTGGGGCGATGAGGCCTTTTTACGTACGAACGATTATTACGGGTATGCGGGTCTTTCACGAACACCTTATGTGGGTGTAAGGACCTCTGGGAAAGAGACAACCCTACCTGGTCAATGCATAGTCACGAGTCACTCTTGGGGCGGAGTTAGCACCTGGCTTGCCCCCTGAAGAAGGCAACGGGAAACCACCTGAGTATACCTCCCACTACACCATGACTACAAATCCAAACAAAGAAGATAATAACGACGTCAACGGTTCCAGCCTTACAGGCGGTGCCATGTCCTGCAGGGGAGATAATAGGGACTCCCAGGTCATCATCCTGCGAAACCCCTATAATGAAGATTTGAGGATCGGCAGTTGAAATGGTGAATACAGACTGATCTATTCAGGCGGAGATCAAAGCTAATGAGGAATTTGTTTGCTGCTAAACAAACAGGCAGCAAAGGCTGTAAAGGAAGTGGATTCTCTGAGTGACATACCGCTGTTTGTGCGACTAAAAGCGGATCCAGTAGATCTGAACATCATGGTTATATAAAAGCCCACCTCTGATTACGAAGATCGAGACATCGAGAATTAATATGAGCAGTTGAAAGGGAAGTTGGATGGTATGCCAAGGAAGCAGTATACTGCTGTGCTTAGATATCTCAACGCAGTGGTGGAAGAAGGTCGAGAAGCATCTGTGATAGAATCACATGGACTAGGGACTAAGAACAACAGAGGGAAGATGTTGGTACATCTCTGCACAAGGAATAGACTTTGCATCATGAGTACATGCTTCAAATACCCGTTGAAAAGAAAATACACATGGAACTCCCCAGGAGACAGAGATCGACATCACTGGACTATATCATGATTCCAGACAGGTACAAAAACAGTGTGAAAGATGCTCGCTCCTATGCTGGTGGAGACGCCAACTCTGACCACAACGTAGTCATGATAAAAGTTCGACTGCGCCTGAAACGACCACGAAAAGGAAAGCAGAGACCTGCATAGATGAAGGAAATGTTAAAGAACACAGGTGTTGCTCAAAGGCTCAATGAAGAGATTGAAAAAACTATGCCAAATGTTTAGGAAGAGTCAGGTGATGTGACACAGAAGTGGCAGTAGTTGAAAAAGAGATCAAGAACAGAATTAGGAGAGCATGGATATAATGGAGGGAAACAAGCGGAATAGCATGTAACAAGGCGATCCCACTTACGATGAAAGGGAAGATTTACAGATGTGTGATTAGGCCAGTACTCTTGTAGGGACTAGAGGTGAGGCCTTTGTGAAAAGTCAAAGAGCGGGCACTAATATCGAATGACATGAGGATGCAAAAATCGGTGATAGATGTATCGCTGCGAGAACACCGAACAAATGAAGATTAAGGTCCCTAACATACGTGAGAATGCAGGAGAAGCTAGGTTGAGGTGGTATGGCTATGTCATGAGAATGCAGGAATAATTGACTGTAAAGAAGTCATTCTACAGCAAGAGAAGCAGAGGAAGGCATAAGCTGCACTGGAGGGAAGTTTAGGCAACGACGATGGATACAAAGGACCAGCGAAAGTGGGGGAGACTGAGCCGACGGGCCGAGCCCTACCTGATGCGTTGAAAAGAGGAGAAGAAAAAGGAGAAGAAGAGAAGAATGCAATTTATATATTTTATGAGTTATCAGTTAACAATTTTCTCTTGTTGTATTAACATAAATTTAAAATAATTTTTCTGCTGAATTGGTTTGGTTCGACATACTGCATACATTTTCTAATACTACAAAATATCTTAAATAAATATCACTTAAATTGAAATTTTAATCAGAAGCAAATGCTGAATTTCTTGAATAGGAAACTCCCTTGAGTATAAGCCTCATTAAAAAAGTGATTGAAAAATGACAAATTTTTTGTTATGACGTGATTCCTATTTCAAATTTCTCTAAGATTTTATCTGTTAAGTGGTCTTGCATTTCATCATCGAAAATGGACCATGCTATATTCTACATACTTCCTTACTTAGTCCTATTGTTTCTCCTAGAGCTTTGGCTATCGGCGACACTCCTCCAGCGTTAACTGACCTATGGCACTTTCTTCTGCTCCCAGCATAAAACTCCTGATTTCCTAACGTCTGCAGGCCAAGCCGTCCCCTCTTACTTTGACCTTGTGGTATGGTACAATTGTTTCATGGTTCTGTTGGCAGACGCTTTCTCTTCCTCCTGTACCAGCGCTTCAACAAAGTTCCTTTATCTGCTCTGACAGTTCTCTTCACTGCCCTATTTATTTTTTAATACTTCCTGGGCTCTGGCGGTTTCTGTGCTCGTGCAGCAATTATTGACTGTATCGTCTTTTTCTTCCTTTCCTGGATCTTCGTGTAGGTTTCTGCAGAGATCCAGTCTTTCAGCTGGAACATTTTTCTGCCAAGGTCTCCTAACATGCTTCGCTTACTGCTTCTTATATTGCTTTCAATTGGGTCTGGGTGTTTGAGACCTCGACCTCCACCTCATAAAGTTCCCAAAGGACCTGAAATGTGTTAATCAAAATTACTCTGTATTCCTTCTTGGTCTTTGCAGGTCACAAAATCCACATTGTATCTTGATTTTCTTTTCTCCTGATCTGTCCAGCTCTTCAGTTTGAGCTTCAGTTTTGCTGTAATAAGATGATGGTCAGATACAACGTTTGCACGTCTCTTGACGCTGACATTACGTAATGACCTCCGGAGCTCTTTGGCAATGCATTGCGGTCAATCTTGTGCTCTGTGACATGGTTCGGGGAAATTCTTGTTGCTTTGTGGATCCTCCGCGGGAATACATTTCCACCTATCACAAAACTGTTCCGTTCACATTTATTGGCAAACAGTTCTCCATTTTTATTCACCTCTTCCAGTCCGTCGGTTTTTAATACCTCTTCATACCCTGTATTCACTGAATCAACTTTGGTATTAAAATCCCCCATCATGATGTTCATTTCTATTACTCAACTTGCTCAAAATGCCCTCCGATTGATGATAAAAATCCTCCTTTGCTTCCGCAATGCATTCGTTCGTTGATGCTTAGCACTGCACTATGTTTATTCTGATTTTTTCCCCATTGTTGTGAAATACGCTGTTGTGAAGGAAGTTGTTATTAAGGAAGCTTTTATTAATCTTAGTCCAATTTCCTCCCATCCATTGAGTGCCTTTTGTGACTCCCTACGAAATGGCACACTTTTGGTATCAGGGACTTCTTCCACTTCATGTCCGAGGTACAGCAACAACTCTCAACAGCAGTCTTGTCTGTCCAGACCGCGACCAACTGCTCTCGGCAAGCTGGACAGGGATATAGTTCTACATCTCTGCCCCCTCCTGGGTTGTCTTCCCGGTTTCTTACATTGCCTTGATGACCCGGGTGCCTGTGGTTAAAGTCTTCCTGTGGATAGAAAGGTCGTCGGTGTTGCAGCTCTCGTCTTTCACTTCAACAGGTCCTATTGCATTCTATGGAGGGCCCTCCATCTCCCAAGTCCTTTGCTTGTTGTGATGTCGTCGTTTCTGTAGCTTAAGGTTTTTTGGGGTGGGGTTGCAGCCCTCGCCCTTTTTATCCAGGCTATGGATCATCCCTACCTTGCTACCTTGATCCTCCAGCCGCATCGCAGCAACGGGCCACAAACATCATCGCATCATTGCCACAAACATATATAGTTTATATTCGCCATGCTCGTATTTACCTCACACGTAGGGAAGGAGTACTTCCTAATTTTTTGTTGATTTTCGTCCCAGGTTCAACAACACATTGAAACTTCAAAACATGGTATAATGGCTCATTCCTCCCGTCGTGTATTCAAGCTCTCCCTTTGGGTACCATTCGTTATAGAACACTCGATCACAAGTCATTTTTGTAGGTTTGTTTATGAACATATCCAATTGTTAAAGGAATTCCGTACAACCTCCGGGACTAATACCCATTACTGCCTTCAGTCGATGTGAAACCTCTTTGATTTCATCAGAGATAAGACATTGGAAAGAACACCATATGAGAAATCTGTTCACGAAAGCCAATACTAAAGTAACCTATACTTCAGTGGAGTGGTTATTCTTCCAGCCATTTAAGGAAAATGTCAAAACTATTCGGTTAACTGGAGCAGATGCACTTTTGACGTTTAACCCTGGTATGACAACAAATGGCTTTGTTTTAGAGTCTTCCGCTTTTACTGGTAATTTGAGTTATACACTACTTTTTATGTCATACCAAACAGAAGCAATGAAATTATTTTTGAAAAAATAAAAGTACCTTGAATACAAGCCCCATTTTGAGAAGCCGCAGTTCTATTCGAGAGAATAGTGTATGATGTGCTTATGACTACCAGCTGTGAGAGTTTCCCACTCGGTCGACGTGGGGTTTTGTACTACACTTTTGCTTTGTGTTGCTATTCTAGAAAACAAGGTGATATCTTTAATTGGCCAATGTTTACAACGTTCTGTGTTGTTTGCGAATCCCTCTGATTAGACGTGTAGTAAGTTTAGTTTATGTATTCTTACTTTTTCTAATTAAGTTTTGATCCTAAGCTTTTTTTTTGTTTTTCTCCAACAGTATGGATGTACTTTGGACTTGTCGGTGCTTTCTTCTTCATCATCATTCAGCTGGTTTTGCTAATCGACTTTGCACATTCGTGGAATGAATCATGGGTGGACAAAATGGAAGAAAACAGCTCCAGATTCTGGTATGCCTTGCTAATGCTGTCAACATTCCTTATGTACGGATTAACCATTGCTGGTATCGTTTGCATGTTCTTGTACTTTACTCAGGCAGATGGTACTAATTGTTCAACTGAGAAGTTTATCATCAGTGTCCATTTGATCCTTTGTGTTGTGATGTCTGTACTGGCCATCCTACCGGTAGTACAAGAAAGACAACCGAAGTCAGGTAAGTCTTTATGTACATAAACCCGAAATGCAGTAAACTGTAATATAAAGGTGATTATATATATATATATATATATATATATATATATATATATATATATATAGAGAGAGAGAGAGAGAGAGAGAGAGAGAGAGAGAGAGAGAGAGAGAGAGAGAGAGAGAGAGAGAGAGAGAGAGAGAGTGAGTCATAAATATCGATAACTTACTTGTACCGATTGGAGAGTAGTTGGGTGGATACATGTTGGTGGAGGAGTGTAAACAAGGCAACTCATTGTTATGAGAGATTAAATTGCAGTCTATATATGTTTAATCAAATTAAGATGATTTCTAAAGATTGTGTGCGACATACTTAATTTGCGTGTATAACCATTGGTTAAGGGAAGATGAAGGTAGCAAGTATTTAGATTGATCATGTTCCGGTGTTTGACTACAAAGCGAGACTACTGGTTTAAAATAAGGCCCGAAAAGAGCTATCTTTTTTATTTACTTCATTGAGTCATTTGAATTTTTTTATTTTTGCTATTTTCACTCACATTTCGTACGTAAATTCCATGGCTGGAACACTATCGAATCCAAATGCGTAGCTTGTCACACTATAATTTCTTGGATTTCCCTACAATGGCCGTTAAAAAGATGAATTGAATGTTTGCCTTAAGGATTACCCAGTTTTGAATTAAAAGGTATGAATCTCGAATAAATGGAAATATTAAACAAGTAAAAAATATAATAAATGGAGATTTTGCTTGCAGCAAGTAGGACTTTTAAATACTATTGTATATCAAACAGGAGCATGAGAACTGGGACGTACAAACTAATTTATGAAAAAATAATTTAATAACTTTTTTAACTTTCAGGATTGCTCCAGGCAGCAGCCATTTCATTGTACACCACTTATGTCACGTGGAGTGCTTTGTCGTACGAGCCAGGTAAAATTACTTTGTACTAAATTAACTAGAAAACTATAATGAATGGTTTTACTTTAAGCTGCACTGTTTTTACATTTGTTTTGCATTATAGTGCTTTTTGACAATCTGGGAAATCATGTTCTTAACGCCCAGTTTCAAGCGTCCCTGCGGCAAAACTCCAGTAAATACCAGTAAATCTAAAAAATTTACGCTTCTTAGGATACTTTCGTAGAAGAGATAGATCAAAGTGAGGCAGCATAAAAACTACATGTTTATATTAATAATAGTTTCTGTGTACACTTTATATCCCCCATTGTAGCGAACGTAGCAATTTGAAGAGCGACATCTCTATGTTTAACCCGGTAATATTTATTGTGCAAAGAACTGTTTAACAATTTGCACGTTCCATCGAGTATTTTGGGATGATGTAGATCTGAAACTCCCACTGTGGGTGGGACGTGGAACTTAATTTAGAATGCTTTTCCACGAATAACTTGATACCATTTGCTTTACCTATGTTATGATTATTGATCTTATGGCCTTTTGTTGTTCAGCTTTTTAATTACTGTCATGATTACCACAATTGTGCACCATTGACTAACAACTATTACATTTAGCACATGCATAGTGACAAAAATAAAAATTTAATTTTTAATCACAGGATAATGTGAGATCCGGGTACTGCCCCCGAAGCTTGAAACACCCGGTTGATATTTGACGAGATATTATTTGTTTCATGGACAGATGAAGGACTGATTAGCCATAAAATGGATTTTGGCACTTACTGTACGAAGCTACCAGAGTATATTTACCAATAAAATGAGGAATGTTTCTCTCAACTGGCCAAGTCTTGTTATTACCCATCTTTGTACCATACCCAAGCAGCCTTTTTCAACCTGTTGGTCCTGTGGAAGGTGTTACACTGTGCAAAGTTTTTCTTCATGATTCAGTTCTTCATTGATTGCTTACAAAATTTGTAGGTTTTTCTTTCTTTTTTTTTTTAAGAAATGAATATGTAGTTTTTAATACAACACCATCCAATAATTTTTGCGACAAAAACAGCAAATTGTGTAAAGGAAAAGCCAGTGCATTTAATATAAATACTCCAGAAAAGTATATTTGTTATGTATTATAGCTTAAAATTGAAACGACAGCTTTAACTGTTAAAATCTGTGCTTCTTAACGCACAGACCACTTATCCATTTCAGTACAAAATCAAAATAACCACGCATTTGTGTGTTTCTTTGTATAGAAAGATTAGGCAGGTAAATTTATAGTCAGAAGCCAACATTAATTTATTGGTAACCATTACTCTTTCAGATTTGTGTTATATGACTTGGATGTTGTAAACAGAAAACACATCTTATAATATTATTTAAACATATTTTATACCTGCAATAATCAAGGATTGAAATGAATGAAATGTTATAATGGGAATCTTAATTATTATTTTTATTATCATTACTACTACTTTTTACTGCTGCTATTACTACTACTACTATTACTACTACTACTATTACTACTACTACTACTACTACTACTACTACTACTACTACTACTACTACTACTACTTATAATAATACTACTAATAAATAATAACAGGAGAAGAGGCAAAAGTTAGGGTATTTAAAGTTTCTGGCGCCTTTAAATAACCAGTGATCCGGGCAGAAAATCCAACAGTGTTAATAGTGAAGAAAGGGAACAGCAAGAAAGAATATCAACAACAATAGAAACAGAATTCAAGAGAGAGTTGGATCATGGAAATGAGAACAAGATTTTTGAACAACTTTCACAAGCTAACTACTGCAACAACAGAGAAAATTGAAGGAAGGGAGAGATTGATGAAAATTAAAGCAAAATTGAGAAGAGAAACTGATATGTGTAATGTGATTAATGCAGTACATGTAATGGCAAGAACAATTAAGGAAAAACTTGGAATGAAACGAGTTGGAAAAAGTGTAAGAAAGACAACAACAATAACAACAATGGAGAACATAAAAGGACCAGGAAGTTGGAATCTAAATTTGAAAATGTATGACAGAGATTAGCAAGAATAAGTAATAAATTACATCGAAGGAGGATTGGTCGAAAAGCAAGAAAAAAAGAAAAGAAGATCCTTGAAAAGTTGAAAGAATTAACCAAGAACCAACTGGATGGGAATTCCGGATAAAGTTTTAGAACTCTTGAAAGTAATGGTGAAATTATAGCGCACACGATTCGAAATTTATGACAGTGGAAAGATGAAAGTAAGCAGATGCATTAACATTAAAAAGGGGTTTCTACAAGGAGACAGTTGCTCACCAATAGGATTTTGTCTGACGAGGTACCATTCGCGATTTTATTAGAGGAGACAGGCGGATATCGAATGGGAGCACCAGGAGAAAGAACCATCAGAGGACTCGTAGCATGTGCATTGATGGCCTAAAGGTGTATCAGAAGAGCCATAAAAAGCTGGGAGTAGTGAGCGAGCCAATCGTGAAGGCTAGTTTGGATTCAGCAGCGTGTTATGCGGTAATCAAATATGAAGAAGTGGTCTTTAGAGATAGTAAGATGGTGAAAGGAGAAGGATTAATAGTACTAGAAAAAAAGATGAAGACAACTGGTCAAACGAAACTTGAATGTTAAGTATCTCATCAAAGCCATTAATGCAAGAGTGGTTCCAGTGGCAGGTTATATCATTAATGTTTGTTGATACCTAAAGCCAAGGGACTTGGCCTGTTATCCAGCAGTTAACCGGCAGTCAGCATTAACGCCGAGCAAACAGTGAATAATGACAACAACAATAATAACGATAATAATAATAATTAGTGGAAAGAACTTTAAAACTGCCCAAATAAAATTCAGATTAAGTACAGCACAGAAGTGTTACAGACAGCTTGCCGGAAGGAGCTCAAAAAGTACTGGATACCTGAAGCCATTGAACTTGATCTGTTTTCCAGCAGTTAAATGCCAGGTAACACCAATGCCGAAAGACATTGAAGAAGAACAACAACAACAATGGTGATGATGATAATAATGATGTTGATGATGATGATGATGATGATAAAGATAAAGATAAAGAAACTGAAGTTCAGGAAATGTGGCACTTGAAAACAGAAATCTTGCCTGTAGTTGGCGGAGCATTAGGACTTCTGAAAAAGGGTACCTAAGATTTTTTTCAGACCAAATTCCAGGTAGACCATTTCTTCACGAAGTTCAAAAGATCGTTTTGAATAGCACAGCTCACATTTTAAGGTGAGGCTTGAGTATTTAAATAAAACAATTTTTAAAAGTATTTCATCGCTGTTGATGCTCTTGTTGTGAATTATTTTATTAATTTTTCCAGAAAGGTGTTTTTTATGTAAATTTCAGTATTACTTATCATAATGTGTATTGTGCCCCCCATGATGTTCATACGTAGTCTCGTTCTATGTTGTTTTTAATCTTTTATTTATTTTTTTTACTTCTTTTTTTTTTACTCCTTTACCTATATACACCCAGTACATAACTTCACTCACCATAGGTAACTAGAAGTTACCCGGTGTTTGATTTTTAGAAAGTATATCTAAAGAAATTTTTCAATACTGATAATGACAATAATCGTTTGTTGAACTTTTTTCTGTCTATTTCACAGTTCCATACACTAAGTTGCATTATACCCTTTGTGGTTGATAACCTTTTATAAAAAACAAACAAAAATAGACAGAGACATGTACAGAGGGAATAGCCAAACACAGTGCTGAAAATTGATAGCGGCTTAATTATTATTTTAGATATTCCATTTGGGATATTCAGAGAAAATACATTATTTTGAATGTTAACTCTTGCTTTCAAAGAAAGGTTAGTATAATGGAATTTTCTTTAACTTAAATTCTGGCGGCCATTTTCGTATAAATGAAAAAAACAAAAGCCGTGGGCTTAATTATGCCATAATGTCTGGCTATAAGCATTCGTCATGCGAGACCAAACAGTAGGACTTCCATATAGCTATGGCATCATATATATTTTAGCGAAACTTGTCACTGATAAGTGCTTTAAACATTTTGAGCATTGCATTAAAAATTTGTTAAAGTTACCAGTTCCTTTAATTACGGGAAACCTTTCATATTATTAGTTTTATTCATTTAGAGAAGTAATTGGTGTATACTTTGTTTTTATAGTTTACTACATTAACGTATTGATACCAAATAAATGTATTTTTCGGTATTCATATTTTGGAGACGTTTTTCTAGATGTCTGCAATTCATTACGTGGAGACTTGCTAAAAGCCTCAAGTGGAAAACTGAGCGCTCAGTTTGATGCACAGTCAATAATTGGCTTGGTTTTAACATTTATTCTGGTGATTTATGCTTGTATTCGAACGTCTTCATCATCACAAATTGGAAAACTGGGAATGAATAGCAACACCCAGTCAAGTGGCGCCTCAGAAACCACAACAATTGTTTCGGCAGACGGCAACAAGGAAACTTCATCTACGACTGGTGAACAAGAAACAGTAGAGAGTGGTCACAGAGTTTATGACGATGAAAATGACGGTGTTGCTTATAGTTACTCATTCTTTCATTTTATGATGGTCTTGGCATGTCTTTATATCATGATGACTATCACCAATTGGTACAAGTAAGTTATCGATATTTATGACTCACTCTCCCTCTCTCTCTCTCTCTCTCTCTCTCTCTCTCTCTCTCTCTCTCTCTCTCTCTCTCTCTCTCTCTTTC
>RDPX01000097.1:2033967-2071543 GCA_003991215.1 Morbakka virulenta | reverse complement strand
CTCTCTCTCTCTCTCTCTCTCTCTCTCTCTCTCTCTCTCTCTCTCTCTCTCTCTCTCTCTCTCTCTCTCTCTCTCTCTCTCTCTCTCTCTCTCTCTCTCTCTCTCTCTCTCTCTCTCTCTCTCTCTCTCTCTCTTTCTCTCTCTCTCTCAGCTACATTTTAAAACAAAACAACATTAAGGTTGGTTTTGTTGCTTGTAAACGTGCAGAAGATAAATGGATTGTCAGACTTTGCACTAGTCGCACTTACAGCCAAATCTTATCTGTGAGTAATTATGGGCAAGTTTACTATTCTTTGTTTAATTTATCCAACAATGTCAATTTAGAATTGTTCCCTGTTTTTAAAGAACATTTGGTAGGTCACCGGCTTGCTATTTGCCATGTGTTGCAGCCAGATTGTACTTTTTTTGTTACACTTTACAATATTTTTGTATATTTAACAAAATAGTGCTATTCTGCGGCCTGAGATGTTTACTAAACTAAGATAAGTACTAATACTGAGATTTGCTGTCTTTTTTGTTACAGACCAAATGGATCAAACCTGAAAACGCTAAGCAGTTCAGAAGCAGCACTTTGGATAAAACTTAGCTCTGCTTGGTTAGGCTTTACTCTTTATGCCTGGACCCTTCTGGCACCAGTTGTTTTTCCAGACAGAGATTTTGATTGAAAGAGATTTTTTTTCTTGTAATACTTATTCGTGTGCACAAACGTAATTAACCAACTTTTCGCGTTTTGTAATAAGAAATTCAACGTTTTGATATTTGTTTCTTAAAAATAGTCAAATACAAGGCCAATATTCCTTTTTGAGTGAGAACTATGTGAATTATTAATTTCTTAATGAATTGTGCAGTGCCTCTTTGTATTGTACATTAAGTTGGGGAACAGACTTACTTTAACACATACATAAGAACTGTAATATATGCATAAGAACAAAAACGGACTGTATTGTGACGCTGTATTTGCTATAAAATGACTTCGAATATAGATGGAAGCAACTAACACATAAGTTATGTTTATCTCTAAATGGTGTTTTCCGATTACATATGTTTTAGGGTACTTCTTTACCAGTTTTTCACAGTCGCATCGGATCTTGCTCCCTACTGTCTGCGAGGGATTATAGTTGACCTTTTTGGAAAAATGTGTTCACTAGTTAAGCATTAAGAACATTCTCTTAGAATATGTTTTGGTGGTCAGGTGGAAAAGGGGATTTGACTTTTACTTAAAAATCAGTGGAAAAATAAAAAAACATTAAACAAATACTACAAATTTGTACCCGATGCCTGATCCGCAATAAATAAAAGAAAAGTATATATATATATATATTCATTTTATATATTGATATTTAGTTATTTTGCAGAAAAATATTGTCACGGTGAAAATTCCAAACATCGGGCGTAAATGACATCATTTTTGCAGATTTACTCTCTCCTTGAATCTGCCGCTTAAATAGGCCGGTCAAGTGGAACCTTGGACTCTGAACCGTATCAGGTTAAAATTGTGATACCAATAAAGGTATTGAGAGAGCAGATGGCTATAGAAACCCTAGGTATTAGTTCGTATTTCGCAACATGCAATACATTTTGTATATTTTTCTTTACAATTTCAGATCGTTTCTGACGGAATGTACTTTTGCAGTCCTATCTATATCAGTTTTTGTTACATGTTACGACTGTTTTTAATGGAAACTGCTGGTTCTTTTGAGCAGTGACGCGGTTTTGTACAGAAACGTTTATGAATTTCAGGGTACGTCTCCTTGCCTTACCAGTGCTTATTTGAGGACCGTATTCAGTGAGTAGGTATGTTGTGGTTTGGAAGGTATCTTGATCAACACAGCTGTTTGTGCCAGCCAGCTTATTAGATGGTGCCAGAAATTCAAAAGATAGCACATAAGTTCTTCTCAAATTGTCATTGCTTATATGTGGTAATCTTTTAAGGTTTAGTGTCTTTTAATAGCTTTAGTGTATTTTTTACGACTATTAAAAGTGCTCACTTTATCACTTGCTTTTACCGCATTCTGTTTCTTTCCCCGCCCTCAAGAGAGTAATTCACTGCTGCATTTATAACTTAAGATTTTGGACAAACATGGATTAAATTCTTCGTTTATTTTTGCTTGAGAAACATTTCCGTCCTAACTTGTTGCGTCGGTTCTTAGTTGTTGGGAGCAAATATAGGGCCTCCAGTATTCATGGTCTTTAACACTTGACTGCACCCAAGTTCAATATTGATAGGATATTCATGATATTGGACCATCTTATTGAAGCAATCTAGCGTTAGTTGAATTTTGGGGGTCTTTCGGTCATTGTGGGTAGTCTCAGCTTTTTGATAAGAGATCTCTTTCAGTTGGACTTAAAATTTGCACTGTTCCATTTTATTATTATTTAAATGGATATCAGGTAAAAAAGCTTTCCTGGTTGCGTCATTTCCATACAATCTATAAAACGTGGATAATGTGAAAGTCTTGGAGAAAGATATTGATGGCTGAATAAAAATAAATATGAAATAAGGAAGAAGCAAGGGGTTCAATGATTTTTGAACTCCTGAGGAAAGACTGTTTGCATAGCCATTTCTGTTTCTTGCGATATACACAGTAAAAACCGATTAAACCTGAAAATTTACTAGTTGACCTTACCCTGACAAGAGGAGGAAGGGCCAGACAGGAAAAACTCTCCGGAGCGCATATCAAAATAATATCTAAAAAAGACGACCTACAACATCTCGTGGATAGTGAAAACATATGTGCTCGGACTAGTGTGGTACAAGGTTTGCCACCAACCAGTGTTTTGTTTGTGACACTATCTCCACTGATTGTCAACCTAGTCTTTAGAGGTAATCACTCACCAAAATCCATTTCCAATGGAAATGCAAATCCAATATTCAAAAGACCTCGGAGGCTAATGTTAGCGTCATGTCTACTGTACATCTTCGTATGATCATAAGATAACCACCCCCATCCCATCCCACCCTGCATTCGTGTAATTTCCTTGATGTCACAATTTCTCGTTTGATGACCAAGATCTTGTAAAACCTTGAGGATTGTGCGCAGATAACTTAACTTGGAACTTTCTTCAAGGGGACGTACTTATGCTGGGCTAAATTGAAGTGAACACTAAAAAATGGCTCCGTTTTGTATAGATATTTTCACTAATTACGCAGTAGTTTTACAAACTGGGCTGACTTCATAAAGTAGGCAGGTTTTGTATGACATTCTCTTCCATCACCTTTTCTCGAACAAGTCGGGAAAAGTCATGAATTTAATCTTACGTTTGGTGTTTGGCTAAGAAACTGATCAGATTTCCTGCTTCGTTAACAGAAACTTTGAATCCGTAGGAGTATTTTGTACTTTTTGTTTTCAAGCACCTATCAATACCATACTTCTGGGATTTTCGTTTGAACTATCCTTGTAAACTAAGTACTCTACGAGTTTCGTCACCGAAACAGCACAAAAAAAAAACATCGACACACAAGAATTTGCAGTAGCACTTGCTCTTAATAATATGATAACCTGAATGAAGAATTGTATTTGCCTTCGCGAACTCTTCGAGAATTGGGTATTTATGTTGAGGCGTAGTTCACTAAGAATGAAAGATTTTTTGAAACAGATTCTGGTAAACAATAGTCTCAGGTTTTCCCTATACAACTCTAAACACACTTTGCCTAAAATATGTATAAACGATTTTATTTACCGATTTCCTAATACGGAAAAGCATACAGGTCGAGAAATGTTGATGGTACAATGTTTAAATAAGATATGTTAAGATTAATTTTTATCACCAAATAACATGCGGTCATGTTCATAAAAATAATTATTTGTTTACTGAAATGAAAAGACTATGCAACACAAAAAGATATTGAAGGGTAGGACAACCCTGGAGTTCATAGATACTTACGAAAGACACCATGTCTGATTTTCCAGTGACCTTAACACATTTTCATAATCATTATTAAGGTTGTATCTGTTTGAGTGCGTAACGAGAGTAAATATGGTTACTTATCTTCAACAATTATGAATCAGCCATCAGCCACCTTTCCTTTTAAGATATAAAGTGCTTATTTGACGTCATATTATCTAAGAACAAAGCTTAGTAATCTGACATCAGATAATCTACATTTAGGACTAAAAACAACTTTGTCATAACCTAAAGCTCACAAGAAGTGAATACAGTCATAAAGATTGAATTTACCTATCGAGCAACAAGAGTAAAGTCATGCTGAGAAGTACAAAAACATTAATAGACTAAATAAAAATTGAATCCACCAAGAAAAGAGATGAAAATTTATGACCCCAATAATTGAAGATTGACTGGACAAATCTAGTGCTTTTTCCTAAAGTGGCTCGTACAAGCACAATGATAATGAAATATGAAATATTGGAACGATGCCCAGTCTATCGAAAACTTGTCTAACAGAGAAAAAGAAAAGACCACTCATTACAAAATCCATCAATGTTTCACCAATCATGAGGAGCTAAGTTGTTAACTCAAGAAGTTCTACTTTAATTTATATAAATTTATTAAACACAACTTGGTTTGCTATTAGGATTTACTGGAAAGGTTTAGCGTAGACTCGGTTACAAAGAATATAAATATTAAAAGTAGCAGTGGATACAACACATATGGAATAAACAAAATCTGAAATTTGATTTGTCTTGCTGTTCAGTTGCTGTGACTAGTGGATGAGTTTTCCTATTAACACCAGTTTTTATACTCGCAGGGTATAGCTTCTATTGACACACTGGCTCGCTATTTTAAATGTTTATTTCTGATTGACAGTACTAGTGATATGTTTACACTGATTTCGAGTTATTTTTTTACATCGAAGTAACGATAAAAAAAACCAAAGATGCATTAGATCTTTGTTGTCTGGAAGGAAGTGGTGTTCAAAAGTCTGTGATCGGTTCAGGTACATACAGATTTATCATGTTGGAGTAGAGTGATTTACAAGGAAAGAATTAATTAACGGTATGCAAGTAAGGATTTTCACTTATGAACTTGACAATATATCGAAGATGATGTAGAATAGTCGTGTCGATAACAATAACAACTGGCTTTATTATCTCAACATTGAACAATTAGAAACTTATCGTTCTCAAAAAACAAATCTTTGAAGTGAAACCAATGTATGACTAAGCAATCAGGAGCCGTTTCTGTAAAGTTTCTTGTAAGTCAAGTTTTCACGTGAAATCACCAATTCTATTATATTACCTTTTCCATATTGTATTTTATGATGAGAAAAATGGCACAGTATCGAAGGAACGAGCAAAGAAAAGAGTGCGTCGGGGACAGGTAGTGAAAAAGAGCAGTGTGGGAAGAAAGGTTAAAAAGGCACCTTGAATTTGTTTGGGGTGTGAAAACCCCCCAGACAGAGAAGGTACCCTTGTCATCAAGTGTCATGGGTGCAAGGAATGGAGGGACTAGGCTTGTTCAGGATTGACAGATGCTAAGTTTGAATGTCTGCGGAGAGGGGAAAATTATATTCAGTGGTTCTGTGAAGAGTGTAGAGTCACTGATAGTGACAGCAAAGAAAGCAGAACACGGATGGAGGGTAAGCTTGACAGTGTCATTCTGATGCTAACAAGTTTGAAGAAGAGAATGGATGACATGAAAGCAAATCAGAACGCTGAAACAATTGACGAAAAGATACAGGTGGCTGTGGATACAAAAGTAGAGGAATACCTGAATGAAAAGGAAGAGGAAGAACAGAGGAAACTAAAAGTCCCAATTACTGTACATAACTTTACAAGCCTCTTCAGAAAAGTACAAAAAAGAAAATGCTTCCTGAGAATTTTGAAAACTAGAGTATGTACAACTATTTCTCGCTATCTCAGCCCCTTGATCTTTTCTCTTTTCTTTGGCATATTGTCATCACTTATGTACACTCTTCTTCTTGTGTCAATGATTCCCAGATCGCACTAGCTCCCTGACAGCCTCCAGATATTTTTTCTTTCTTTCATTTTAAGTATTCTTTTTGCTTTCTGGAAGGTTTGCTACAATGATATTTAGTGACAAGAAGGATGAGATACTTTGAGTTCAGAGCAAAAGCTACATGTTTGAAATACCAGATACAGAATATGATTTTCCCAATTATGACACCTTTTTATATGAGAATCCAAAAAGAGGCATTGTGCTTTACTTTTACAAGTCCTTAAATCCAAGAAAATGTCCCGAATTTAAAGATGTTGAGTTTGAGGAAAGTGTATGGTGTACATTTAAAGTTGGAAATGGTGAATCGATGTTGGTAGGCTGCATTTAAAAAAGCCAAAGCTCAGGTAAACAGAATACTGAACAGTTATTTAATTTGTTAAAGTCAGATAAATTGATGAAGTATGACAAGGTGTGTCTCTTTGGAGAGTTCAATTTCCCAGGAGTTTCCTGGAATGGTGACAGTAATAATGATGTACAAAAGTGTGTACGAGATGCTTTTCTTTCACAAAAGTCGTTCAGCTAAAAAGGCACAGAGAGGGACAAAGGTCAACTATGGATGATCTGGTACTGGTCAATGATGATGGTTTGATCTCAGACACCAGGTAGTGTGACCCAGGAGGGAAGAGTTACCATGAAGTGTTATTGTTTGATTTATATATTTCAAGAGCAAGAAACGTACAGAAAGACAATTATTTATTTGATCTAAGCAAAGGAAACTATGCTTTAATGAGAGAGATGACACAGAAGCATGATATCTCTGAACCGGAAGATCTAGAGGTGGAACAGTTATGGTTCAAGATTCGCAGTGTAGTACTAGACAGTATGGAAAGTTGTATCCCGCTAGTACATAGTAAAGCTGGAAAAAGACCTAACCCAGTGTGAATGTCAAAATGAGTTTCAAAAACAGTTTTTAAAAAATACAAACTTTAGAGAAGGTACTTTGCAGACTAAGAAAGGAAGAGATTACGAGCGATACAAGGAGTTACGTAACAAATGCACAAGCGTCATTAGGAGGACAATAAAGTCCTATGAAATGAATATAGCAAATAACTGCAAATCAAAACCAAAACCATTTAGAAGTATGTGCAGGAGAGGACAAAAGGTAATGTGGGAATCAGGTTACTGAAGAAAGATGGTGATTATGCTGTTACTGACACAGACAAAGCGGAGACACTAAATAAATTATTTGCTAGTTTTTTCACGAATAAAGACGTTACTATTATTTCATATATGTCTGAAAATGATCTGTCAAATGGGATATCGGTTTGTGATATAAGAGTTACTCCGATTGCAATTGAGAAGAAATCGCAAGAACTTGATGCATCAAAGGAACACAGGCCTGATAAGATCCCCCTTCCCCACTTCATGTATTAATTGGGTTAGCAAAAGAGCTATCTACTCCTTTAGTCTTGTCTTTTGATAAATAACATGAAACAGGCATTCCACCTGATGACTGGAAAAAAGCTACGCTTACTTCAATTTTTAAGAAAGGATCAAAGTCAGAACCGGGGAACTACCGACCCTTAAGTCTTACTTGTATATGTTGTAAAATGTTGGAATCTTCTTATTAGAGAAGCTATTGTTTCTCATATGACTGATAACGGACTGTATGTGAACTGTCAACATGGCTTCAGAAATAAGAGATCATGTATCACACAGCTTATGGAGGAGTTGACGCAGATGCTGGATGATGGAATGCCAATTTATATAACATTATTTTAGACTTTCGAAAACCTTTCGATAGTGTTCCTCATCAGCGTCTACTGGCAAAACTGCGTGCGTATGGCATCGTTGCAAATATTCACAACTAGATTTGTAATTTTCTCTCTCAGAGAGTACAAATTGTTTTAGTTTGGCAGTGCCTTCTTATAACGCAGCAGTACGAACCAGGATCCATCAGGGGAGTATATTTGGACCAGTGTTGTTTACTATATTTATAAACGACTTGCCTGAATGCATTGAATCTTTATATAAAATATTTGCAGATGACACAAAAATAAATACTGGATGTAAGAGGAAAACGTTACAGCATGATCTCGACAAACTACAGGCTTGGACATAAAAATGGAATCTTTATTTTAATGTTAATAAATACAGTGTAATACATGTTGGTAAAAAGAACCAATAAACAATAACACTGGACAACGATACTTTTATGGTGAAAACATGTGAAGCAGAAAGGGACTTCCGAGTGACATTTGACAGTAATCTTTCATTCGATAAACTTATTTAAAGTTGTATAGATAAAGCAAACAAAATGCTTGGATTGATACAAAAAACTTTTGTGTTCTTGAATCGAGAGATATTTGTCAAGTTGCCTGAAGCTCTAGTATGCCCACATGTACAGTATGGTAATATTATGTGGTACCCGCAGTTGATACGACAGTTAGTTGCGATTGAAAGAGTTTAAAGCAAAGCTACATGTTTTCTTGTGAGAAAGTGTAGATCTTTGTCATAAGACAAACGTTTGAAGTATTTGAATTTCCACTCCTTCAAAGGTAGAAGAATGCGGGGTGACCTCATTAATACTTTCTAACTTTTTATGGACTTGTGAATATTCACTGGAAGCGTTTCTTTTCTTCACCTCCTTACCATCTAACTAGGAATGCGAAAGGGAAGGTTTTTATGAAACATTTTCATACTTATTTGAGAAAGTGAGTTATTACTACTTGGAATGCTGTACCTTACGAACTGAAGCTTGCAGACTATTAATACATCTAAAAATCAACTTGACAAGGCAGGAAAGTTCAAAATTTTATTTAGAACTTACAATGGATGAATTTAGGCAAAATTGGGTGGATTATACCTGACCGACACGCAATGAGAAAACGAAAGAGGGGACTGTTAAAAGGCTGTACGGCCTATCTAGTCCCTACACTACTACTCCTGCTACTACTACTAAGTCATACACGGAATCAAAAGTATAGAAAAGGTAAAGCAGTTGGTCCAGATCAGATTTCTTTCCAAGCCTTGCAAACTTTTAATGAGAAAAGTCGATCAAGAAACCAAATTACTAAACGAGATATGCGATACAGGAATTATCCTAAGAGATATGAGTCGATTCATCTTTATAGTCTTGCCTAAGACACCAGGTGCAACATTATAAATTACATGAAACAGTAATCCTGTTGAACCAGTTTGCGAGGGACTTCTTAAAATTCTTGTACAACGAATAAGACCCAAGAATTTGAGACCAGAAATATAAAAAACGGTTTAGATGTGCTGAAGACAAAGACACTAGGAATGGAAATTTTACACAGAATCTGAAAGCTATGTACTGTAGAACTAAACAAAGACATCTATGTCTAATTGACTACACCAAAATCCTAAATTACTTAAAGCACTTAAACTTTCACATCGCTGACAAAGATATACAACTCCTAAAAAATCTTTACTGGAAACAGGAAGCCACTGTGGTTCTTGATACGTAACTGAGCAGTTTGCATCCAATTAAGTGACGAGTGAGACAGGGCTGTTTAATGTCAATTATTTACTCAGTCTATAGAGCAAAATGACACCAAGAAACAGAAAACGTAAGAGGATTATCTATTGAAGGTCAGAGTATTGCCAATCTTGAAAATGCAGGTAATATAGTACTCAGGATTGCAAGCAACAAGAGCTGCAAAAATCCTTGATGTCATAGAAGCAGAGAAGTAATGTGTCAATAATTAACAGGTACGCAAGACAATGCATAACTATATCCAAGACAAAAATCCCACAAGAATGTTTGCTAGTGCGCAAAAAATATACCAGAAACTGTCTGTAAGGCCAAGTATCCCAGCTTCTTCATAAAGTCCGATGGCCACCGTGACATCGCGTCTTGCAAAAAGGGCTATAAAAGGTGCTTCATAACTGCTCAACACACTTTAAAAAGTTAACACACTTTTAAAATGATATCATTTCGGCTTTCCTCAATGCTGAAAAGCTTATCTTCTGTTTTGGCTTAATGCTGAATTGGCTGCAACACTATCACCGTGGAGGGTGTGATTGGAAAGCACGGGGTTGAGTGCCGCAACATAAACGGTGTACTACTGCTTTAGACCTGAGCTGAGCATGATCTGTTAAGGATGAACATCACTTTCTGCCTCCATACCTGCGATAAAACATCATGGATGAATCCACGATCTAAAGACTGAAATCGCATCGACACTATTATCGACAGGAAGAGTACCAACAGAACATCAAAAAAGATGCACCGAAGAACACATGCGACAACATCCAGCCTAAGCCGCGTCAGATGCAGGACTCTTAGATGAGCAACATGGCAGATGAGATCTGGGGCTTTGTAGATAAGAACGATATGGAGAGTTTGTAGGACTACCAAAAAGGAGTCTGTCAACCTACAAAGACATGCGTTTCCCCACGTCTTAGTACAGACTGATCAGCACTGATGACAGACAAGGAAAAAGTTTCAAAGAGATGAGTCGAGCACTTCAACAGCATTCTGAGCAGCCCTCCCACTTCGACAATGAAGCCATTGATTAGCTACCCNGCCTAAGCCGCGTCAGATGCAGGACTCTTAGATGAGCAACATGGCAGATGAGATCTGGGGCTTTGTAGATAAGAACGATATGGAGAGTTTGTAGGACTACCAAAAAGGAGTCTGTCAACCTACAAAGACATGCGTTTCCCCACGTCTTAGTACAGACTGATCAGCACTGATGACAGACAAGGAAAAAGTTTCAAAGAGATGAGTCGAGCACTTCAACAGCATTCTGAGCAGCCCTCCCACTTCGACAATGAAGCCATTGATTAGCTACCCCAATTTACAATTGATGGTACGCTGAACGTCATACCTATTCTGAAAGAGAGTGAAAAAGTAATACGTCTGCTATCCAGCACCAAAGTACCTGGATCAGATGCCACCCCAGCTAAAGTCTATAGTAGGTGTAACTCTGGTGGAGAAAGTTCATCAACTCTACCTTCCGCGTATGGCAGAATAAGACAGTTTCAGAAGACTTCAAGTATAAATTCATTACACATTTTACCCCTCGAACAGTGAAGTCGTAAAATTCTTTGGCTATTGAGTGTTTGAGTGTTTTTAAGCCCAAGGTCAATTATTATTTCTTGCCAACTTTCTTTTTTCTGTCTTCACATCACATTTCCAAGCAAGTAGTGGGTTTATGCTCTGTATGGCACTTAACAAAAAGAAAACAATAATTAAAAACATTTTTGTAATTATTTATCTGGAGCGAAATCCAGGACGCTAAAAATAACAACCATGAAACGCTTAGACAGATTTGCACAATGTAAGGGATTTTTGCTTGTTAAGCATTTTTCCACGTATATTCAGATAAAGAATTTGTTTTCCTCCTGCTTATTTAATAATCTAAAGACTGAAATCAAACAAATAATGAAGAACTTTTTTATTCAAGTGATATAAGAACAGTAAGTCATTCCTACTAAAGAAATTCAGTCTTCGAAATTTGTTTCTTAAATTTGGTCGCTGACTTTGTCTTACAATTGTATTTGTTGCTTGAGTGTTACGTTGCATTGTCACGTCACCAGCGTCTTGGGGGGAAGTCATAGTTAAGAATAAAACAGTAATAGCTAATAGATAATCATATCTTACAATATATAGAAGTGTAGATTAAATTTGCATGATTGGGTATAAAAGGGACTGTTTAGATGGAAATAATGATTATGATCGTAGAAAATGCCTTTTCCCATTTTAGTAATTTTCTGTAAATAACTCGCCTCATGATTTATATAAATAGAATTTATCAGTTGACATGTAAGTACTGAAATAGTAAGAAGCAATATGTCCTCTTATAACTGCAGTTTGTTTTGGGGAAGATTCAAATCTTGTAGCAGGATTTGCTGAAAATCTTGGGGGAAGTGCTACATGTCTGTTGTTACTTGTGTTTTTCTCCTTTTGAAGATTTAATCTTGCCCACTAGAGATTTTTGTTAAGCTGAATATCTGGATTATAATACATTTCTCGCCAGGATGGAAAGAAATATCCTAGAAAAGCAGGATTTGTTAGTTAAGCTGGTCGACTTATATCAGTATACCATATTGCACCTGGTTTAGCGTCGAGGAAACAAATTCTAGAAAAATCAGGGACAGTATACTGCAATTGAAGCACCTGCTAGGTTGACGGCTTACCTGTTGAGTTAAAGAGGATCACCTATTAGCAATACATTTTTCATTCAGAAAAACTGGTAATGATTAGTCTAGTCTTGCATTATTCGGCTGTTATATGATTTTGATTTTAAGCCCAAAAGGCTTGTCTGTATTCATTATTTACTACCTGTAAATAAATAAATAATTAATTAAATAAATATGTTTGTTTATCCCTCCTATTGATACAGTTTTCCTATGATATCTATTATTTATATGTATGCATGTATGTATGAATGTATGTATGTATGAATGTATGTATGTATGTGTGCATGTATGTATGTACGTGTGTGATAGCCATCGCGGAATTTTATTGCTTGAAGGTGTTGGAAAGGTGTTCGCAAGGCTGTCCTTTAATCAGTTAGAGATATGTGTTTTCAAGAACGTTATTCCTGAGTCCCAGGCTTGTTTTGTGCTGAGCCTGGAAGTGTCGACATGATTTTCTCCGCCAGGCAGCTTATTGAAATGTGAAGAGCAATGTCTACCTCTTTGTCAAGTACTTGAAAACTTAACCAAGGAAGTTGACACTGTAAATTGTGATTCTCTTTGGAAGGTCGCACAACAACATCATTCTGTCAAGGCTTCTGTGAGTTTTAATGGTTAGCTATCAGAAGATATTGCTATTGACAATGGAGTGAAACAGGGGGACATTCTTGCCTCAGCTCTGTTTTCACTGTATTTGACTGCAGTCCTGTGGTATGTTTTTCATGACTGTGACATAGGAGTCTATTTCCATTTTAGGACAGGTAATGAAGTGTTCAACTTGAGGGGATTCCAAGCCAAGAGTCTTGTAAGTGAACATCTTGCTAGGGAGCTTCTGTATGCTGATGATGCTAATCTTGTTTCTCATTCTGCTGCTGAAACCCAGTCTCCCATGGATAGCTTTGTTGATAGTTAGCATTGATAAAACCCAAGATAATGAATACCCCATGTACTTGATCAGCTTTATTTAGAACCTGACATTTTGATTAAAGGAAAAAAGCTTTAAGTTGTCACGTATTTTGTTTACCTGGGCAGTGCTCTCTTAATGATGGTTCTTTTGATTTTGAAATGAAGCAAAGGATCAGAAAAAATTCAGGTTCTTTTTGCAACTTAGTTGACAGAGTTGGTATGATCGTGATTTCACTCTTAAAACCAAACTTTCTGTATATCAGACCTATGTCTTGACAAATGAAGCTGCTTGCGAGTTTTCATCATCATTATTTCGGGCTCATTCTTGGAACCGAACGGAAGAGTCGTACCACTGACACTACTGTCTTGTCCAAAGCAAATACAGTACGCATATCGTCAAGGTTGATGAGCAGTCAGATGCGCTGGGCTGGCCACTTGATACGAATGGTCGATTACAGGCTCCATAAACAACTGTTCTATAGTAAAATGTAATGTGGGGGGAAAGGCAATGTAAGCCATGTATGTATGTATGTATATATGTATGTATATATGAATGTTTATATGTATGCATAAATGTATATACGTATGAATGTATGTGTGTACCATTTATCTATTTATCCATCCATCTATCCATTTATCCATCTATCTGAAAATACATACCTAAAAACATTCTTTTGGGAAGTAAATATATTGTCCGGGGATACAAGCCAGGTACTCATAAACACCAATGCATATATCGTACAAAATAAATATTAAAAATTAAGTTGAAAAAGTTAAATAACAGTTGAAGCTTTAACAAAAAATATTTAATGAAAATTAAAAGACATTGTTAGCTCCCCAAAATGTGAATTATGGGAATAAAATCCTTTGGTATCCCCTAATTTATGGTTTAAACAACTCCATCCTATTTTCCTTATGTCCAGCCATCTGAGCGATTTAGCAGTATCTCAACAAATTTTTGACACAAAAAACGTCATATTTAATGACGCTTTTGACGTTCAGCCACTTTAAAGATACTACTCAAAAACGTGACAGGGACAGCAAATTTCAATCGAAATCTTTAGTGCTTTCAAATTAAAACTGGTGTATTTGTGCTTTCTTAAAAATAATACTTCCAGAGATTAAAGTAAGAACTAGCACAAAGTTTTGGCTTTTCAAACATTTGGAAAAAACTTTTTATCGTTCAATATCCACAACTTTCAATATTAAGTCAGGCCCTACGACATGAAAAATAGTATGGGGGCTGAAACATTAATATAGTATTATTCGCAAATTCCACCATGATTAAAACCAAGAAGAGAATTTTTTTTAGACTTAAAAAGCATAGACTAAATATCGAAGGTTCTATCCCTAAATATCATTTGCAAAATTGCTGCAGATATTTGAGAAAGTCACTGTTACAGCATCTTGGCTGATGAAGCAACTGAAGTTAGCAATATAGAAAATCTACATCTGTTCGGGTACAAAGGACGCCAGTAGTTCATTGGATTGTTGCCTGTGAACAAATGGAAAACCAGCACCATTGCACCAGCGATAAAAGATGTTTTGTTTCGATGAGATATAACAGGGTCAGACGGAAAGGCTCTATCATAAAGAAGGATATATCCCATTGTCTTTTTATCGATTGCCAATGCCACGCCTTAAAGTTAGCAGTTGGTGATACCATGAAGTCTGTTTCATTGGTGCAAGATACAGTGGATGATGCATATGAACTTACGAAGTTATNTGTTACAGCATCTTGGCTGATGAAGCAACTGAAGTTAGCAATATAGAAAATCTACATCTGTTCGGGTACAAAGGACGCCAGTAGTTCATTGGATTGTTGCCTGTGAACAAATGGAAAACCAGCACCATTGCACCAGCGATAAAAGATGTTTTGTTTCGATGAGATATAACAGGGTCAGACGGAAAGGCTCTATCATAAAGAAGGATATAACCCATTGTCTTTTTATCGATTGCCAATGCCACGCCTTAAAGTTAGCAGTTGGTGATACCATGAAGTCTGTTTCATTGGTGCAAGATACAGTGGATGATGCATATGAACTTACGAAGTTATTAAGTACTCACCAAAGAGACAACCTGCTCTGAAGAAAAAAAACAAGAAGACCTAAGGATAGACCATTTTCATTTTCCTGTTGATAGCAACGATAAAGAACCTGAAAGCTTTTCAAACTTGGGTATGTTCTTCCCGACAATTTGGACAGTTAGAGCCAAACCCCTTAATCGAATCTTGACGAAAAATATACTATTGCAGCAAATGTTAGATTTTTGCAAAACCCTATCACAAACGTATGGCTTGAGTACAAGAGCATGGGCTGCTTGCATCAATAAACCGATGAATCCTTACAAGTTTATATATGGATCAAATCTAGCTGGGCTAGTTTCCTACTTTTCTGGTAATCTCAGTCAGGGGCTTTAGAAGAAGGAAATTATTTTATAAGAAGCGCAACTGATGGCCAGCTTAGTTTTCAAAAATCTCAGAGGTTTGTGAACTGATGAAAAAGCTTGCATCTTTTAAAAGTGTACGATGTTATGCACTGAGACAAACTTCTTCAACGCCATTGATTCTGTGACACTATCCATCAAAGGACGATTTGAACAACCTGACCACAAACTATATATTAACCTTGAGCAGATTCTCATTAAAGGAATTTTTTGGGAGGACCTCAAGAAACATGTGAATTATGTTAAAGAACTCCTAGACAGTACTATGGTTGGTGATACAGCAAAGCATTTTAAAAAATACTGTTAAAGTGTCTTCTACCACGTTAAAAGATTTGGTCAACTACATGAGAAAGCTGAGTTGAGGACACGAGTCATTTTTGGACCAGGCTTACAAATTAGGAAAACATTGTCTTGTTATGCCTCCTACAATGCTGGAAGCGAATGCTCCTTCAGTTCAATGACAAGAAGCAAAACGTTTTTGACAAACTTTGTGACAGAAAATAGATTGAAACATTTAAAGTGCTGGAGAACTCAATGATGTTGATCTCAACTATATATTAAATGAATTCATTGATTCTTCAGAGAGAAGAACAGCAGTATTTCATCGGGTGTGAAAAATTAGCATGCGTTTTCATCATCGTCATCATGGGGTGCTATACTGCAGAGCAGCGTCAGCGATCCTGGTTCTCCACAGTCTCCAATCACCCATGTTGATGAAAAGTTCTCTGCTGTCCTTCTTCAGACAATGCTTCAGGTTATCCATTAATGAATATCTAGGTCTTCCTATGTGTTTTATTCCCTGTACAGTCCCCAGTTAAAATAGTGTTTTCCAAACCACCACTTCTCACAATATGTCCTATGAATTTTAATTGTCTAGTTATTACTGTCTGTAAGAGATCAGGTTTAGTATCATGAACAGATGCCCTCCACCACACGTCCTCATTAAAAATCCGATTTGACCATACTTTATCAATCATACGACGAATGCACCATGTTTCTGCGTTTCTCAATTTGCGTTCTGAACATGATAACAAAGACCATGATTCGCGACCATATAACATAACTTACCATGCGTGTGATTTCAAAATCCTATACCTGTTGATTCATGAAATTTTCTTACTTTTCAACACATTGTCCAACTTAATGAATGTCTGTTTTCCTTGTGTAATCCTACAGTTAATGTCATGCGTCGATCGGCCATTTGATGTAATATAAAATCCTAGATAGCAAAATTTATCTACTTGTTCTGTGACTTGACCATTAATAGTAATGCTGCAGACTGGTATAACCGGTTCTTTCGTAATCACCATGCTCATTGTTTTCTTCGCATTTAGACTTCCACTGTCTTGAAATTTTTGGATACAGCCTTCGGTTGAAAAAACAGCTGCTTTCAATTATGCTTTAAGGTTTAGATGTACAAATTACTTATGTTGTGGTTATTATAGGACTATATAATATGATATCTACTAAGTGCGAATAGAATTTCCCTCTTACTCTATACTTAAAAGATTTATAACATTGTAATACAAAATGATAATGATAATGATAATAATAATAATAATAATAATAATAATAATAATAATAATAATAATAATAATAATAATAGTAGNGACTTGACCATTAATAGTAATGCTGCAGACTGGTATAACCGGTTCTTTCGTAATCACCATGCTCATTGTTTTCTTCGCATTTAGACTTCCACTGTCTTGAAATTTTTGGATACAGCCTTCGGTTGAAAAAACAGCTGCTTTCAATTATGCTTTAAGGTTTAGATGTACAAATTACTTATGTTGTGGTTATTATAGGACTATATAATATGATATCTACTAAGTGCGAATAGAATTTCCCTCTTACTCTATACTTAAAAGATTTATAACATTGTAATACAAAATGATAATGATAATGATAATAATAATAATAATAATAATAATAATAATAGTAAAAATAATAAAGGGATTTTCCTATCCACACAGATCGAACAATTCAGGTAAATCGCCCTAACATTGTGATCAAAGATAAGAAAAATAACACCTGCTTCTTTATCGATATGAGTGTGCCATCTGATAGGAACATTTCAACAAAGGCTTTTGAAAAGCTTAGCAAGTATAAAGATCTTGAAATTGAAGTTGAGAAAATGTGGCACTTGAAAACAAAAATCTTACCTGTAGTAGTCGGAGCTCTAGGACTTATCAAAAAGGGTACCTAAACTTTCTAGACCAAATCCCAGGTGAGCCATCTTTTCAAGAAGTCCAAAAGATGAGCCCTGAGCATCTAAACAAACCTTTTTTCCTGTTCTGAAGTGTTGTGTGTTTTGTTAAAAATTGATGTTCGTATTATAAATTGTTCTATTTATGTGTTTTTATATAACTAAATTTGCTTTTCTAGATTATGTATTCATGTTACTTTTGCCCCCTTTGATATTCGTATTTAGTCTAGCTATATGTATGTACTGATATTTTTTTCATACCCTTATACACACACAGTACACAACTTCACTCACCCTAGGTAACTGTTCAAAGTGTTTCTTACGCTTCAAAAACGGCGTTGTATGCAAGCAACAGAAATTTTTTTGAAACTCATGAATAGTTGTAACTACAAGGTTGAAAAAGAGCAGCTTTGTAACCCACCAACGTTGCCACTTCCTTAACCCTTTGACTACGATGGGACACTGGTGTCCCAGGATTTTGATTTGCCACAGTTCCCAAAATAAAAGAGATATCACAAATATTTTTGCTTTGTTACATCTAGTTAACATTAATTTACAAAACAAGCAAAAATATTTTGATAAATAAGTGGGTAAAATTAATAATTTGGGTCTACAAAAAGGGTACTGGGGAGAGTTTTTGCTATTGTTCTATAAGCCACTTGTAATTTATCTTCCTGCGAGAAAAATAATTATCCCAGGCTAAATATTGTATTTACACTATCCAAAGATTACATATTTCAAATTTCAATGTTTAATCTACTTTTGTTCATGAGATAAATCAATTTTTTTTACTGTGGGACATCAGTGTCCCTGTGGTAGATAAGGGTATACAATATGCCTGCACACTGTGTAGCGACTAGTACTTATACAGATCTTCCTATGAATATTTGTTGCATGGTTATAATGTTACATGAGTCGTACACTACTCCTACTGCTATCAAGCTACATAAATGCTGTATCTTGAGTAATAATGATATCATAAACAATATGCTTATTCAAACTGAAACTGATGCAAATAGCAAGCAAGTTGAGCAGTTAAGCAAACAGTAAGGTTGATCGTATGTCTCCTTGCATCTTATATCCTGCTGAACTGCTGTACTGACCAGATAGTAGTCATGGATAGTCAGAGGAAAAAATATGTGCGCATTGAGCAGGGAATTTTAAGTGATGATGTTTTCGCATTATTGACTAAGAGGATGATGAGAACAATTCGTTGGGGGATTCTGATACAGAATTTGTTTCGGATGAACCACTACGCGGAAAACCTGAGGACGATTCACATGAACTCACCACTCCAGATGCACATATACACATCGCTGGTAGCAGCCATGGCAAAACTGACGAACCTCCTTCCAGAAAAGTTAAAGATGGCATTCAAGCCATGAAATAGAAACGTCAGAGTAAAAAGCACAAGCGAAATGAGTGCACTCTTAAAATGGCTGTTTTGCTAGAATTCCTTGAAAACTCAACATCATTTGATGTTTTTTCCAAAGTGATAAACCTGGAGAACTTAGTAAATCTACTATTGGTACAGTCTACGTTATATGCTGCACAAAATGGAAGAAACGTCTTGACTGATTCGGAAGAAATGATGGCTTTCCTTGGCATCATATACATCATGTCGGTAAACAAGTTGCCCTCAATCGACATTTATTGGTAATGCGATTCTTTTGTTGGAAATGAAGGAATAAAGCATGCCATGCCTCGCAAATGCTTTCAGGATATTCTGCAAAATCTGCACTTTATAAACAATGACACAGCTGACAAAACTGATAAAGGTAACAAGATACGCTTAATTATTGAATTACCAAACAATCCCTTCAGAGAAGCTGCTTCTGACTCGGCGGGACAGTGCGTTGATGAACACATGACAAAATTTATGGGTAAAAATCCAATAAAGCAGTACATCAAGAGCAAGCCTATCAAGTGGGGGCTTCAAGTGGTGGTGTAGATGTGATGATGTGACAGGATATCTATCCGAGTTAATATCGGAAATCAAAGGTACTTTATTACTTGCGCTTATTTTTCAACTTGATAGATATTGCTTGCGTCAACAGCTTTATTGTATTCAATATGTTGAATCAGTGTCAACTGAGATTGTTAGATTTCAAAATTGTTGTTGCCCAGTATTTGATCCGTAGATTCAGCAGTCAAAAAAGAAACTGCCAAGCATCAAGACTATCACGACGTTCCGCTGCTTTGGCAAAGGCTGGTCCAGCACCCCAGCACCTTCCCGAGTTTCTGAACACGTCTTTGGTGTCATTACTGTGCCGATGAGGCCAAAGAATCAAGTACCTTTGCAAGGTCTGAAGATTGTGGCATCGTACTTTGTATGACAAAGGAACGAAACCGTTTTTGTGTTTTATATCGCATGAGAGTTTTCAAGTGCTTCTTATAATATTGGTAATGACGCTTTCCGTTGTATGTTGTATTCAATTTAGCCTTGAAGTTTGCTGAACAAAACACCATAGCGTGTCCAGAAAGGCGGGCTACTTTCTCTTTTTTTAAGAACGACTAATCCATTTTGCTTTCTCAGATAACCTATAGCTTAGTTTGAGCATTTACTATCACGCCTTCTCAGTTTTAAACAGTGAATATTGATATTTTTTTCGAGCACCTTTTCCCAAGAACAGCTCATATGCGAAATTTCCCCTTCTACTGAGTACATTCCTTTCATCAATAATCTGAATTGCTGCAAAGCTAGTGTTCATTGACTATTACATTTACATTATTCATAACTTTTTATCTTCTTTTAAAGCTCTTGTTAGGCGAGAAAACGGAGAAAATTCATAGGGCAACCTAGTGTGCAAGGCCTTTTTATTGGAGGCATTACAGAGTTTAGAAATTTCTTGTTCAAAGAGATGTCTACACCCAGTAGGGAAAACGTGTCTACATCTTTATTTGTCTATTTAAGTTTCAGCAGGAAAATGAAATCATTATCGTTTCAAAGATTTTTGTCTCGTTTTCACTGGTTTTATTAATATTTGTTTAAATTGGGGTGACACACCCATGAAATTTTCTGACATTGGATAATCTCTTGAATGCAATCTCAACTAAAGGACAGCGTCGGCATTATATAAGACGTGTTGATAACACTTCCTTGAGAGTAGGGGAACAACTGACAGGTGGTTCAAATACAAGCTTTTTTTCCTTTCCAAACAAAACCTTATCAAGTGTTCTTTGAAAAAAACAACCAGAGGGTAACTGCAGCAAGGAAGCTCAGTTGTAGACGACAGGACGTGTAATTTCCTCTTGGAAAAAGTTGATAATTTAAAACCTGTATATATGTATATGATGTGTCTTCACGAGAGTGAGGGTGTATTTATAGACCGATTGACAACTTCATTATTCCCGACACAAGAAACAAGAGCAGCAGTAATTCTTTCCTTTCATATCTTGCATACGAATATTTCATTATAGGCTGTTGCTGGAAAACTCATCTTCTTCAGCTTTTATGGTTGAACGGTGGTCTTGGTAAACCGAGTTGTAGAATTCGAACCATTTTTCAACTTTTCATTTTAATGTTGTTGACCCTTATGTTAGTTACCTTTGTCAAAAAGATGGAAATATTGAGAAGCTATTTTTAAAATTGTTGTTTAAATTCAGTGACAATAGAGTGGCCTTATTATTGTCGAGGTTGTTTTATAATCCATTTCATGGGGAGAATTCAGCTTTTGACTTGTGAAGGGACCACAGTGATATTACCCTTTTCCAACCTGTTTCTTGGTCATTCTTTCCATTAACTATTTCTTATATTTTTGTTATTCCTGTGTTGTGTATGTTTAAAGAACGTTTTACTACATTTAAAAATTAACTTTTTTGGTTATTAACAATCTTACTTTTTTTATTTATATATTCCAAAAACTGTTATTCAATGTATTATTTTGAATTAGCTCGTTCTTTGGGAGTTACATCTATAATTTTTCTTTCTTTGTAATCTTTCGTAGTTTATATGTTTTTCATTCAGAAATCAAACTTCGCTTTTTTTCCGGATTATATATATGTTCATTACATTCCTGTTGTACCAAGAAAAGTAGTATCCATGCTTTTGAATCTTTACTTAAAATACATTTCTTTGTTGGAATTCTGGAGAGAAATAATTTCGTTCAAACTAAAATAATAAAATTAACTTTCTAAAACACAGCATCTGTACAAATAATTATACCCAACTCTCTCTCTCTCTCTCTCTCTCTCTCTCTCTCTCTCTCTCTCTCTCTCTCTCTCACACACACACACACACACACACTCTTTCTTTCTTTCTCGCTCTCTCTTTGTGAGTTTATTATGACCTTACTTTTTTATTTAACTTTATTGTCACTTAATTCAATTGATTTAACCTTTTTATATTTTCTCAATTGGAAAGGCTAAGTAAAGTCACCTATCTCTAATTTCAGAAGGAACCGTTCAAAACAGGTGTAAAGTTGAGAAGAGGGATGGCAAACATAACTTCTTAACAAAGAGTTAGGGTGATGATTACAGGGGTGGAGGACATATCACTGCTCTTTAGCAAAAATTCCAAAGTGCTTGAACGAAACTATGATTCATAAGTACATTATTTGATTTCTTTAAAAAATAAGATTTAGATTTCCTTATTTCTCTGACAAGGAATTTGTTTTCCATTTTAGAGGCTCGCAAAACTTGCTTTACAGATCACTCGACTTATGTTTAAAGTTTGAGTTAATCGATGATGATTCTTTCCTCTAAAACTTTCCCTACTATCACTGAAAAAGCTTACCGTACTACTACATGGTTTCACCTCTGTTGACTGGGAATCTAATGGAGGAGGGAGTGGATACACACACAGCATCTACAATTTCTGGGGCTTTGCCTTAGTTAGATCTCCAAACGCATGTAGAGTCTTTAACTTTGCTCTAGTTATCCAAACTTGGTTTGGTTTTCAAGCAGGTACTGACCAATTTGACAGACGCCGAATATGTATGTGCTAAAACGATGTTTTCATGTCGAAAAATTAACATTTCCTGTCAATGTTTAAACATTGCGCAACGAAACTCTTTAGACAAAACCTTAACACGTCTATCCAGTCCATCCACACAGTGGTGTACCAATTCAGTGGGATTTTTGACCTTGATAAGAAAAGAGTCCTGACAGGTAAGGTAAGCCACTTGCACGTCGTGATAGTAATGCTCACCTGCGCCATTATCAGAGTCCTTTGACTTTTTCATCTTCGCATTTATCTAAAAAGATCCTAAACTTACTGGCACGTCTGATGTGCGACCCATTTCTCTCATCATTATGTGAAGGGCATTGCCATATTGGAAAACCTCTAAAGAACAGAAACCAGAGGGTGTAGGACGCTGTTGGGTCACTTTCGCCCCCCAGAAGTCGATGACCTTCCTGGGCAACAGTCCAGGTAACACACTTCCTCTCTTAAGAAACCAGTCAGGCTGTGAGAGTTTTATTCTCATACTTCAGAAAGGTACTGATTGGGTCACCACGTCATTCTTGGGCTAAGCAACATACGTCTTGGTATATAAGATTATCTTTGTTTTATTATTCAGTTGTCAGTAAGCATATTGAGCCAGAGATCACCTAGTTTTGAAACACTTTTGAAGTCTCTTCCGATACGTGGCGGTAAAGCCTCACCTATTGGCTTGAGGAAGTTATGTCATTTAATAATTATGAGTTGCAGTCACAACCGGTTTGCTTGTCCACGCAGATTATTAGCAGTCACCAAAATCTTATGCGTGCTTTCCTTGGGTCACCTGTCCTTACATGGGGTATTGGATAGTACAAAAGCAGACAAAGACAAAGATATAGATAAAGTAGCAAAATGAAAATACAGGAAGAGAGAATAAGAACAAGACAAAATAATCAATCATTTAGTTCAGTTGCAAGAGATAACAATTTTCAAATTAAATGTTCGGGAATTACCGATGTTTAAAAAATTGAAAACTTTGAAGAACCAAATTTCTTTTAAAGAACAGTATAAAACTGGTGACAAATAAATATTTAATACTAAAATACATTGAAATATCTCCGCATGACATTAACTATTTATTACTCTTGAAACAAGGAAAAGATCTCTGAAAGGTAAACTTAATAATTTCTAGAACTACAGAAGCACAAGAAATTGATTACAAATTAGTATATGGTATAGACTTGAAAGAAATACAGAATCTAAAATCATAGAAAATACAATAAATAAACAAGTAAATAATTAATTGTTAACCCTTTACTTAAAGCATGGTGATTTTTAGAAATAAATAAAATTCATTCTAATTACCGTTGTATCAAATGTACAAAATATATATTTAATTATTTAATAAAATTAACACAAAATCTGCATCTCTTCAATATTGATAAGAGAACTAACCCTGCTTGAAAATACCACGTAATTTTCAAAAGAGATACGTTCAATTAAATCTACCTGCCTGTTCTATCACTATTTATTCCATAATATAAATTTTTAATAAGATAACGTAGTCTTCAAAGTAACCCTATTTCTACTGAAGGAAAAAATACTTTTGTCCAATATCTTGAAATAAATTTTCAACAATGGTTTGTTTCAATTAAATTCTAAAGCTTGTTCAAAATAAAAAATTTTCAATGAACTTTTTACTTTGACAACGGCAGTTACTTTCTGGTGGCAATGCTTACAGTTGTCAACACTTGTTGACTTGGTAAACAGATTTTTCGCTTAGATTATTGTATTTGTTTTTTTCACGTTGATTTAGTAACCTTAGGACTTTAATAAACATTTTTTTTTTAATTTCTTGGTTAAATTATAATTTATAAAATAGAAATAGAAAATTCCATGCCAAGAGGGTTTTTTGACACATTTAAATGTAGGGATGAATTGCCAATATGCAGAAAGCAACAACAAAAGATTTGGCCAAGCTATTGAAACGTTTGTGCCTAGTCATAGTTACCAAGTCAAGCATCATTCTCTTGCATGCTTATGGTTATTAGTAATGTAGTTGGTAATTAGTAATGGTTGTTGCCAATAGTTGCAGATCTATATACGTGACTACCCGTCAGGAAATTTTTGAGTCGTTTGCTAATGAGAACCTTGTCTGTCTGGTTATTATTCTTTGTATCTGATGATATTCACCTTGCCATGATCAAGCTTACAGGACAGAACAGTGTTTCTGTTATCACAAACTTATCCTAATCACACAATTCACAAAGCCTTTTTCCATTATCATTCTACACTCTGAGTCCACGCCTGCCCATCTCTCTTTCAGAGTCCCGATATTTTATCATCAGCCTTTCGGTTCTCGCCTTTTGCGCTTATCAACACTTCTTGTGTCTTGCATTTATCCAGCAAATCATGTAGCCTTTTGGAGAAATCTTCTTTTGCGTCTTTACCTACGTCTTTATCAAGCACTTAAACGTGTATCACTGCCATCTTCGAATGCATTGAATAGCATGTCGCTTTAGGGATTACTTTATTGATCCCTACCTCTTCTATATAATTGTTATCATTTCTTTGTGAGCAAATTATAGTTTCATCCTCCGTAAGCTGTAATTTTCCTTGTCATGTCCAGTGACAGTGGCATTTTTTTGCCCTGTGCACAAAATATTCTCTGTGATAAGGTGTTTGCACGTTCCTATGACCAACCGTTATGCTGTGTTGGAGTTAAAGAAATGATTCAGTCTATTCGAGGGTGTCCTGCCAAATTTGGTCTTTCTGTGCTGTGAACTCCATACTGTTCCATTAACTGGCTACCATATTCGAAAAGATTTAGCAAAAGCCCTTCTTCATGGTTTTATTAAAATGTCTTCTTGACGGAGGAGGGATATCAGCCTGCAGCCGAACGCTTAAACCAGACGACAAGGGAATTACTCTTTTGTTGGCCCTCATTCTTCGTCATGTTGGGCATGAGTGGCCCTACTAGGAATAAAAGACTGCAGCTGACATAATTATCATGGTTCCTGGAACACTGACTACAACAAATTGATAACCCAAACACGACAATTGTCAGTATGCACTAATAAAGTAGGACTAATAGTACAGGAGCTAGGGACTCGCTGGCAGTATCCCTTCCACTCCCAAACCATCCCAACCGTAGCGGTAAATTTATTACAGCAAATGATTTAGTCATGGAAATTAAATCAAATTCAGATAGTTTTCGACTGCAAATGGTCAAATGCACAAAAATAGGTGACTTAAAAATTGAGAAAGGTATATAGCAAGCAAGAAACATGATCTGTAGGTCTAACAAATTCTCTACTAATGTCTCTAATTATAAAGGCTTCTTTAAGAGAAAAGGGACAAAGCTTAACACCTCTCCACTTGCAATACTTGACCAGCCTTGCGGTATCATTGTTACAGATTTGTTTTATTGAAAAATTAGGGCTATTAGTAATCCCTGATGGCAGGGAAAAGCAGTAGATACCTGGAATTCACTACCAGTTGCAACATTAATGCAAAACCACAGCAAATGAGATGAAAAGTACATTTCCAACACCAAATACTCACAGCATGAATTATCTCAAATAACAGTTTTCAAAAGAGTGCAAACTTGCTATTTGAATTTCCAAAACACTCTTTGCTCATTCTAATGGCCTTACAGGAAAACTGACCAAAATTCCTGTATATATTTTTTCTAAAAATAAATCTAAAAATTGTGATTAATACTCAGACGTGTTTTTATTATCTTACATTAATGCAAATCTTGTACCATCTGTATAGTACAGTATCTTCCTTACTCAACACGTTAGTGCCACACCAGACAGTCGGATTACTATGAAGGTGATACCAAATGCCTAAACCTTGTAAGTTTCAGAGAAGCTACCGGTACATACTACTTAAGAAATTGTAGCCACCTCCAACGGCTACTGAAAACATAATGCAAAATAACACTATTTCACTATGAAGGATAGAACTTACAGGCGCAACTAGCTTTAGCTAGTCTCTTGACTTCCTGCACCTCAGTTCACCTAAACTAAATGCTCTTATCACAAAAAACCTGGCATCCCTATAACTACCCCAAAAAGTGTTTCCTACATAATAGATGTGTCCAAGACTGCAATTTCAAAGCTACTAAGCTTTTCCCCAAAAGAAACATCAGGAATCGCTTTGCGTATCTCCTGTTCAAAGAAAATTCCTGTTTTCAGCTTTGCTTCACTCATTTCTTCTCAAAATGCTTGTTTGAGTGTTTGAGATGCTAAAATAGAGCCCTATTCTTATCCATCGACGTGACAAATTTTTACCTTAATCAAGTTTAACGTTAAATAGAGGAAGAAACACGTTTTTAGATAAACTACTGGTAAGTGCTGGACATCATCAGTGCCAACAGTGAAAATGTTCCTTTATGACCGTTTCTTGGCAATGTGATTTACAGCATCAAGACTGTTTCAAAGGCATAAAAAACACACGTGTTTCGTGTACCATATTTGTAGTCCTTTTAGGACAGAAAATACTTTAGTCTCCACAGATATTGCAGTTATATTTAGAATCTAAGTTTAAGAAGAAGGTGTATTGAGTCATACGTCTCCTTCAGGCCCACTGCACATCTTACAGGTACAGAAGGTTTTTCGTTACCATTATGCAGCATTACTGCTTTCAAACCGGTTTTACCCGAAGCAACACATATTCACCACTGGCAAGGTTTATCTTAATAACCTAGAGATAAAAGTAGATTCATTATGTCCATACAAAAAGTACTCTACTCTACTCTGTACTTTTTTATTCGAAAAAAAAAGAAGTAAACCAAAATGTTTTTTGTGATAGAACAATGCCCTGGTTCCATTATTTAGTAAGTTCCATTCTTGTGATCTTGAACCTAACAACTAAACCTTCTCCTTAGTCAGACCCAGATTCCTAGGAAAGTCATTAGGTTCTCCTAGATCTATTAAATGTAGTGTAATATCTACATTAGGCTCTAGTGTACAATCAAAACTGGTACTAATTTGACCAGGTTCACCACTAGAACTGATGTCACTATTCAGGCTGTAATCAATGGTAGGTCAAGGAAAAGCTTTCTTGGATCATGTTGAAGAGACTTTATTCCTGATCCACAGCCTGAATAAACAATATTTGATTTATTTTAGATTTAAAAACAGACGTAACTGTTAAAAACTAATAGCCATTTGGAATAACGATCTTTAGGTTCACACAATATCATAGGTGCAACAAAAAGCATTAATTTCCTTTGTCCACCTGGTACTTTGTACGTCCTGGGTAGCATGCTGCACAACATATGTGTAGAGCCCACTATTAATCTTGGTCTCCAAGGTTTTATTCATAATAGCAATTACATTATGTTTTCAATTTGAAAGTTATTTTCTTTGTTTATTGTATGTAAACTGCTATATATATGGCAGTTTAACCCATCCAGACATATATATATATATATATATGTCTGGATGGGTTAAACAACCTTGACTAGGAAGTTTCTTTAGAATGTAAAATCGTTCTTCGAATATAATGTTACAGGCACACAGTAGAATAAAGGGTGCTTTAACATCTCAACTGTTTTGCTTTTAAATACCAATATCAATTTTAATCAACAGCCTATATGATACCACTGATACACAATACCAACTCCCAGTGACTTGACAGCATAAAACCTCTCCCAATGGCTTTGGTACTTTAAACAGTTTAATGCTGCACCAACCATGTGTTTGAGGTTTTTAAACTTGAAAATGTTCCATAAAAGAATATAAATATTATATTGATAACAATATATAATATTGATAAATACTGACATGACTAAAATTAATTTTAGTTCTACTCTAAGTCGAATATGTGGATTACAGTGAATATACTTAAAGGGTTCTGATACGTAATAAACTATACTTGATAGAGAAAAAAAAGTTGCAGATTTGGCGTGAGCACATCTGATTCCATGTATAGCTGGCAATCTCATTCTAGGGACAAAATATACGTGTAATTTCAATCTTCGATAACTCTCCAAAATAAATACACTTGAAACTGTAACACTTATTTTGGAAAAAAAATTATACATTTAGCGCGAGAGAAAAGGCTTGCTTCAGATTTGCAATCTTTACTGACACTGTTACAGCAGCTGCAAACAACTTGCTTTGTTTACATTTCACTCTATTTATCTTAAGAGGGTGACTAAACCCCTTTTTAAGGATTAACATGTGCTGCATTTACTGAGTTGATTGGCTGTCTATGATTTAAGCTGCCAGCCAAACTATCTCAGTTTCACCTGCAGTTCTGTGACAGATGCAAGAGCTTTGTTTTACTTTTAAACAAACTGTTCTCAGAGATTTGGAACCAGTTTGCAAGCATCTTAGAACATTCCAGAACTAAAGCATAGTTTCTGAAAGACCAGATCCTCCCTTGTAGGTGGTTGTATTTAATGTTGTAAATTAATGACCTCTGTGTCAGACCATAAGAGTTTTATTTGACAACTTACCTGAAACATAATAATAAATATTACCAGCTGTGGGGCAGTGCTGGGTTTATTTCTTTGGGTTTCTCAGAATTTTTCTTAGTCTGAATGGTGTGAAGTCTTCTAGGGCCTTGTGACTGTGTTTTAATTCCACACTAGTTGCTATGGGAATATTCCTAATATGTTGATATCTGGCTTGGCTTCCTAGAGTAAATTATCAGCATGATCTTGTTTGCCTTCTATTTCCCTAATTCTAATTGCAAGACGTAAAATGGGATCCTGGAACTCAAGTGTAACCTCGTTATTTGATCTGTCTTTTACCTAATCTTGATCAAAAGCAATTAAACTGAAGAAAATATAAAAGTTTCGTAGATCACAGATAAACTCTGCTTTGGATCTTATGAATAAACGCACATGTAATCTTTCGATGCTTTCCAGAAGTAAACATGAAAAGTGAATTATAAATTTTTAATTACCCTATGACAGTCAAACGTAGCACATTTATTATTTTACTATAATGTAGCTTGGGTATACATACCTGTCAAGCTTTATTTTTTACAATAGACTCCCACCTGAAAATATTTTCAAATTAGATATTAACAAACCATCAGCTATTACTAATATTATTATAAGTACTATCATACCAACAATAACATCACAGGTACCACTAAAATTAAAATTAAAATAATGATAATAAAGTAGTAATAATCAAAAGAAAAAGATGATGAAGAAGAAGAAAAAGAGGAAGAAAAAAAGTTTTAACAATGACAACAATTGAAACAAAAAAAAAAGCATTTTTCGTGAGTTACGTCTGAAAGTTACAAGATTTCATTTTTTAACTTCCAGGTATAAATCTTGTTGTACGACAATTCTATACCGATTAACAACTTATAGCTCCATCTTTTTAAAGCAATTTTTACTTCTTACTCTTTTGCCTGTTTGAAAAGGAACTCTTATCAGGACAACAGACAATTTTCTTAAGCAATATCATTAATGTATTACCGCAGTAAAAACAAAATAGTCATTTTGACAATATTTTGAGCCAACCCACTGAAATCTATAAAGCAAAACCACTTTTTCTTTATTGGACAAAGCAAGGTCAATTACTTTCAAGTTGTATGTACATAAGATGACTTCTTCTTCTTCTTTTATCATTGCTTACAAGCTAAGTTTGATAAATCATCTATCTCTGACAATACCACAAATCCCATGGTAGTCAGGGAAAAGAGGGTTTTGCCTTTCTAACATCTTTTCCATCTCCTTCGATTGCTAAACTCTATTGCCTTAAATTATCCCTCAGTAGCACCACAGGTCTTGTCTGCTTCATTATATTCTTTTCAGTAAATTTCTAGGGAGGTAAGTGAACATTCTACCCTCATTCTACCCTCATTGCCCTGACTATCTATCAGTGAATCTTTCCCTTAAAAGTTCAAGCTCATCGAGTTTAGCCGTGCACAATTTCGCGGCATGTAAAGAGTTAAACTTTCTTCAAAAAAAAAGTTAAAGTCTATACCTCCCATTATCCCTGTTGTCAATGAACTAGAGCCTGTTTTGCCTCAAAACTCATTGTTAGATACCCGAGAATTTAACAGGAAAATTTGAAGGTAGTTTGTCAAATCCCTTACATTTACAATATCCCCAGCTTGTATGTAAAGGTGTGGGTGTGGGTGGGTACGTCTTTTTACTAGCCTTCAGGTACATTTTTGGCATTTAATCTATAGAGACCGAATTTCTAAAGCATTTAAGAAAAACCTCATCCATTTGGTACTTAGATCTGACAGCTCTGATTTCCAAATTAACTTTATCTTGACAAATGACTTTTCCCAAGTATTCAGTAGCGGGATTCTACGCCAAAGAAAAGTACGCTCCTTGACCTCATCCATAGCTTTTCACTTACTATTGATGGAATTCTTGAAGTTTTAGCTTGTGGTTTATAACTTGTAAGTACTACAGGAAGTCTGATTCTTTTTTTTCCTTTACATTTTGGTGACAGCTAAACAATATGTCAATGAAATAAGACAATAAAGATATTAGACGAATGTGAGAGACTATTTACTGCCACTGTTTTCTTAGTTTGTTGTTTTCCCCATTAGACAGTCAGTTGGAATGAACAAAAGCAAGGCACATTTTTACCTTACCATGTTATTGGAAGTAAAATCTTCCGTTTGATAACTATTCCATTTCTTTGTGAAATATTTGAAGTGTTTGATATTCTGGTACTGTGACCAATTCGGAGTCGGATGCCGTAATGGAGCATTGTTGCTAATAAGCTTGTCAAAACCTTTACCAAAGTCATTAAAAACACAATTGGGTGCTTTTTCAAGGTATTTTTCTCTGAAAAACATAGCAGGATTCTTCAAGTTCCTTTCTCCTTTCTTTTTAACATTCGGAATAAATGATTGAAATTGTGAAAAGTTCTCCTTATTTTAGCTTCACTTTTCTATTAGTTCTATTGGGACTTCTATTTACCTCTAAGCACTTCACTGCTTCTAAAATGCCATCTAGTGTTTTTAATTAATTTAAAAGCAGCTGCAATTGTTCTTTCCCCACCTCCTGCTTTGTTGTCATTTTTCTTTATTTATTTCTTCATATCACTGTACAACTACACTTTCATTTTATCGTACTTTTGGATATATATCATTGCACAGGATATTTTCGCTGGCTCAACTGTTGGCTCTTCTCAATTCTTCCTTTTCGCTTTTCTGCCTACGTTGAATTTCTCACCAAGAGGTGAGACATTCAATGAGGACATTCCTCCCAAAATGCATTTTGACATAGTTGAATTTAAATCTAGGTACTTTGATGACTACATTTTTAATATTGGATAATTTCCATAAAGATTCTTTGAATGCAAAAAATGTTCTTGGTTAGGAGCTATGCCAACACAAATCATTTCGGTTTGATTGTTACATTTTTCATATAATGAAATGCACTTAATTNTCAACTGTTGGCTCTTCTCAATTCTTCCTTTTCGCTTTTCTGCCTACGTTGAATTTCTCACCAAGAGGTGAGACATTCAATGAGGACATTCCTCCCAAAATGCATTTTGACATAGTTGAATTTAAATCTAGGTACTTTGATGACTACATTTTTAATATTGGATAATTTCCATAAAGATTCTTTGAATGCAAAAAATGTTCTTGGTTAGGAGCTATGCCAACACAAATCATTTCGGTTTGATTGTTACATTTTTCATATAATGAAATGCACTTAATTAGGAGAACTACGCTCATAGTCAAAAGTATCTGTGACAGTGACGATCATGTGCACAAATATATCTGATGTGAAAAATACTCTTTCAAGGCAGTGCTGCTGCATATATTTGAAGAAATATATATTTATTGAACTTTGCAATTAAATTCTACTCTTTAGTTGTGGACTTCTATTAGAAAATATTAGTATCATAAAGAAGGAGCAAAGTTTGATATAGTTAGTTAACTCTTAGTTTGGTTATTCTAAGTTGTCTTAATCAAAGCAAGGTGAGTAGTACTATTTGGTATTACTGATCATCTATTTCATTGTAATTAATTTCTACATTTGGTCCCTACCGATATCGAATAACTATTCAAAATGTTCTAAATGGTAATAGTACTGGAATTCTATATCTTTCGAGCTATCTTTGTTACAGACAGGGCCATTCGAGGTACAATTTTCACCCAGAATTTACTTACGTCACCACAGGCCTCTTTTAAAAGATTTCTACAAAACGACTTGTAGGAAAACAGTACATTCCAAACATAAACATAAACATATACGTCATTTTTTACAGTTACGAACGTAGAACATCTTAATTAGTTGATGGTTAGGCTATTAGACTGGAAAACAGCCTCTTTTCTGTTATTACCGATATTTCTGTTTACCTTATCAGCAAATAATCACTACATATTTTAATAATATAAGCACCAAGAGACAAAACAGCTTTTTAGAAAAAAGGATTTTTCTCTTTGAGTAGAGTACAATATTTGATAGAGACAATGTACTTTGGCTGATGTTACAACAGGAACCATTTGCTGAATTTCATAGCATAAGCTGTTGTTTGTTCTAATTAAATATTATGCGAAGTCAGTTAACGTTTTCTGGAAGGGATTTACTGAGGAAATCATAAACCTTTTAATTCACTGCACATAAAAAATCAAGACTTATCTGAGAAATTTGAAAGAGCTTAAAGAAAGACGATTTTAAGGCGATTGTGTAGCCTCTTTGGTTGTTGAAAACAGTGAATCGAATACAATAAGGGTTCACCTGTTCAAATGTCACCATAGGCAACACTTTACTACTTAGGGGACAAGGAGTTTAGCTTGTATAGGAAGCAAGTTTTCTCGCTAAATCTATTTTCAATTGACTCTCTCTAACCGGAGGCAATGTAGAGATAATACCTCTTTCTGCAACTCATTTACGACTCTTCCTTATCAGTTAATACTTAAATATAGCCTTAAACTTCCTTAAAAGTCAAGATCTACTTCAGTAAATGGAACTGTAAAAAAAATGTTACTTCGAGAAACATATATTCATCTGTTGTTTAAAGTGCTATATTTTTTTGTTATTTAGCAACATATTGGCATCTTTCTTCATCCATTAATTGTTTAAGCTGTTGATGACTGATAACATTGTTCAGCTGAAGTACCTACAAATTCAGCTGCCGTTCTTCTTCTTCGTCTTATTTGCTTTATTGATTCAACCTTAAATGTTTATTTGCTTTCAAATGGTCATTTAAAATACAGTCCATGATGTACGAGTTAAAGTTCGGAAAAATATTGGTACATTGGTAGAACGTTATCCGCAGGACTTAACTTGATTGTGTTCGAGGATTAGAAAAAACATTTCAACAATTTTTAAAACCACCTAGATTGCTGATAACTGTATCGCTCAGCTAAATTTATGAAGGTTTTTGCAGTAAGTACTTTGAAAAATATAAGCAATCAAACAAAAAAGATGATATCAAATGCAATACTTATATATTTTTAAATCAACTTAACTTCGATTGGCATTTGTCAAAAATAAATAGACTCCAAAGTTTTAGAGTACAATGGCGTTTTACATCTTGCGGGCATATTAAAATACCATGGGAAATCTTCGATGAATAAAAAATTGATGAAAGTAGTTTTTTCGTTGAAATACTCAAATAAATGAAGTACTGGAAGCATACAGTATCGACCTTATGAATAAAAATATAAACACAACAAATTGCGGGAGACAATAGTTATCATTGCATCCTGTTGTCGGTGATTTGCATTTTTCGATGAGCTCTCCGGATGGTTTCTGTTCATTTCAAGTCAACAAAGTTTTCTTGAAGACTGCCGTTAATTCACATAATGAATTTAGTTATTTTGCCAAGTCTAGGCGAGAACAAACCTGTTTGTTTTTGGTAATATTGAGGAAAACATTTTCCCATACTTTAACATGGGGGCCAATCAAGGAGATTCAGCAACTGTACCGCGGTTGGACTTGGTTTGAAATAAATTCAGAAATCAACCTTTATGATACTTTCATCGTAAATTTTTGTCTTCTTTCCTCCATCACCATTAATATTTGCATTAGTTAACGATCGATAGTTTAAAACCTCGTCTTTACTTTGTTTTAAAAGGGGCTCTTTAACTCAAGTTGCTTGAGACGCCTGAAAGCGAGGAGATAAAGGTTTGAACATAGTTGAAGTGATCATAGTTCGAAAATGAAATTTTAGTAACATGCAAACTTTGATGAGCCGTTTAAAGCAAGTGAATTTAAACACTGGTATCCATTCATTTAAAAAAAGAGCTATTATTAAAAATCTTATCTACTTCTGTCATCTAGATATTGCCATTATCCAGAAGAAGCTTTGAGTGTCAAGGTATAGTGGCATTGATTCCCGATTCGATGTCTTTTTTTAGTTGAAAAGGAGCGGAGAAAGTAGAAAAAGAGTTTTCCTTTTCAACTCATATAGAAGAGATACTTCATGCTCTAGGACTTCATTTAGGTTTGTGAGGAAAAGTGACATTTCCTGCTCAAAAATCAAATGAACTTTAGTCATAGAGTTGAAAATGAGATTTTTGTAAGGTTTCCTTAGCGTGAAATTTTCTGAGATAAAGTTAAAGTGTAGTTCACAGTTTCAGTCTAGGACTAAAACAAAGTTCCAATCAAAATCAATTCATGAAATCATATAATTACATCAGTGATCACTTATATTGAAATATTTTGATTTCCTGAATATTTCACTGCTTTTGCAGGAAGAATGGTCTAAGATTTGATATCTGATTTGATAACATTTGCTGTTTTTTAAAAAATCAAGCTTTGCCTAATTAGTATTGAGGAGGTGCATTTTGAATAAGGCAGCATTCTAAAGTACAATGAAGAGTTAACAAAGATTGATCACCTTACTAACTCTTCTTCTTAATCCAATTTAACCGAATTTGAGGAGAGATACTAAAGTTCCAGAAAAGTGTATTGTGAAGTCAAGAGACCAACAATTCAGAAAGTATTTTCGTGTATTTCACACATCATCAAATCAATCTTAAACATATAAAGAATACAACTACTCAGTTATATGACTAAAATGAGAGAAAAAATATGACATAAGTCTATGATCAGGAATATTCCGTGGTCATCAGTAGCTAACAACAACTAGATCTTAATTGCCAGCGTCCTGTTCCAGTGCTCATTCTTGGTGTTAATCAAGTCGGCTTCAAGTCTCTTATCCAGAGTACTTCCGGCGTGAGAAGATAAGCCTCCACTCTAGATGTTGATGTTAGGATTTCTATGTCCTCATTCGATAATGTACTAGTAAAACTTGCTAAATGTCTCTTGACTGAACCTGTTATGGTACAATATTCTTTGATTCGGGTTTGGAGATGTCGACTAGTTTGGCCGACATAGCACGCATTGCAGCGTGGAAATGTGATTTTGTAAACCACCCTGCTTCTCAACCTCTTCTCCGCTGGTGGTTTTAGTGAAGCCATTGTGGTCTTCAATTTTTTCAGAGTCATAGTAATTACACATGGTGCAGTGGGTCGATGGAGAGAACGTGCATAGTCCACAGTTCACTTCCCCCTGTATTGAATAATGACGGGGTATTTTCTTGCAGTTTTTTCTTATGTTACTCTTTCACCCTTCTTCTGATATATTTGTTGCTCTAGTATGTTGTTAAGCGTATCCTTTATATTTGGGCCATATAAACTAGGTGGGTATTGGTTCCTTTCTAGCATTCGTTTTGCTTTTTCTAAGCTGTCATGGAACAGGTTCTAAGAGCTAAATGCATTGAATATTCTATACAAAAATCCAGACACAACTGATCTCTTGTACCTCTTTGGTGCCAGGGCATGGTAGTTCATAATGAGACCTGTGTCTGTGGGTTTGTTGTACCAAGTAAAGGAAAACGTGTTATCGGTATGACGTATGATCTTTATGTCCAGGAATGGTATGGACATATTGACTTCTGTTTCAATAGTGAATTTGAGATTCGGCTGCAGTTTGTTAATCTCTGCAAGTTTGTGATCAATCTCACTTTGTTTAGTATTACAAATTATGTCATCCATGTAACGTACAGGTAACGTAGCTTCTTGAATGGTCTTATCGAACTGGCTCATCCAACCATTTGCTAGATGAAGGGCTAGGGAACTGCTCATAACTAATCCGTCTATCTGTTTGTAGTAACCATCATGTGTTGACATAAGAACATCACATGAGGCTATCTTGGCTAGCACCATGAAAGTTTCCTGGTTCACATGTGATTGTTTGCGGATGCCACTAAACAGGTGGTTTGTACATATTTCAATGGTTTCCATAGTTGGTACATTTGTGTATCAAGAACTCACGTCAAAGCTAACTACTTCTTCTTCACCTAACAATCTCACTGTTTTCAATGTGTCACTTATGCTTTTGGTTGATGAGTTGATGTTAGATTCTGGTGTTATAGAGATTGTTTGTATAGTGTTATTTTACATGTTATACCTTCGAGATTTGTGGACACTTTTGCTCTACCCTGATTGGCTGGGGTTTTTTGAAGAGGTATTCCTTACACAATGACAATCATTGTTTATAAACAAAGGAAACAGTTGATTCTTTCTGGAACATTTTGCATGTGAGAATAGATAAGGGCCCAGCTCTCTCTACACGTTGGAGTCAGATTGTGCTTGACAGAAGGAAATGTCATCGGTCCTCTGGTTGCAAGCAACTTGGTTTAATTTTATATACTTTTAGAAAAGATAATCTTTAAACAGGGATTGTACTTGTTCCTACTTACATATCATCATCATCATCATGGACGGAAGCCTCATGGTTGAGTCGCCGTGGCTTCTTTCGTCATGGCTCTCCACTTAACCCGGTCTTGTCCCGCCCTGTATGCCTGGATGACAGTTAGTCCAGATTCTTCTTTGATGTTGTCCATGTACCTTGTTCTTGGCCTGCCCTTTTTCCTAGACCCATAGACCATGCCCATGATTAGCGTTTTCTTTAGTGTCTCGCTCCTTAGCACGTGTCCCAGGTATGACAGTCTCCGGGTTCACTAAAGTCTGTGAAAGACGCTTGTCGCATTCTATTCTGCGCAAAACTTCATCATTAGTTACTCTCTCTGTCCAACTTATCCTCAAGGCTCTCCTGTAACACCACATCTCAAAATTTCTGAGTCTTATCCTGTCGCTCTTCTTCAGAATCCACGTTTCACTACCATAGGTTGCGATGGGGAAGACTAGTG
>RDPX01000097.1:2007839-2032259 GCA_003991215.1 Morbakka virulenta | reverse complement strand
GGGGGTTGGCTTTCACAGACAACCAATAACCTGCAAGGAGGTGTGAGGCGCTCCTTCCCTGCGCAGTCTTGGGGTAGACCTTGAGCAAGTCGAGCAACCCCAAAGCTCCCCTACCAGGGTAACGGTGAAGTTGAGGGCAGCAGCTCAATGGATGATGCATTAGGCGGATGAATCCCTAGATCGTGACCAACGGCTGATGCATCAGGCGGTCAGGCGGAAGATCCGACAAACAGGACAACGGCTGGGCGCATCCCCTAAATGTAGGGACTGCGGTGGTAGAAAGGACGTTGGGGGCCCTACTAGCACTACAAACACCTCCAGACTACTTCTTTCGTCATGACTACGACACAAAGAAATCCATACCACATCGTCCGTCGCGTGGGTAAACAAGGGACGCGTTGCACAGTAGGCGACCAGGCTGGCAATGACAAATTGGTTACTGGAAGAACACAACTGAGGAAGCATCTTAATATTGGAACATGGAACGTCAGAAAGATGAAAGAACCTGGAAAGCTGAAGATAGTGTGCGATGAGATGGACCGATGTAGCATTCAAATCTTGGGCATCTGTGAGACAAACTGGAGAGGGAAAGGAAGTTTTAGATCAGAAAGGAAAACTATTTGTTTTTCAAGTAAGGAGGAAGGCGAAGGATACAGTCACGGAGTGGGAGTCATTATATCAGAGGCAGTATCCAAGTCTATCATAGGATATAGCCCAATTAGTGACCGTGTTTTGCACCTAAGGATCAAAGGAAGCCCATATAATCTCTCCATAGTCGTAGCATATGCCCCAACTAGTGCTGCAAGTGACAAGGAACTGGAAATTACATATCACCACGTCGAAATGTCAGCTCGTTGTTCCTCAAACAATAAAGATACTTTTTCATTTTATGCTGAACTATCTGGAATAATACTCCGAATTATTATAACTTCATGGAAAGTCGAGTCATTTAGAATATTGGATCCTTCGACACTTAACTGTAACCACCAGGAACTCTGATTTCATTTTGTGTATTATCCGAAACCTTTTTGACACTTCGAACACGTGCAAGGACTTTTCTTAGAGACTATCATATTGAACTTTTCGAGGTCGTTCAGGGTAGGCCACTCCAACTTTGTATTACTAATTATTTTTTTGTAGTTTGTGTTATTACCTTAATTTAATATTAGTGTTAAAACTATGCATGGACTTGTTGTTGTTGTTATCTCATCCCTTATGTTACCCTGCGGAATCTCGGGTCGTAACACTGGTACTACTGATAACCACTCAGCAACCTTACGTGTTACTCTATGATAGGCTGATCCTGGCATGGACAGCACTGGACGTACAGAGAAGTAATTCTTGTATAATTTTGCGAGTCCATAGAGACGTGCTGGCTTGCTTCCCCTGGGGCTTAATGCTTCATACAGCTCATCATCCAGTTTACCCTGTACTTCCAGGTCTTTTAAGACATTCAGGGCTCTCTCTTCCTCTTTCAACACTATATGTTATTCATTATTACCTTTCTTTTCTACTTTCTCAAACTGAGGGAGACTGACGATCTTCTCCATTTTCTTATTGTATGTGTCTTTACTCATAACGCATAAACCTATGCCCTTGTCAAATGGAATAGCTAATAGATTGATCATTCTCTTTCAGATGTTTCTTAGTCATGTTTATGTTGCGTGACGACTTCATATTTTTGCACTTTTTGATGTAACTCAAGTATTTTCACATCAATATCTGTTATAGTTTCCTCTGGGATGTTTTTTCGTTTACAGTGGTTCAAAAATCCATCCAGTTCTGCTAACATATCCTTGGAATCAAAATGATCGAGCACATTTGGGCCAAGCGATAACGTATCCAGCAGATATTTTGGAGGTGTTCTGTCCAAATCACACATCACAACTGTGTTCTCTACTTGAAACAGGGAACGTTGCTGTTCCTCTGACAAAGTTGGTTAACTTTTTATCATGTGTCTTTGATTGCTCAATGTGTGGTTTATGTCTGACATGACGAGTATATAAGGCAATTGATGGTATACACGTCTCTGGAACCCATGTTCGTAAAGCATCTCTTTTCTCCTTTAATAACAGCTTTATCCTCTTATGGTCTTCCTTTGCTCTGATCAAATCTTTGTTCAGAAAGTGTAGCTGGAATATATACACAGATTTCTCATCAAAATAGCCATTGATAGGTATTTTTGATTTGAGGAAACGGGGGATTAAATCTGCCTGTTTACAGTTTTCCAGAAATTTGATGCGGAGACAGTTATTTTCTTCTTTCATCAGAGTCTTTTGGTATTGTAGATATTGTTTTCAACAGCTACTCCACTTCACTTCTTACTCGTGACCACAATGTTCCTTCCATTTAGCCTGATGGCAAAAGTGTATTGATTATATCTTTTTTTGTCTTGACGTATTTAAGTATTTTTCTTGTACTTATCTTTCTTCAAGCTCGACCCTGTGATATCCAAATTTCGACTTTCAAAGTCCAGAACAGATGCTGAAAGAAAAAGTAGCAGCCTAGTGTATCACAAATAATATTACCATCATACATACTATGATTAGTTACATTTCTGGTCAAAGTTTTGAGCTGGAGTTTATGTTTAAGACAAGATGGCTAATTTGTTTTTTGCCTTTTTAGCATGGGTAATATTAAATCATTTTCATTTGGGAAAAGTCTCTTGGGTAATTCATTGGAATAACTTCTGTAATAACAGCTTCCTTCTTCCAGTTCTAAGAAAAGGCAGGACGGTGAATTCATTATTAATTCCCCATGGCCAATTCATTTGCTAATGGACTTTGTTGTACTTAATCTTTGGTTTCCTTCTACTTTGGAAATCACTTTTGTCGTGTCTCTTAGCAACTTGTAATTGCCATGTGCTCATTAATAGAGCATTTCTTTACCACCTAAAAAGGTTTTTATTATATAGTCTAATAAATAATTCATATGGAGGCTTTTTCATTGATTTAAACGTGATCAGAAAAAGAGGGGGTTTTTTCATTTCTACTTCATAAAATTCAATATGCTTCTTTAATGAAAGTGGTCCGTTTTCTAGTGCATTTGGTTTCATCATTCTTTAAATAAATTAAGATGTAATGTTTTACATAGATCTATCTAGAGTATTTTATACTATTGTTAGCAGTTTCAACTTTTTATTGACCTTGACATGTTTCAATCTATGAAATTTATAGGTCTTACCAAACAAAAATGATGATAATAATAAAATATATAACCACTTCGCTGACCAATACATAATATGAGCTTGCTGACGCCATCAATTCGTTATTGTTATCACCACGCCTGTGTACATAAGACAATCCTTTAAAATAATACTTAAAAAGTTAAAAGGACCAAAAAATGTATTTTTGTTGGTAAAAAACAAAGCGTAAAGGGTTGAAATGCACAAAGAACACAACGCCTGGTGTAAAGATTTGAAATTGATTAGCTTAATGCTGGATGTGAACAGACGTCTAATGTTGGTGACCAACACAAATTCACACATAAGACACCTAAATATAAAATTGTACAGCTGGTCACCCAGTAAAGATCAGTTTTCTTTTGATATTTGAATTTTGAAACAAGAGTTTTATAAAAAAAATTTATGTGAACGTAATGTACATCAAAAGAGAACTTTTCCCGATGTGAGATATTTTGCCCAAGTGATGTTTTAAGAAAAAGAGGGTTCAAGAAAGGTCCTTTTATGCTAAAGGTGTCAAGGAAAAGAACACGACTCAGATACATAGACAACATCAAGGAAGAAAAGAAGTGGCTTCTACTAGACGAAGGGGACAAGTTACACGTAGGTTAATGAAGGAGAAAAATCCAAACAGTTGATCCCAACCTTAGAATTGAAGGCTGAAAGAAGAAGAGAATAGGAAGACAACGTTTTCAGACAGTAACTTGCAAAAATTATGCAAATGGCGTCGAAAGAGCCAGGTTTCATCATACTATATTTCGTAACATTAGTATTTGTGACCTTAACATTGAGCTGTCAAAAGATATTATTCAAAATGCATGAATATGATACAGGCTTTAGTAAACTTTGAGAATAAAATACTAATATCTTCCTTAAATTTTTTACTTTGTGATGGTCAAATTACTAAACAAATGATATTTCACTTAAAAACATTTTTTATTATAAGATATTGCAATCTACGTCAAATTCTCATCACCCCGATGAATTATATAGTTCCTTTCTTTCTCCTCACACCATGTAAGTTAACAAATACAGCCAAAGGATAGATCTTTCTTTTGCATAAATGTTTAGTCTGTTATTTGTTATTATCACTCTTGTACGTGATTGTTGTAATTTTTTGCCTATTTGTTGGGGTATTTTTAATAAAAACCCAACCAAAAATATAGTTTCAATTACTTCTTAATTTTTCTTAAGGTCTTGATTGGCTGGGCTGATTTTGGAACTCTAAACAGGTCAGTCACAGCCAACTTCTTCTCCAAAGCTTTCCTTTAAAATTTATCTGTGGTCATTTGTAGAGGTCGAAGATTTTGATCATTCCGATTAGTTCTGGTTATGTTGTCTTGTTGAACGTAAAGGTTTAAATTCAGTTAACGGTAGATTGATGTCATAGCATAGAAGAAAGATAATTCTCATGACGTAATCAGTTGCGTTCTTGCGAGTACCATTGTGGCATAGATTAAAAAGATGATGGCCTAACTAAGTGGTTTAAAGTTGTATTTGACTCCAAGAGCATAATACATGCATTTTTTCCTTTGTTTCCGCTATTTATTGCACTCTTTTAGTTAGGTAGACCTATCAGCTATTCCAGGTTTAGACTTGAAACCTTACTGATTGTCCTCTACCATTCTCATAACTCGGGCCTTCCATACCTGTTACAGTTAGAATTTGATTCTAAAAACTTGATAACCCTCCCCACCCCCCACCAATACACAAGTTAATAAAACTCCCAGTAACTCAGTTCAAGGTTTTGGATTCATTGGATTTTCATATCGTCATCATTTCTATGACTTCATGATTAATAACACAGTGATCAGCCTAGTTGCCATCAATATTAAGATCCTTGCTGTCAACTCGTCTAAAAGTTGCCATTTTTACTATTCTCTATTTTCATTCCCGCTCTCTTTACTGCCAGGACTATTTACTTAATTTGCAAGAGATTTTACAAAAATTCTAGTTTCATATTGCTGCTGTAATACTTGCACAGATCTACATACACTAGGGTGTAGTGCTAAAGAATTGACAAAGTATTAAATTTTTTTGTGCCTTACAAAATCTATTGGGCAAGGTTCTTATTACATTTTACATCGAAAATATACAATTTCAAGGACTTTAACTTAGGAATAATAAAACGTCTTATTGCTAAAATATTTTTGCAAGTTAATCTCTACCAAAAAGAAAAGATATTCTGTTACAGCAACAGAAATTAAATTAACAGACATAAAAAAGCTATGAATTTTAAATAAACTACTAGAACAAGAGAAAGACTACAATAAGAGAGCGTAAAAACGACCATACAAAAAGAACATTGCAATATTGTACTCTCTAAGGTAAAGTGCAAGACCAGCTGGGTCCAAGTACCGAATTCTTTACTCTATGGTGGGTTGTTTTATTTGTTCCTTGAAATAACAAAAGTGTTCTAAACCAAATAAAATTATCATTTCAGTCCCTCTCAAAATAAGAGGGCGTCAAACTTTTCACCATCGATTCAATGGTGGTTGATACGGTGACAGATGTAAGAACAAATGGAGTTCTGGTAGATTACATTGTTCTGATCTCCGTTGCCAAGGCAATTGTTTCAGTAAATGACCGCACACTTCTTGAAGAATTTGATGGTCATATTGAATTCAGTTATAAATGGTAAGAATCTGAAAATTAGAGTAAGGGAACTGAAAGTAGAAAGCGGTAGAACCAGTAGTTGTCATTGGTCTTATTAAAGAAGTAGGTAGGTCTAGCTTTTGAAAAGAGAATATTCTAGATCGTAGGAATACATAGTGTCGCTGACGACCTCATTACTAATATTAATCAGACAACTCCCTCATTTGCTCACCACCAAACATACAATGAAGAAGGAGTGGAAGTGAGGGAAAGGATAACTTCAGTTTCCAAAATAATTCTATATCAATTAAACACCCGAATATTCGGGAGAAAACATATGTGGAGCTTTAACTGTAAAAGGATTGTAATACCTTTTGTCTAGCAAGAAAACAATACTGAATCTGCCTCTTGACTATCCGCAGGTCTTGAAGGTTTAATGGGTAAATTTAGTGAGAGATACTGTCTTGAGATCTCATGGTAGAAAGGTAAATGGTCTTAATAACTGGACCAACTACTTTCAAAAATTTGATTTATCAATCAGCTTATGTGCGAAATAATAAAGCTCAGAAGTGATACTCTAGAAAAATTGTCCATCACGTCCAATTCCAAAAAGGTGCACCCGATGTTAAAGTTGCTGTGAACTTTGGGACTAGGTTTGATAATTAGTACTAGGGTTTTGCCATACGGGTAGCCCCAATCAGCTGTTTAAGGTATGCAGCAACTTCCACTTCTTTTATGCACAAAAGCAGCTATTTTATACTGTTTAAACTCTCATTGTTTGTTTAGAGATGTAAATGGTTTAATTTACACTTGCTGCATAGTTAAGTGGTGATACAAATGATGTATACATATAAAAGTATCAGAAAACCATTTGCGATTGATTATAAAGTGAGCCGACAAATATCAGAGGAAACCCTGCAAATATTGAAAATTTCCAGTGTCAGTCAATAAGAGCCAAGGTCAATACGATTATAGTGCGCATTTTTTTCTATTTCTTTATAGCAGAAAAAGGAACAAATTATTAAAGTTTTATGAATCCAAAAATGTATCTTAGTCTGGCACTGATAGTAAGAAAATTCAAGATGCATTTGATCCAATATTGGCGGTTACAGTTACTATGTCATCAATGCCATCTTTCCGCAATCATTGCTGGAAATGCGTGATCAGGTGAGGAGCTTGTTGTTATCATCAGTTACACACACAGAAAAAATTGAAACACACAGAGTGTCTTATACGAATGAATGTACTTGCAAAGTGTCTGATGGATACCAAACGTCCTCAAAGATTGATGTCGAGCCTAGATGTTGATCCTAAAGTTAGCCTTGACTAATGACGTGTAGATTTGATGATGTTGGTGCACATTTTACCCTCAAACTTTCTGGAGTTATTTACATGACTTTGGATCAGTCTGTTTTCACATAGTTACAAAGCACACCTTCTTTGGATGTAACTATGGTACTCCATGCAAATGTGTAAAGATACAAAATGACCTGAGGAGTAACATACTTTTAACGTAACACAAAAAACTTTCTAGAAGCAGAGCTATCAACAAATTGCACAAAAGAACCAAAAGAAAGTCCTTAAGAAATCACAGGAATGCCAGGTATGTTGGGTGAACGTCCTTAAGATTGGTTGATAGAATAAAACAACAGGTACCTGGTATTTACATAGAAAAAAATTGTTTGTGCCAGTCGAGTTCAATCAAAAAAGCCAATACAAGTGTATGCAAAATTGTTAATTGCAATTCATCTATAAGACTGCGTTGATGGCAGTTCATATTAAATTTTCATTACCTCCTATTGACCAAGATCAGCTATCTTTTTGCGGCATTAAAAACCCAGCCATATATATGCCAATTCATTGACTCCAAATCTTCCGCAAGTTCGACCTGTTCTTGTTGCCTCGTGACCAACGCCAAAATACAAGGTAGTGTCATTAGCGTAGATATTTCTGAGCTAAATTACGTTCCGTATCTCAAAAGTAGCGCTTGTTATTATCGACATAAAATCAAAAGATCTAAACTAGATAATTTTCACTGCCTCTTCTATACAATTCCTTTTTTGAATACCTTATATCATGGACAATCATTTCTGAAGTACACTAAATATGGCCATAGTTCATCTGTGGCCTAATATATAAAGATCAATCAAGGTCCATATGAGTATTTGCTTAACACTTAAAGAGGACAGACAATATTTTCTTCACAGATAAAAATAATTAAGCCAACACCATCATGGTTTCACAAAGCTCTGTGTCTAGTTTAATTACACAGCGTTTTAAGTTCACTAAATAATCACCTTATGTCATGACCCACAGCGCTTACTTTTTGAGTATGATAACAGGAAGATCATTGATGTATGGAAAGAAGAACTTTGGGCCCAAGGACATTAATTAGAGGAACACCCACATCAATGAAATGGTTACAAGACGTAGTTCCATCCAGTGTGATAAGCATTTGACAATCTGAGAGAAAGAACTGAATGTTACTGAATACCTCCCCTCGATATCATAACCAGAAACCCTATAATGCAAACCGGCATATCACTTCTTATCAAATCCCTCAGCGGTATCCAAACCTAAAGCATGTCTTTGTGGTTGCTGTCAGAAGTCCCCTGCAGAGTAAGATTGTCAAAATCCATAGCGTACTCCAACAAAAATACCTTCGCTCGGAATACCACTAATATATTTTTAATAATTCCTTCAAAGACCTTACAGATTTCAGCGAAAAGATAGGTCGATATTTTTCAAGATACGATGTATTAACCCAACACCACAGCAAATGCCTGTGAAATGGTTGACAGAAACGATATAATGTACCAACAGCCAATAGTCCAAGAAAATACCTGTTCTAAACTAGGGATTCATTACTACCAACAAAGTTTCGGTCTAAAATTCCAAAGTACAGCCAATGGCTTAATAGCGCCTCGACTCTGATGCCCTTTGCAGGTGGACCATCTCAATCTTATCGCTGCTTCCTTAAAAATATTGGGAACTTCACCTTCTTTGAAAACAACAAGATCGACAATTTAGCCCAAGAGTTTCCCAAATGTCAACCTGTAGCAGATTGTGTGACTGTGATAAAAGACGATAACAAGTTGATATGTTTACTACAAGGAGATAGATTTGAGACAATTTAGTGGTCCTTGAAGGACAAAAAAGCCCAACGCCAAACAATGGTAGAACCCAGGGAAGCATTTGTCTCAGACCCAGGGTGCTGGAATAAACGTTATGATGGCGAAAATTTTTGAGACAATGAAGAAAGTAACGTGATTGTGGAAGAGCAGAACAGATATTAACATTTTTTCAAAATTTGCTTGGTTCAATAGCCACACTATAATTTTTGCAATTTCCTTTATCCTTTTGTCTTTTACTGATTTTTAAAATATTGTTATATATACAAGAAACATTCATATGTATAATCTTTAGCCCTTAATTTTATTTGTTTTCATGTTATATGTAGGACATACTTTTATAGCAAATGTTTTAAAACTAAAGTATACATATCCTGGTTAAAAATTCATGAACAACAACAGTAATAATAATAATAATAATAATAATAATAATAATAATGATAATAATAATTTTTTAGACTTCTATTTCTTGTTTTTTCAAGATATCAAAAATACAATGGTTACCTCTTAATTAGCTGGTGGTTTACATTAGCTTGTCTGTGGTGAAGTTGAGACATTTTACGTAATAAGCCTAATCCGGACTATTTCATCAAGGCCAATATTTAGATTTTAGTCACGCTGCGCGTTGTTGCCGTCAAAACAGAGGCTTGTTTGTTTTGTTACTAAGGTTCTTAATCCATTATCTGACGTTAGTTTTGATTTATACTCAAATTTTATTTTCCCTTTTTGTAACTAACGAAATTGTTGTTGTTACGACCTGGTTACTATGACCAAGTTCATTTAGAAAATTGTATAAATACAGCATAATTTTTAGTTGTAATTAAATCAGATCGGATAGGCTCAGAGAAATGTGAGCATNTGGTGAAGTTGAGACATTTTACGTAATAAGCCTAATCCGGACTATTTCATCAAGGCCAATATTTAGATTTTAGTCACGCTGCGCGTTGTTGCCGTCAAAACAGAGGCTTGTTTGTTTTGTTACTAAGGTTCTTAATCCATTATCTGACGTTAGTTTTGATTTATACTCAAATTTTATTTTCCCTTTTTGTAACTAACGAAATTGTTGTTGTTACGACCTGGTTACTATGACCAAGTTCATTTAGAAAATTGTATAAATACAGCATAATTTTTAGTTGTAATTAAATCAGATCGGATAGGCTCAGAGAAATGTGAGCATACTAATAAGTATCATACTATTATACAAGTGAGTTATTTTAGTGTCACAGGGAGTTTTCTACAGGAAAGCAGGGGTCTATCAGTTCCTAAGAATATTCCTCACACTAAAAGTGGCGACCCTGCCAGGATGAGCAATGGAAAAATACAAACAAGAACTTAAAACTGGAACATTCATGTTGGAGGATTGGGAAGAAGCCTTCGAACTTGAAGACAGAGAAGACATCGAACTTGCATATGAAAAGATCTGCCGAATAATGAAATAACTGGACAAGTCCAAGGATGACGTTACGGAAAACATGTTGGGAAAGGAGGACACTATCGATAAAGTGCGACAATGGAACCAAATGCAGAAAGAAGAAATTAAACCGATTCGTGAAATGCGCAAGAGATTGAAGGAAAAGCTGGACTGGTTTAACGATCAAGAATCCCGACAGAAGCAGGAGAGAGAAATCGAGCTGCAAAGCCAAATCATGGAGGAACAGATCCGCATAACCTTGGGGAAAGAGAAGGAGATGAAAGAAATGAAGATCAGACAGCGTGGAGAAGAATGGTGTCGAAAGAAACTGGAGTTAGAAACAGAAGCTGTTGTGAAACGCTGCCAAGAAGAGAAAGGAAAGGTTCAATCAGTGAAATTTCAGAAGTACACGATCACACCGTTTAAAGGAGAATACAAGGACTGGTTGCGATTTTGGAATCAGTTTACCGTGGAAGTCGATGGATCGGTAATATCAGAAATCAGCAAGTTCAACAACTGTTTGGAATTGGTAACGGGAAGGCCGAGAGAAGATATCCTTGGATTGTCCCATACAAGAGATGGTTATGAAGAGGCCAAGCGGATTTTGGAACAAACGTATGGCAGAGATATCACGATTCATAAGAGTCTGATTAAAGAATTGGAAAATTTGTCCCACATCACAGGTGTTTATAAACTGACACAGATCCACAACTTTTACAACCACCTCGCCAGGATCATCCGAACACTAGTCACCATGAAGAAACTGGAGACTACCCAGAGCTTCGTATATTCTCTGCTGGATAAGTTGGTTCCTGTGAAAGAAGCCTTGATACGGAAAGATGATGAATGGGAAGATTGAAAGCTGGAAGAGCTGGTTGAGAACCTCCGCAAATACATCGATAGAAATCCACTGCCAGAAATAGACACGGGAACCTCGCCATACCTAAACCTGGTGAAGAAAAGAAGCGAATTTCAAGACTGCAGAAACAAGCAGGATAAGATACTATTTGCGAGTACCCAGAAACCCCAAAAGAGAACTCCTGGGTTTGTATACTGTGGACTGCCGAACCATAGAAGTGTCGATTGCTTGAAGGTTTTGGACATTGCAGCCAGAAAGTATATCCTAAAGAAGAGCAGACTGTGTTTTAATTGCACCGGATTTGGATACATGGCTACCAAATGCAATTCCAGAGGATGCGGGAAATGTAACTGAAAACACCATACATCTATTTGCGATGCTGCAACAGTGACAAGTTTTCCAGCCTCAAATTCCCCAAGCCCAGATGCAAAGCAAGGAAAACGTGCGATAAACAAGAACACAGCGATCAATGCAACCGTAGTAGCTACGGTAAATGGAGTAACTCCTCGTATAATGATAGATTCTGGTTCTGGAAGCTCTTACGTCTGTACGAGTCTGTTGACACAATTGAAGTTCAAGCCATCGAGAATTGAGAAGAGGATTATAGAGCAGATGTATGGAACAGTGACCGGAAAAGTCGAGTTTTACAAAGTGAAGCTAACATCTGACGTGGTAGAAGACTTTCAGATGGAGTTGGCTTGTATCAACGGGGGAAAAGAGATCCTGACCTTCTTACCGAATCCAAGAATCAAGGCCCTGAAGAAGAAATATGATCGTTTCAGATGCCTCAGTTTTAGTGATGAAGATGTAATGGATGACATGCTGCCAGTTCACTTGATATTGGGTACCTCTGACTTCCAAAGAATCAGGACTACCGAGCCATTGGTATTGGGCCCTGACCCTGACTGTGATCCTGGAGCAGAGTTCACAATGCTTGGCTAAACATTGAGTGGAAAAACAGTTGGCAGTGAATTTGGAACAGAAAAAGGTTTCTTTACGAATTCCACCAAAGATGAGTTCGAAAAAATGTGTTCGTTTGAAGTTCTTGGATTGTCTGATGAAAATGGAAATGTTGCAGATTTTCAAAACTTCAGGAAAAACATTGAACGTATGGATGATGGAAGTTATCAAACAAGATTGCCATGGAAACCAGACCACTGCGCAGTACCAACCATCCAAGATAGTGTAATGGCCAGACTACACAGCACAACCAGAAAGTTGGAGAAGCTCAGGAAATTAGACGAATATTATCAGGTGATGTTGGAACAAGTGCAAGATGGCATATTGGAGAAAATCCCAGACAAACCAACCGGTGAAGTAGTTCACTATGTGCCCCATCAGCCAGTTATCCGTGAAGAAACCGAGTCCACCCGCCTGAGGATTGTGTATGACTGCTCAGACCATGCAAGTAGCCAAGTGCTGTCGTTGAATGACTGTCTGGAGATTGGACCATCCTTGCAACCTCACATCTTTGATATTTTGCTGAGGAATCGTATGAAGAAGTACTGCATAACTGGTGACGTAAAGAAAGCGTTTTTACAGATCAAGCTCAGCCCTGTCGATAGAGATCCACAGAGGTTATTCTGGTATGAAAACTTGGAGGAAAGGAAAATAACAGCTTATAGATTCACCAGAGTAATATTTGGTTCAGCACCTAGCCCATACATCTTGGGAGCCACGTTTGAGAAGCACATTAACCAGTACATAGAGAAGTTCCCACAAGCCGTGAAGAATCTGAAGGAAAACACGTATGTGAATGACGTACAATTTGTTTGTGATGCCGTGGAAGAATTTATGAAATTCAAAGAAGAAGCAAGCAACGTCATGAAGGAAGGAGGATTCCAGTTGCGTAAGTGGCACAGCAACGCACCCTTTGAAATTGACGCTACCAGAAGCAAGACGGAAGCTGAAGACCCCACATATGCCAAAGTTAGCATTGGAACTCAACCAAGTGAGACAAAAATCCTTGGAATTTCATCGGACACGAACAGAGATGAATTCAGAATCAGTTTTTCAAAGTGCATAGAGAATGAAAATGGGGGAGCAGTTACCAAGAGGACGATGCTTTCCATCATCAATGGCGTGTTTGATATTTTGGGCATTGTATCTCCTGTGATTATCACTGGCAAAATCTTGTACAGCAAAGTGTGCCTGAAGAAATTATCTTGGGATGAAGAATTAACCAACGAGATTACAGAACCTTGGCATAAATGGATCAAATGCTTGGCCAAGACAACCTCTGTACCCATACCCAGAAGTGTAATAAGTGGTGAAGTGGTAAAAATGGTACTACATGGCTTTGCAGACGCAAGCAAATTGGCAATTTACATCATGGCATATTACTCTAATTTAGATGTGAGTCAACGCTTATTGGTATCGATGTCCCGAATCGCCCCTGAAAAGAGTATTCCTCCCCTGGAACTTGTTGGCGCTCATACCTTGTGTAAGCTGGTTAATCATGTGAAGAGAACACTGGTTGAATATCCGATAAAAGAGTTCCATGGTTGGCTAGACAGCACAACAGTATTGCACTGGTTAGAAGGCAATGGCACGTGGACCCAGTTTGTGAGAAACAGGGCTGCGGCAATCAAAGAGAATAACTTACAGAAATTGCACTATGTACCTACTGAAGAAAAGCCGAGTGACAAAGGCACAAGAGGAGTTGGTCCGGAAAAGCTTGGAAGACTGTGGTTCCATGGTCCGATTGGCTTCATAATGAAGATGAATGGCCTGGTCGACCAGAAATGGTAGAGACACCCGAAACACTGTGTGAAAGTTTGCCTAGGAAAGAAAAGCAATTGTTGGCCAAGAACGAAATAAGGGAGCCAGACCAGTTAGACACATTGTTGGAGAAGTATTCATTCTGGAAGACATCACAAATTACGGCCTTTGTGATGATATTCATAGCAAAGTGCATCTCCAATGCATCAGAAGAGATCGACACAGCAGAAACATATTGGCTGAAAAGGACCCAGGTATCTGAAGAACTCAAGTCCGACATTACTTTGATAATGGATGAAAAGGGAGTGTGGAGATGCAGTGGACGAATCCCAGGATACAATCCGATATTCTTGCCTAAAAATAGGAGATTGGTAGCCTCACTCATACAGCAAAGCCATGAGAAGACGCTTCATAGGGGAGTTTCAATGACGTTGAGTGACATAAGGAAAAGGTACTGGGTTCCTAAACTCAGATTACAAGTAAAGAAGATTGTAAACGAATGCAACAGCTGTAAAAGACACAGGGTGCCATGTCCAGGAAAATCCATGCGTCCAGAGTTCAGAGCCCAACTGCGTGAGCCTTTTGCCTTCACGGGAGTGGACTTTGCTGGACCGCTTATATACAAGATCAAGAAATCAACCTTTGGGAAGTCGTATGTAGCCTTGTTCACGTGTGCAAGTACAAGAGCTGTGCATCTGAAGCTTTGTAAAGATCTGTCAGCACTGGAATTTAAAAGGACGATGAAAGAGTTTGTTGCCAGAAGAAGACCTCCACAAGGAATGATGAGTGACGATGGCAGAACGTTCGTCGCGACAAAGGAGTGGCTGAAGACATTGGTGAAAAATGAAGATCTGATGAATTTCTTGACAATGCGAAGGATCAAGTGGAAGTTCAATCTCTTTCGTGCAGCTTGGTGGGGAGGATTTTTCGAACGACTGGTGGGAATTATGAGAAGACGCCTCTCGAAAACAATTGACAAGAAATTCCTTACCTTTCCTGTGCTGGAAGAAGTCCTGCTTGATGTCGAGTGCACAATGAACAACCGACCGCTATGTTACCTGGGAGAGGAGTTTTAAGCATCAAGTCATCACGCCGAACATTCTGCTGAGAGGAAAACCTAAAGTGCTCCTGGAAGAAGACCTAGAGAAACTGGCCCAAGGAACTCATATGACAAGACGAATCGTATTTACAAAGAAAAGCAAAGAGCAGCTACGAAAAAGATGGAAATTCGGCGGAGGCGCAGATGTTATCCCCAAAACAGGAGCAGTCGTTTTGTTGAAGGAAGACACCAAGAATAAGTCGCTGTGGAAACTTGGAAGAGTAATTGGAAGTATCTGAGGCAGAGACGGGGTAGTTCGTGGACTGAAATTGAAAATCGGGAATGAAAATATCGTGGAACGACCCGTACAACTCGTCTGTGACATGGAGATAGGTGGAGAAGATGACGCAGTAGAATTGAACCCCATGGGAAAGGAGTTTGTTCCTGTAGGAAGACCAGCTAGGAAGGCGAAGACAGAAGCACTTAACCAAATCAAGGGAGTCGGATTGTGTGAAGATGAAGAAGATTGAACAATCACGCTTGAGAATAATATTAAAACTGTAGCAACATTTTAATAGGGGGAGGATGTGGTGAAGTTGGGATATTTTACGTAATAAGCCTAATCCGGACTATTTCATCAAGGCCAATATTTAGATTTTAGTCACGCTGCGCGTTGTTGCCGTCAAAACAGAGGCTTGTTTGTTTTGTTACTAAGGTTCTTAATCCCTTATCTGAGGTTTGTTTTGATTTTACGCAAATTTTATTTTCCCTTTTTGTAACTAACGAAATATTTGTTGTTGTTACGACCTGGTTACTATGACCAAGTTCATTTAGAAAATTGTATAAATACAGCATAATTTTTAGTTGAAATCAAATCAGATCGGATAGGCTCAGAGAAATGTGAGCATACTAATAAGTATCATACTTTTATACAAGTGAGTTATTTTAGTGTCACCAGAGTTTTCTACAGGAAAGCAGGGGTCTATCAGTTCCTAAGAACATTGCCCACATGTCTATGTAAATACAGGGATCTTGAAATTGAGGTAACCAAAGTGTGAAAGCTCAGGACAACTACGGCTCCAGTTGTAATAGGAGCTCTTGGTATGATTGCTAAAAGTGCACCCAACTATATTTCCCATAGCCCTGTTAATCCAATACTGTCTGAGCTTTAGAAAAAAAGCCCTTTGAGCACTGCACATGTACTGCAAAAATTTCTCTTTTTGTGAACTTTCTCAGAGTATTACAGTTTTGTGGGTTTTTTACATCACATAATCTATTATTAAGTTAATATCTTTTGTAAGGTATCTTAGCTATGCTGTAAATACCATTTCATATATTGAATTCATTTAAAAACAACTTTAAATATTTCTTTTCCCCTGACATCAATCTCTAGCTTTTTGATGCAGAGGTCCCTGAACAGGACTGGGCACAGATTAAACGAAAATTAGCTCACAACATGGGAAACATAAGAATTTAATTTTTATTGTGAAAAAGCACATTCAAAAACTCTTTCAAGCTCGTTGAAAATAATCTAGGTTTTTCTATAATTCTACTCAGTTTCCCGCTCACAAACGTTCTACCCAGGACTGCTGTACATGGAATCAAGAAAACCAGGCCGTGACAGGAAAAGAGCAAGCCGGTCAAATAATGGAACGAGTGGTTGTCAATCAAAATATCAACGTTTTGATCCTCACCTAACTGCCCTGTTCTGACAGCGCGTAATTCATTTATTGCTCTCTTTGTGTGAGCCTTTCACAAGCAAGTTGGTCTGACTAGATTTTGAACATTAAAATGAGGATAATCAGCGCTACAATTCAAAAAAATTAAGCCACTGGTGAAAAATTAATCGTTCAGTGCAGATGTACCCGTAAGACCTCATTACAACAAGTCGTGTTTGGACCAAAAGTACTTATTCGTCTAATCTTCTCCTGCAGGTCGGAATTAAAGTGTAAATAAAAAATATGATTAGCTCTGAGAAATAGTAATTTGTTACCTAAACTTTTGACTTCTCCAAGTGTTCACTTTCCCCCAAAACTATCCCAGCCTTGAAAAAAAAATTGTCTCTCGAATATTGTCTCTATCTTTTCAAGCTGTCTTTTGAACTTCAACTTGCCACAGAGAAATTTAAAGTTGCAGACTGCAATCTTTCCTTTGTCATTTTTGCACCTGATCTTAACTGATCAAAAGATATTGTTGGGTTGAACCAAGCTCTAAATAAATTGACACGATCTCTCAGACCGTATTGTTTACAAAAGTTATTCTGAGGATGTGGTGCAGCCACAACCTCATTTTAACTTGGTGAAAAACAACCCATTTGTCACTTCAGGTATGGTATGCAGCGAAGCTATTTTTACTATTGTGAATGGTCTATTCAACTTTTGAAATTGGTCTCTTTGTGAAAACAAACAAGGACAATACGCAATTTATTGTACTTATCACCGGAAAGGCACAGACATTTTTGTACCGTGCTAAGTTCACAGCCCGAAAGAAAGAGTTCAGAACACAGATATACACCTCCGATGTTTACAAGCGAGCGACTAAATGGAATTAGACTGGAATTTATTACTTGTTCTGTTTTCGATCATAACAGGAGTTCTTTTGTATCAGATATTTTTTCGCCTTGTAGTTGTTTCTGATAAAAACAAAAAGAAAGGTAAGACAAGTTATAAACTACGCTCAACTAGTTTACACAAAGTTATATTTAAATTGTTGGACTTAAAAGAAGAGGATTTTACAGATTTTGAAGCAATAGCCGATAAATTTACTTCACTTCAAGAATTATCGAATGCTATTAAAAAAGCTGGATTAGAATCAAGCAATATTATTATTGGCATCGACTTTACAGCAAGCAATGAATGGCAAGGCAGGAAATCGTTTGAACATCGTTCGCTTCACCATTTATTTAAGGGGAAAAGATTAAATCCGTACCAACGTGTGATAAGATCTATTTCAGAGACTCTAGAACCATTTGATGATGATAAGGAAATCCCAGTGTTTGGGTTTGGTGACAAAGAAACAAAAGACCATGACGTATTTTCGTTCACTGCTGACAACTCACCATGTCAAGGTTTCAAGGACGTCCTGGTCAAATACAACGAAGTTGTACAGCGTGTTGAATTCAGTGGACCTACAAACTTTGCACCAGTGATATACAAAGCAATAGATATAGTAAAATCCAACTACAGTTATCATATTTTGTTAATAATAGCTGATGGCCAAGTTCTTGAGGAACAAGAAGAGGAAACCCGTGTGGCCATCGTGAAGGCCTCACAGTACCCACTTTCAATTATTTTTGTTGGTGTTGGAGACGGTCCGTGGGATATCATGGATGAATATGATGAAAAGCTACCAGCAAGGCAGTTTGACAACTTTCAGTTTGTCAATTATAACAGTGTTAGTAAACGATCAAAAAATCCTGACTTGGTTTTTGCATTGAACGCACTAATGGAAATTCCCGATCAATATCTTGCAATAAAATCTCTTGGATTATTAGGAAATCAACAAACCAAACAGAATAACAATCGAGATAACTTAACCTTACACCAAGACAGAGGCGAAACTGTTAAAATTAACCAACGTCGGATGACGAGTATGTTTTGAAAATTAGCCCTTGAGTTGCATTTTCAACGACAAAATACGATGGGGTCAATGAGAAATGCAGTTAAAAATTCTTTTGATGGTGCCAACGTGTTTTCATTTTTGTAACGCGAATATTTAAATGAGCACGTGGTAGTTTGAATTCAGTAACTTTGAAAACTACTAGTAGTAGTTGCGTTTGATTTTGTTAAATGTTCCTGACTCTTTTGTGATTGCATCTAATTGTTTCCTTGTTTGACATTGTGTTTTCTCAACTGTATCCTACTGCTTTTTCAGTACGTCGTATTTGAAACCATTGTGGCAGTTGTTTGTGGGGTTACCTGCAGCAACATTGAATGCAATCCACTCGATATTGATCTTTTAGCAATCAACAATTCTATTGTCACATTTGCGAGCGTTTGGGGCCTTCATATTGAGCCGCTTCAGATCTTTTTTGGAATGAATGCAAATTATGTTGACATTGGTTGCACAAACAATCAAAATTGAACCCAAGAATTGTTAGAATCTGAATTTTGTGATAAGGGGCCCCTTAACAGAAATTTTATGTATAATAGAATCTGTATAATGTAAACCGCACCTCTTTAAAAAATTTAGACCGGTTAGGGGATTTTTCAAACTAATGAGCCTCGGAGACCCGGTTACCCCGCTATTTATTTATTGTGGTTTTGTTACTGCAGGTTTGCTTGAATTCTTACATTAAATTTGTTTTGTTTATAATGCAGTGTGGTAATCCAGATTAATTTTTTCTAATACAAAATACGCACATCCTCACCCCTCTCTTTATATATATATATATATATATATATATATATATATATTTATATGAATATATATATATATTCCTAATGCATGTATGTTATATATAATATAATTAGAGCAAATGCAAAGTAATTCATTAGCTTCTAAAACAAACGAAATTATGAAAAAAGCGCAGGTTTATTATATTAATTAATGTTTGTGTTGTTTTAAACTTTTATCACCCTCCTCAGTGCTCTGTTACGCAACAATAAAGGATCGGCAAACAGTTTCCGCCCTTGAGCTGAAAATGTGTACCCTCAGCAATTTTGTTGCCCCAGCCTTTTAGGGGGTTGGCGATGAAGGCGACATTGTCGAGGTCGTATTAGTTTGATGAGAGAGGTAGGTTTTTCCCTATGTTATCCTAAATAACATCTTATACAGTATGCATACCATATTTTTGAATTTGAGAACGGCACGCGAACGGAAATTAATTTTCGTCTCTTCTGGCACCTCTGTTAATTCTGCTCTTAAGAATTGATTCCTGCAAAATGGTACTCCCGAATTAATTTGCACCTGGATTTTTAGAGCCTTCCAACTGCTGTTACAGAAAATTTTTTTTGTTGTTGTCACGGACTGACATTTCTTTTTGTTTAAAGCCAAATTTTTCGTAGAATTAACTAACAAATATTCCCATCAAACAAAATTTGACCTATAATTCCTGTGGTAAGTACCTCTAACGATTTAAGGACCCTTTCTTAATGCTGGCAAAGTTTCTTCAGTGGAATGGACAGTACAAAAGTACTTTTGTTTTATAACAATATATCTATAACAATATAGATCAGTTCTGCTACTTTGGTTCAATTGTGGAGGAACGAGGAGGGTGTAGTGAGGAGATCAGGAACAGAATCAAGAGAGCGTGGATGAAGTGGAGGAAAACAAGTGAAATAGTGTGTGACAGGGGGATGTTGAAAGTGAAGATATATGTGTGTGATTAGACCAGTGCTGTTGTATGGACTAGAGGTGATGGCATTGAGAAGAGTGGAAGAGAGGACACTAATGTCGACTGAGATGAGGATGTTCGAAAGTTCACGCAGGTTATCAGTATACGAGAGAAGGCAAGAGAAGCATGGTTGCGTTGGTATGGTCATGTCATAAGAATGGGAGAAGAGATGGTGGTAAAGAAGACATTTGACAGCAAGGTAGAGGGCAAGATGAGCAGAGGAACGCAGAGGCTAAGGTGGAGCGATGTCATCAAGAAAGATGTCGAGGACGTTCAAGCGACAAAGGAGGATGTCAAGGGCAGGCGAAAGTGGAGAAGACTGTGTCGAGCAGCCGACTCGACCTGACCCGTTGGAAAAGGCCGAAAGGAAAAGAAGAAGATTATCACATACCGTTTATTTAACGTTTTACCTTGGCTGTGGCTTGGCGTCAGAGGATTAAGGTGATTTCTAAGCAACTTGCAGTCCAACTTCAGAAAATAACATAATCTTTGTATTTTTGTATTTTTAGTTACCAGGATTTAGGTCAGTCATTTAGAGAGCCATTGGTTGGCCTCAGGAAGGGCATCAGGCCAAGAAATTCCTCACTGCCAATACGAATTCCATCTGAAGGACCCCCTCTGAGCCTCGATTACTGGGGTAAAATGACGTGAAAACACACAAAAAAAAATTAGAGAATTTTAGTAATAAGTTCAGTTAAGATTCTCATATACCTACATGTGAGCATTACAATTGCAGCCTGGAATCGCGTCTTTCTTTATCGTGACTGGGATTTTCCTTGGAAGAACGGAAATTTCTGACTTCACAACCATCGCGATTGTCAACAGCATCAAATTATCAGCCTCATTTACCTCTAGTTACGTCGCTAAATGTCACTCATTATTACAAGCATTACTTTGTGCTTCACAAACTTCACACAGTCATCATATGGTCTATTTCATATTAATATACCATTATTGCATTATTATTATTATGAATTCAAGGTCTCGAAATTGATCTTTCTTCTCGGAAATTTTATGTGTGATCACGTACAACAAGAAGTTGTATGGGCAATCACACATTCTTTTTTCTTTGGATTTAGCAGTCACGTACAAGCCTTAATATCCGCGCTGTTCCCAAGAAAGCTGTTTTCTGTGCGTGTTCAATTTTCATGTAAATCCCTATATCTCTTACAAATTTTTCAAAGTTTTTACTGACAGCCCCCAACGGTCCTACCACAATCGGAATCACAGTCACTTTTTTCATCTCCCATAATCTTGCTATTTCATCCTTTAACATTCTGTACTTTTCGATCTTTTCTCTTTCTTTTTCATTTACTCTCACAACTCCCGGTATTGATACATTTATTATTTTCACTTCCTGTGTGGTTTTATCCATCACTACAATACCAGACCTTCTTGCTTCGATATGCCTGTCGCACTGGATAATAAAATCTCACAAGATCCTGGACACTTCATTTTCAGTTACACCCTCAGGAATGTGTTCATACCATTTCTCTACTGTATCGAGGCCGAACCTTCTACTTAGTCTCCAGTTGACATATCTTGCAACATTGTCGTGGCGACACTTATATTCTCTTTGAGCCAGCATCCTACATTCATTAACAATACGTGAAACAGTTTCACTTTTCTCATTGCATAAACGGCACAAAGGAGATTCAGTGACCCTATCTATATGGAAATTAACGCTACTTGTCCTGAGGGCTTGCTCCTGGGCACTAAAAATACGAGCCTCTGTACAGTCATTTAAGTCCACATTTCTAAACCAATTCCAAGATTTAGTTACATCTTTTCCTTTCATGTCTCGCAGATACTCCCCATGCATCGCCTTCTCCTTCCATGAATTAAATGTGTTGTCAGCTCTCCTCTTTTTGTAGTCTGCTGGCACAATGGATTCCTTGACACCTGTCGCATTCTGATTTCGCACAGCAATAATCATCCGTTCTGTATGGTGTTTTATATACCACCAAAGGGTATTTTCCTCAATTTTGATACCATTTTTACATCCTATCAGACCCCGTCTGCCTTTAGTTCGTGGAACATATAGCCTGTCTACGCCACTTTTGGGATGGGGGAGTTCTTTGTACATTGTCATTCTCTTTCTAGTTTTGCGGTCTATTTCATCCAACTCGTTTATCTTTCAGTTCAATACCCCTGCGCCGTATCTGAGGAGGGATACAGCCCATATGTTGATTGCTTTGATCTTGTTTCTTTCATTCAATTTAATTTTCAATAACAGTGTGACCCTTCTAAAGTATTCTTTCTTAAACATCTCAATCATTTCCTTCTGTTTCACTGAATTGCTTTCTAGTAGTAAGGGTTTCTATTATCCACGAATGTGGAATCATATTATTGGCCTTCCTTTTTTCGATCCAACCCATGGCCAAATTAGTATGTCTCAGCTTACAATCTTTCATGACCGTCTTATCAATGATTAACTGATCTTTTGTTCCCCTTCTTTTCTTGCGGCATCCTTTTTGTTCAAGCGGGAGTTTCACTTCACGCTCAAGGAACTCATACATGTTGTTTGATATTATAACTGTCATGAGTTTCCACATCAGTGGGAGACAAGATATAGGCCTGCAGTTATCTACGGCAGTTCCATTTTTCGGGTCCTTTTGACACAGTACCGTTTTTCCTGTTGTCATCCACTTTGGGATTTCACCTCCGCCAGCAATGGGTCATTCATTTGAGTTGCCATTCATGAAGCGGTTTCAACTGTTTCAGCCAATAGCCTTGGACTCTGTCAGGTCCTGTACTTTTCCAATTTGGGTTCTTTTTGTCTGTATAGTTCTCATTTCTACTGTTATTGTTAATACATTCTGTTTTTCATTCAACTCTGCTTCATTCTCCAGTTTTTCTAACCATTCAGCATCTTCATTTTGTCTGAAATTCTTGCCCCATATGTCATTTCAAAACTGTTTACTTTCTTCCGCGTCAGACTTTTCATCACTCCTGTTAACACCATTCAGTTGTCTTTTTTATCAGTCTGTAATGTTCTGTTTTGCGGGTATGCGGGCCAGGAGCCTTAAGGAAATGAACGACCTTACCAGACAATGCATAGTTTCAGGTCACCCTTGGGCAAGGTGTAGCACCTGTATAGCCTTCCAGGCCAGGGTGACGACGAAGCACAGGGCTGCAGCAGCGCTAGGATGCTGGCGGAAGAATCAACAGCAAGATCAAGTAGTAGGCAAGTACTTGTGTCCAACCGAGGAATGGTTACTACTTTACTGCACCCGCTGCCTTGTGGGAAAGGTTTGGAGAAACCAAAGGCTAGAGTTCCAACTCAAACAAACTGGATGTAGAAGGCAAGGCGAAATCACCACATTATTTATGCCTAGTACATACCATGACAACGCAAACCAATATTATAGATACGAACAGCGTAAATGGAAATACCACGAATGATATTTCCTCGCTCGGTACAGGACCTCATATGCGACGGGTGAACCTGGACTGTCATCATGATACTGTCGTTAAAATCGGAACTTGAAATGCCAGAACAATGCTCCAAAGTGGAAAATTGGATAACATCAAACTTGAAATGGAAAGACTCGGAGTCAGCATAATGGGTATCGCTGAAGTAAGATGGAAAGGAGCAGGTAGTTTGGACACAAATGACTACAAATTCATATACTCGGGAGGTCAACGTCACGAAAACGGAGTTGGTTTGATTATAGATAAGGAACGAGCAAAAGCAATTCTCGGACACTGGGCAATATCAGATCGAGTTGTTCTTCTGAAAATGAAAGGGTCACCCCTAAACATTTCTATTATTCAAGCTTACGCCCCAACTTCCGACAGATTTGACGAAATTATTGAAGCCTTCTATGAAGATCTAGAAAAAGCCTACAAACAATGCAAATCTCAAGAAATACGCATTATCATGGGAGATTTTAACAGCAAAGCTGGTGAAGGAAGAGATGGAAACACTGTAGGCCCTCATGGATTAGGAAACAGGAACGAAAGAGGAGAGAGATTTGTTGATTGGTGCAAAACACACAATCAGATTATAACCAACACTTGGTTTCAACAGCCTAAAAGGAAAAAGTGGACTTGGATTAGCCCTGATGGTAATACCAGAAATCAAATAGATTTCATCACGATCAACGAGAGATTTAGGAACACAATCAGACAAGCAAAGAGCTATC
>RDPX01000097.1:1976119-1996118 GCA_003991215.1 Morbakka virulenta | reverse complement strand
ATGATGTCAAAGCACGCAGGCAACGCTTGAGAAACGTAATATGGTTTAACCCACCCTTTAGCAGAAATGTGAAATCTAACATTGGTAAAACTTTCTTGAGTTTAATTAACAAACATTTCCAAAAAGATAACAAATTGCACAAGATATTTAATCGCAACACCCTTAAGTTAAGCTATTCTTGTACACCTAACATGTCACGCATAATTAAAAAGCATAACAACAAAATTATTAATAATGAGTTCAAAGAAGAAACAAGACCTTGCAACTGCAGGAATAAGGAGAACTGTCCTCTCAATGGTAGTTGTTTATCTACAAACATTGTGTACAAAGCTGAAGTAGTTACTCAAGATAATTTATTTACGTATTATGGCACATCAGAAAGCGAATTTAAATATCGATACAACAACCACACTAAATCGTTCCGTAATCGCTCCTACCAGAATGATACCGAACTTTCTAAGTTAGTATGGAAACTAAAGGATGATAAAGCACCGTTTAAAATTAATTGGTCAATAGCTGTTAAAACATTCCCCTATGTTTGTGGTACTAGACGTTGTGACTTGTGCTTATGCGAAAAAATATGCATAATAAAATCAGACTCTGAGCAGCTTTTGAATAAACGCAACGAACTGATTAGTAAATGTCGCCACCGTAATAAATATATTATCGGAAATGTCAAATAGACCCCGTAAGCATCATGCTATGAACATTTTTACACACTCCCACGCGAGGGGAAGCGACATTGTTTGTCAGTGCGCGGTATGTAATTGACCATCGTGCATAGCCATTGTTTGCCTGAGTGTTCCATAATTCTATCGAGTGTTCTATTGAGTGTTCCATAATTACCATGCATCTTTATAATACACGAAATGTTGTAGTAATTCATTGCAGTTTGAAGATTGTTAAGAAAACATGAAACTAGTAGTAACTGCTAAATTTGTCTAGTTATTTTGTATGCTTTACTGGATTTATATATATATATATATATATATATATATATATATTGGGTGATGCACCATCAGATACAGCAGCTATCACATACAAATCACATTCTAATTCTAGTAGAGACACTTCCTTCCAAAATGGTGGCATAATTTGACTTGCTGTCACACCTTTAGTAGCAAAATACGATAAACAGAACTTCAAATCAGATGAAATACCTCTAACATAGTAAACTAAACAATGGGTTGCTAAATCATCCACACCTTTGAAACTGTTGTAGTTAATATTAGGATCTTCCAGATCAACAAATGCTACAAGTTCATTCGAATGTTTATTGTACACCAAGTTCTCTTTAATTTTGATTTCATCGAACGACAAAACTATGTACCTCTGATGACCATTCATTTTGCATGTCTCCTTTTTAAGTTCATTTAAAATATCCTTATCAAAACCAACTCCATTTTTGTAATTTCTTAGAGTACGACGATTAGGTAATATCAGTATCTTTGAGTTTCGTAGCTCATCATATGCTGAAGCTGATTTAAAGGCTAAAGCTAAACTAAAACGTATTATCATTGGATGATACTTAGCAACTTTTTTATTTTTAACAGCTTTTTTTTGTTCTTCCCCAAAAAGCTGCATGAATGGTGTCATATGTTCAATATTTGAGTTCATAATTTCAGTAATATCATTAGCCATATCTCCACTTAGTTTTTCACCCTGGGAGTCAATTTCTTTTTGCATGGGTTTCCTTACATAATATATGATGAAGAATGGCTGAATCCTCATATTTTTTATTTACTCCTTGACAGAATTTATATGATATAATTTCTTCGAGTAAATCATTAATCATGACATTTTTCATATTTCTCACGAAACACTTGTATATAACATGATCATCTTGGAGTATCCATCCATACACAACACAGGTATATTCTAAGCAATCATTTACAATTATTTCGTACTTTGGTATGGGATAAGGTGACACATAAAGTTTAAAATATGTTTTATCTTCATTTATCGAAACACTTCACCTTCAAAGTTCGACCTTTTCAGTTTTACGAATGAAATCCTTCCAATTTTTATAACATGATTTTTTCTTACACCCTTCATCTTTGACATAAGTAATTTGTCTTCTTTCTAGTTTTTCTTTCGTTTCATGTGATTTTTCTGGTAAATTTTGTGTTGGAATGACACCAAGTTTCAATTTTTTTCGGTCACATTCTGAATAATAAAATTAAATTGGTTAGAATATAAAATACTTTACAAAAAGTATATAATACACTTATAATATACTAAGTATCCTCACCTGTTTCATCACACATATTTAAAACACTCAAGTATGTATCATTAAAGTAAACGTGTACTTATAAGAAAATAAATATTACAGTAGGCAGGCAAGTACTCAGAAACAGCTTTGAGCATAGAAATTACCGTAGGCATAATTGAATGTTTTTAAGTCTTACAGTAGGGATAATGAATGTTTTTAGGTCTTCATTTAAACTATAAACAATAATTTGAATAAAAAACTTACCAGTGATCTCAATATCTTCTGGCTTAAAGTGTCTTTCACAGATGTATACTTTGCCAGAGGTAATTCTTTTGTTTAGTTCTTGATCCACCTGACGATATTTTTAAGGAACGTTAACTATACTGTTCTTCCACTCCAAATCACACTTCCTACCCGGTAATTTAAATAAACTAATATAGTTGTGCTTTTCCGTAAATGAGACAGTACAAAGTGGAAGTGCACAGTTTCTACCAGGCATATTATTGTATAACGAAAATAAGTTCTCTTTCACTTCGCCCTTCACTCTGCAACAACAACGCTATTTTGATTTTTTGTTTTGCACACACACACACACACACACTGGTCACGTGATCGAAATAACCGCGAGCAAAAACATAAAACAAAAGAGCGCCAGACCAAGTTGTTTTTTTCTATAGACTATGTTGAGAAGGTCAGATTTTAGGGTCGAGTTTGTAATAAATCAAACGGCATTTTATCTTTAAGTACTGCTTAAAGTTAACTTTAAAGTGTCTTCGAAACTAAAAAAATCAGAAAAAGTCGCTCAACGTGTTGCCAAAAAGGGTGAAAAACTAAATATTTTTGTAATTTGAGGCAGATGAGAGAATTCATAAAAAGTTAAGGTGAAGATTGCACAGACCAGCAAGCTAAATTACAAAATTTGGATACTACCAATGAGTCAAGAAATGAAATGAAAATTTGCGCATTTGTTGATGAACATCCTCTGTCATTATTCTTGCCAGAAAATACTGTTTCTTTGCTATTATCTCTCTTGCCACAGAATTTGTCAATGACCAAAGTGAAATTAGGAAAGCAGAAAGCAACACATATATAATAAGACAGGTTCTCGCATTTGAGTTTGTGGAAGAAAACGTAAAGCTATTATGAGGAAAAAGAATTTGCATCGTTAAAAAGGAAACCACTGACAGAGGTACAACGAAACAATTGGTCATTTGGGCTACTTATTAAATATGAAGTCATTCCAAAGCAGTTACTTCTTCGCTGGTATAGTTGAATGCGTTTGCGAGATAGCAAATGCCGTTTATAAAACTCTAGAAGAAACATTAAAGCAACATTTCATCCAAATAAAGAGCAAAACTGGGTTTTCATCTGATGCTATTAATGTAATGTTTGGCAAAAGACACCCTTTTTCATCGCTGTTACGTTCAGAATAATCACATGTTAAGGTTGTTCAATGTTCATGCTACTCAATACACCCTGCGTCGTCGTATGCAGCTTCAAAATCACCGTAAAGTCTTAGTGGAGGCATCCTTGCGCGCTTACAACAATGTGCTTGCAAAGGGTTTGGAAGGACAGAATTAACCAGTATCCGAACAACAATTTTACACTTGCATATCTCGAATTCTTGAGCTACCAATTGGAAAGGTTGGATTCATTCCATTGTCTTTTTCTCAGTAAACTCAACTTCTGCATGGACTACGAATGACTGTGGAAACGCTGATGAAGTATATCGCTTAAGACTTTGGGGATATCGGCTATTTAAAGGCAAAAGAAAAAATATTTAAAGGTGAAAATTTATTTCAATTGTAGCCACATTTCTGGTATCTAATGCTATAACAGAACGTATATTTAACACCCTCAAACTTATTTAAACAGAAGGAAGAAGCTCAGTAAAGACTGCGTCACTCTTTGCTCTAATGCAAACAAGTTATTCTCTGAAATATTCTGGGCATTCAGAAGAAAACTTCGTAATCAGTGAGGTCTTGCTGTTACTGCTTTCAAAGATGGAACCAAATGCAACGGACAAAGAAGGCAAAGAAATAGAGAAGAAATATAGAGAGATGCTTTTTGATAATGAGAGTGAGTAGAATTACAAAGATTCAGAAAATAAGGACTATTCATTGCACTCGTACAAGCTACAAATCTTTGAAAGAAAAGTAAGGAAAACATAATTGCACTTATTAAATTTTTTCCACCACAGACTTGTGCCAAATACATTGACACATTGTTCACAAAAACTGCGTCTTATTGGCCAATAAATGAGTTTCAACAGTTTTTAATAATAAAGGCCTGCTCTCGACCGCGAGACTCTCTATCAGTTTATTGTTTTTGCTTTGTCATGCTGCAAAACTGTGAATGAATCAATGAATCAAAACTGTGAATGAATCAAAAGTTCCGAAAGATAATATTATTTTCACAATTTCCTTGCCCTTCATACATGTTGGAATGAGGTGATATTAGCTTGAAAGGGAAGTCATCGTTCTGTGGGAAGCTCAGACCTAAACACGTGATTGGGGTATGACGTACCACGATAGGGCCCTGGGAAAGAACGGCTCGCTCAAGTGAAAGATGTAGTTGCAAAAAATGGTCTGGTGAAGAACAAGTGGATGTGGCCATGATAGCCATAGGCTAATCCAGTTTGGAGGAAACATATTTTTCACTTTTCTGAAAAGGTTTTGTGGCCCATGAACTAACACCAAAAGTTCTCATCCCTATTTTTCAACCCTTTCAAATATATATATATTTCAATTTAAATGGTATCACAACGTCTAGAGCTCTGTACAATTGAACAATCAAATTCAAGTATCGTCGACGGGACTGACAAAATGCCGTCGAGGGCCGAATGCGGCCTTCTGCTTTAGGCAATGACAAGATACGGATAGAGAAGGAAAAATTTACTATTATGATGGGCAAAAATGGATGATAAAAGGAAGCTTTAAAATCCACATTGAAACTCCCACGATGTAAGGGTGTAGTTTCATGCTAGTTATTGTTTAAAAATCGTTATATTCTTACCTTACCATTATCGAGGCCAAAGGATAAATATTGTATGGATGATGTGAGCAAAAACAAATAATACTCGGATCAAATGTCATACAAAAGCTATAATTCCATTTGCAATGCGTATTTTGTTTTGAAAAAGACATTCCGTAACAGAAAGCAGAAAGGAAATCATCTTTCTATTTGGCTTGATAACATTTATACATCTCACGACCCAAGAAGAGATCAATTTTGATGTCTACAGTTCAGCTTTTTGTAAGTAGTTTTAGTTTTTTGAAATGTCATTGTAAGTAGGTAAATAGTTAATTTTAATTAGCTATCATAAGCTATATTTTTCATATCACCAACGGTAGGTAAAATATGTATTATCATTGTATTATCATTATGCTACATATTAATTAAAAAATGAATAATACTGCATATGTCATATAAATTGTTTATTGTTTGCGTTTAATTTAGCTACCTCTGTTAAAATTGTAACTAATCTCTTCAGTTGTATTCATAAAACGACAAGTTACCATTGAATTTAACAAATAAGTGAGTTTCTAGTCTATTTTTAAAGAGTCACGGCCTTTCTCCTCATCCTACTTTAAATCGTTATTTGGTACGTTAACTAGATTACATTAAATGCAAATGAAAGGGCGCTGCCATGTTTTATGATAGTTGGAGGGCATCGTCATGAAAATCTTTTTTCTCCTATATACTGTCAAGTGCCCACCACTACACTTTTCGATATTTAGTACCAATAAACCCATCCCAAATTAAGCAAAAAAAACATTTGTTTATGGGTCACATGGTAGTGCTTGTTGGCAAGAAGCTTTTATTTCTAGCAGGGCAATAACTAATACATTCACTAATTAGAAACTAATGTTTACTGAACACGTTCAGAAAATGCATGGTTGTGATTGATAATAACCTGAAAAAAAGCCAACCAAAGTCTGCTGGAGAAATCTACCTTTGTTCTAGACGGCCATTCGGGACTGTGCATTGTATTGCTGTAATTCTTTCTTTAGCTGACAAAAACGTTTGACTGCTACATTACCAGCTTCCTGTTAATTCTATTCGAGGAAGAAAGAAGGTCCAGGTAGAGTAGTATGCAGAAAATAGTAATAATGGATTAAATGATCTCAATGACAACGTCGAAGAAATGCACTGAATGACTGTTGCTGATCTGCTTGTGAGGAAGAGAACTGTTTAGGTTACATATCGTAGGTTAAGTTTTAAATTTATTACCTTTTCATGACATATCTTTTTGTGTTTTACTCTACAGTCAAATTTTGTGCCCTCGCAATTAAAAAAAAATGTGCTTCTTAAACATTTCGTTGTATAGTTGTCCGGTTTTTTGTATGAATCCATTAATGGACGTGGTTTACAATAAAAAGCGCACAAAATTGTAACCTTTTTACCCTTTGACGGCTTTGCCGCAACTTGTCCCGTCCATCTGACACTGGATAAGTTGGATCCAACCTGTGCGACGAGAGTCATGTAATTTTTATTGGTAGTAAAATTAAATTTCCGTAGCTATTTCAAAATCTTTTCGTAAACATACCACTCTGTAAGTTAAGGTTGCTATTAACAAGCAAAATGTGTGACAAAAATGGATGTTAGGATTTGACTGATTTTTTTACTTCTGCGTGCAAACATATATTTCGTTAAGTTTAAAAAAAAAAAAGAAAGTGTAGCTCCAATCATTGATGTATTACAAGGGGGAAATGGGTACCACGTTGACCTAAAATTGCATACTCCATGAAGATTAGACGGAGGAGAATGAGCTAACACTATCCAGTTAAGACTTAAAATTATGTAACATCTGTCAGCCTAGGGTATTAGCAAGGACAATCGCCAGCTTTCACTATTAGACCAATCTAGAAAAATTAAATGAAACCTCCACTGGACGTGCCGGTGCTACAGACGTAAGAGTGTGATAGTTCACTCTTGACTCCACTGCCTGAAAAAACAGGTCAAGTGAGCTTGTTAGCCATGAGAGGCAGGCGACTTAAGAAAAGATTTAGACTTAAAACCGAAGTAGACAAATACCTGTACCTAGTAAATTATCCATTTGTTGGTATTCGCATTGTTTAGTGTTTATTTACACGTTCATCATAGTCAAGAGCATGACATCTTGGCGGAAATCTATACTGTTCAGTAGTTCTTTTCGTTCATAAGTCTTTGTCCTGGAAGGTGTATCAAGTTTTTAACAAAATTGCTTGGAAAGTTGGCTTTATTAGATTACTGTCAGGTGAAAACTTCAAACCTTAACAATGTTTTTTCTTACTCATCTTACCTTTCCTATCCACTTCGTGCCAAGTGGCGCATGAAGTCTCCACACTCTTCCTCCACGGTCCCTTGTTGATGGCTGTGATACATAACTCTTTCCAAGATCTCCATTCACCATCCTGCCTTTCTTTCTTAATAGTTCTTCTCTTACAATCCAATAACCGATCAAAAATTTGGTCCTTGGCTTGACAAGTAATGAAATTGGCCCTTGAGCTTTCTTATAGCTTTAACTCAAGCGCTTCATATCTCCTTTCCTTTCAGGTTAGGACCTAATGTCTCTCTAAAGTGTTGTGGATTTGTTTGAGTGTTTACGTTTTCTGTATTTCAAGGGTTGTTTCGGGCTAAGGTAATTGGCCAAATGCCCATCCTTCAAGATCCGAAGGAGATTGATTTTCTCTTGGAGTTTTTCTCCTTAGACAATTATAATGCTGGGAAAGCCAACAAGCTTCACATATCCGAGTTTGAAAGCAGAATTGTCCTTGAATGCTTATGGTTCCCCAGCAGGACCAGTCCAGCCTGTGACTCCTCTTGAGTAAGGATACCGAGGACTAGTTTTACTATCGGGCTGATCACTCGCGCTGTGCCTCTTTGGTCACGACTAAGTCATATAAAAAAGGAGGAGGGTTGGGCGTAGGGCTAGTAACCCTACCCTGTAAAAAAGATTGGATACTACAGAAACAGCGAGAAGAAGCCATTCCGGTAAACAGCAATGGCGTAGAGCAAGACCTGGGACAGCAATAGGTGGATTACAGATGACGACTTCTGTTATCCCTCTTGATGATTACCTATGATGAGCTTGGATGAAAGCCGAGAGGAAGTTCATGCTCCGATCACCCAGGTCTTTTCCGCCAAACATCACACCAAGTTTGGTACATGGAATGTACGAACTATGTACGAAACAGGAAAACTAGCCCAAGTGATAAATGAAATGAGGAAGTATCAGTTACAAGTATTGGGAGTTAGTGAATCTAGATGGACTGGGAAGGGGAGATTACCAAGTGAAGGTGTCACCATATTGTATTCAGGAAGTGAAGCAGAACACATGAGAGGAGTAGCGTTACTGTTAAGCAAGGAAGCCACAGATTCTTTAATTAGCTGGGAGCCTATATCAGATAGAATCATCACTGCAAGATTACAGGGTCGACTACTCAAGGCATCGATAGTACAAATCTATGCACCAACTGAAAATGCAGACGAACAAACAAAGGAAAGCTTTTACAGTCAGTTACAAGATACATTGGACAACATACCAACCCATGACCTAAAGATCGTAATGGGGGACTGGAATGCAAAGATAGGATCTCATCGAACAGGTTTTGCAGATGTTGTAGGCCCACATGGCTCCGCAAATAACACAAGCGGTAATGGAGAGAAAATGATTAGTTTCTGCAACGAAAATGACCTTCGCATTGGCAATAGCTTCTTCAAACACAGATGCATTCACAAATGGACCTGGAGATCACCAGATGAGAACACACTTAATGAAATAGATTATATCTGCATAAGCAAGAGATGGGGATCATCATTGTTGGATGTCAGAGCCTTTAGAGGTGCAGATGTGTTCAGTGACCACCACCTACTTGGAGGCAGGATTAGAGTGAAGTTGAAGAAAATCGAAAAACGATCAAGCAGAAAAGCATACGATGTGGAGAAACTACTTAACCCAGAGGTTTCAGAGAGGTTTCAACAACATTTGTCTAATCGCTTTGCTGTCCTCCAAAGAGACACAGACATCACAGAAAAGTGGATATCTTTCAGAGATGCCATCAATGAATCTGCCAGTAGTGTAGTTGGACAGAGAAGAGGAAGCAAAAAAGAGCAATGGATTTCAGAAGATTCGTGGAAGTTAATTGATCAGCGTAGAGCTTTGAAGAGTACCAGAGATGCAGCAAAAACCCGAGACCAAGCGCGATATGCACAAGAGCAATACAGCTTTAAGGACAGAGCGGTAAAAAGGAGTTGCAGAAGAGACAAGCAAGACTGGTTCGAAAAGAAAACAAAAGAAGCACAGGATGCTGCAGACCAAAATAATACAAGAGAATTGTTCAAAATAGCAAAACAGCTTTCCGGAAAAAGTAGTTACGTCAATGTACCAGTTAAAAATAAGGATGGCCGTATCCTAGCAACTGAAGAGGAACAAAACGAAAGGTGGGTAGAGCATTTCAAAGAGATCCTCAATCAACCCTCTCCAGAGACAGTGTACGATTGGAGTAATATTGCCACAGCCCAAGAGTTGAATGTAGATATGGGACCCATAAACAGTGACGAAGTGAAGAAAGCTATAGATAAAATGAAAAACAACAAAGCTCCAGGCATTGATGGCATCAACAGTGAATTCTTGAAAGCAGGTGGAACTGCAGTGGTAGATGAATTAACAACTTTGTTTAACAAGATTTGGCAAGAAAATAGAGTACCGGAAGAGTGGAGGAAAGGAGTAATAGTTAAGCTACCCAAGAAAGGAGACCTATCAGATTGCAATAACTGGAGAGGCATTACCTTACTTTGTACTACCGGGAAAGTTTTCAGCAGAGTTCTTTTGAAAAGATTACTGATAGCAGCAGATTGTAAACTAAGAGAGGAACAGGCAGGTTTTAGGGAGGGGAGATCATGTTGTGAACAGATTTTTGTCTTAAGGAATATCATAGAGCAAAGTTTAGAATATCAGTCACCAGTTGTGCTGAACTTTATAGACTTTCGTAAAGCGTTTGACAGTATTCACAGAGAAACGTTGTGGAAAATTTTGAAAGTGTATGGCATACCAGAAAAGATCATTACTCTCATGAAGTCATTTTACAATCATCCAATGTGTGGCGTTAGAACAAACTCCGGAATGACAGAGGAGTTCGAATTGTTCTCGGGAGTTAGACAAGGTTGCATACTGTCCCCTTTTCTATTTATAATATGCTTAGATTTTGTAATGGGAAGAACAATGAATGATGAAAGTTTTGGAATACCGTGGAAGGATGATAGAAAGCTGACAGACCTCGATTTTGCAGATGATATAGCTTTAGTAGCCCAAGATGTCACGAAGTGTCAACAGATAACAGATCAACTTAAACTTGAAAGTGCCAAAGTAGGATTACGGATAAATGAAGGAAAAAGTAAGATCATGAAGGTGAAAAATCACCAAATACAGCAAGTGACTGTCAATGGAAATCCACTAGAAGAAGTAGAAAAGTTTCCGTATCTTGGGAGTTATTTGACCGAGTCAGGTGAAGTAGAAACAGACGTAAATGCCAGACTAGGTAAAGCCGGTGCAACCTTCAGAACAATGAGCCATATCTGGAAATCACGACAAATCAACATGAAAACAAAGATCAAACTATACATGGCCATAGTTGTCTCTACAGCATTATGCGCTAGTGAAACATGGAAAACAACTAAGAAGCTAAAGAGAAAGCTAGATTCGTTCCACACGCGGAATCTGAGGAGAATCCTAGGTGTCACATGGAGGGATATGATTACTAATGAGGAGATATATAGAAGAACAGAACAAGAACCGTTGCACAAGATTGTAGAAAAGAGACGATGGAAGCTAGCAGGACATGTCTTAAGATTACCATCCAACAGATTTGCAAAACAAGCAATTGAATGGAGACCAAAGGAAGGAAAACAGAAGGCGTGGTAGACCTGTGAGGACGTGGCAAGCTACTTTCAGGGACGACTTGAATGCACGAGGGCTGTCACTCAGACCTGCTCAAGCTGTGGCTGACGACCGTAGACGACGGAGAAGTCTCGCTGCCCTATATCCTGCTCAGGATGGGAGGACCTAAGGTCTAAGGTAAAGTACGTCATATCCATCCTGTCCCGTGTCCCCAGAGGAACACCCACATAAACTTGGCATGGTGGTGGGACTATGCAACTCATCTCCGTCCTAAGGACACACTAAGACAACGTAAGAAAAGGGATCTTGCCAGGGAATCATCTTATAATTAAAATTGAATTAAAAAACAAGTATGGCGTAACATGCGATATTAAAACTTTTGCCTATATTTTGTATTGCTATTCAAATTACTTAAGTTAAGAATATGAATAGTTAAGTATTCACTGGATGTAATCATTAGGGTTTAGAGGAAGGACAAGCCTTTGTTATAATGAGATCAAAGAATCGAGTAAGGTGTTGAGCACTGTTCCTTCGACCTAGTAGATTCGTGTTATTGGTTTTGTTACTCATGTCGTGTGACATTGTAGAGGTTATGAGTTAATTCCTCCTCCGCTACACCATACAAAGACACAATAACACAATAACACAAAAAGACCAATTAAAAAACCTGTCACGGAAAAAAGCTACTTTATGTGAACACCTCAAAGACAAATTTTACATAATTATAACAGATATTTCAAAATGGCAAATATACCGACGTGGTTGTTTTAAGTGAAACGCGTATGTGAACTAAAGATAAAAGAACTTAAGTTTATTTTGTAACCTAAAAGCAAAGCTGAAGAAGAGGAATCTGCTATGCATTTATCAAAGAGGCTACAGGTAATTTGCTGGTGGTCTAGAAGACAAAAATGAATCGTTTTAAAGTGAAAAATGTTTTCCTAATGCAACGATGCTCTCATATCAGTATTTTATCATCTCCCGACTCATAGAAATATTTCATGAACAATTACAATGCAATATCCTAAGACACATTGTCCACAGTTAATAAAGAATTAAGTGTTGGAGAGACCTCAACACGACCCACATTTGAGTAAAAAGCAAACTCTGAAAGAAAACACCAAATACATGGAGAAAAAATTTGTTTGTTTAGGATAGTTGGACAATGTTATCTTTCATTTTCCACTAATCGTTTACCACGTTTTCGGCTATTTATATAAAGAATGCAGTTACAAATGCTATGGAAAACAGTAAATAATATAAAAGAAAGCAAATTAAGTGAATAATTGCAATTCTTTAAAGGCTTTTTGACTTATATTTATTGCTGGTGACTAGTATTTTATATGAAAAGCTTTTCAAAACTAAACTGTGACCATGCTTCATTGTATTATTGTCAATAATTATGAAGTTTTTAAGACTCCATTATGAATGTGTCTGTTGGTACCAAAAACAATGGATTCATCATCAATGCTTGTAGGCAGTGAAAAGGTATTGATAATTTCGTGGAATGATTGGAGGGCTCTCGAGTGAAACAACAGCAAGTGATCTTTCTGAGTTTGTTCTTTTGTCGCTCAGAAAATGACAACTTTCTTAATTTCAAAGAGAGTTATAAAGTGAAAGGATGGTTTGCGTACTTTCTACCTTTCATTTGCATAACCTGAGCAAATGTTCACCTTTTGGACTGGCATACGGAAGTTCTACAAAAATTATGATGGTGTCATTTTCTTTATTATTCAGGTCCTGGTAATCGTTTCCAGCAAGTGGGGACGAGTACATTTTTTAATTAGGGGTAATAACTGCTACTACAAGTTAATTTGCTTTGTAAAATTGAATAATTTTGTTGAATACTCTCCGATCTCTAATTGTGGAGGAAGGCTTTTTAAAGCCATAGATTGAATGGTGTAAATAAATCGTTGATTTTTTCACAACCAACATAACAAAGGGGTAGTCAATAGTTTTTTACATTTTAGTTGACGCTTTCACTGGCGTGAATTTGAATGTATTATTGTACATAAATATCACATATGCAATTAGAATGTTTAATCGAATATCACTATACGTTATAGAATTCGAATGTTCAAACAAACATCAATATCTTTCGAGTGTCAATATTAAACATCGTGTACTTTCGTTGAAGCATCGAAGCATTGACAGGGTGAATTTTCTTGAATTTCTAATAAATCTCGCTGTATTTATGTTTATACTTTCATATTTTCTAGACGGACTTTAGAAAAATATAAAAAGAAATGTAACTTGCAAGATCGGGAGACAACTGCTTTCGCTGTGCAGTTGAAAAAGGAAAGAAAATTTGAAGAAGATAAGAAATACGCAGCAATAAAAAAGGCTCTGTGTAATGCAAAGCTAAGGAAATGGGTACGCCCTTTTACACAAAAGGGTTACATTCAGCTAACAGAAAGAGAAATTTTCTCTAATTAAAAAGAAGGAGCAAGTGATGCCGAGGACTTTTAAAGTGCAGCAACGTTTGTTACTCTTTGCTTAGAAAAAAATTAGAAGGGTGACTTTGACCTTGAGGAAAATTGTAAGTGCCGGACTGAAAAAGAAAGCCCTGGAAGTACGATATGCACTGTTCGATTATTAAATTGACATTAGATATTGTGTGAAAAAACGACTTTCATAACATATTCTCCTTTTTAAGACTGAACAGAATTATGAAGAGTATTGTGTCCTGAAATCTGAAGGTGGAGAAGAGACTGAGGAACTAAAAATTACGCGGTAATGGCAACAAAGTTGGTGCAAAAATTATTGTGTTCTCTGAATCATTCAAGCAAATGATTTTTATAGATCAAGAAGATCAAAAGAGGAGATAATTCAGTTTTTATAAAACATCTGCCACAGGTATTGGTGAAAGGCAAAATACAAGGTTGACTCCACTCCCCCATTATATCAGCCGATCAAATGCCGCTTCATCAAAGCGGATGTACAATCCTAAAATTCATTAACTTTTCTGGGCGTGAGAGGTCCTATTTAATGAAAGAAAACCATCTATTGCGAGACAGATACTTTGTTCTGCTCATAGTGTCATAATCAAATGCCATAAAAACCCCTTCACTGGAGTTTGTATTTTAAAGAAAAGGAATCCTAGTCTTCGGTGAAACCTCCAGGACATGACCTAGAGGTTTCACCGTAGTTTTAGGAATATATTGGGAAAGCTGGTTGTCTGTATTACTCCATCGTTGTTTCCACACATCAGCAGCCCAAGATTTGACAGATGCTGTATCGTTTATGATGGAACCTAAAAGGTGCATGCGGTTCGAAAGTGGAACTTTACTCTTCAACCTATTGTTTGTAAGCGGATATGCAACCAATTTTCAAGAATCTGCCGATCCTCTGATAGCACACGATTATGTAATTTCAATATATTTTTATCCTTTCTTAAGTCGGCAGGTTCAATGCCACAAAGAATAGGAAGAACATCAGTTGAAGTCGATTTTATACAACCACTCACTAGTCTCAAGCATTCATTAAGTGCAACATCAACTTTATTGCAGTGATGGTTTTGGCTCCAAACAGAAGAACAATATTGAGCAGCAGAGTAACACAAGGCCAAAGCAGATGATCTCAAAGTCGAGAAATCAGCACCCCACCGATTGCCAGCAACACGCCTTAGTAGGTTACATCGCTTGGTAACTTTAAAGGAGACTTCTATCAAATGATGTTTTGTAAGAGAGAGTACGGTCTTGTGTGACACCAAGGTACTTGGGACTTTTCTCAAAAGGTAACCTCCTAACAGATATTGANGTATTTTAAAGAAAAGGAATCCTAGTCTTCGGTGAAACCTCCAGGACATGACCTAGAGGTTTCACCGTAGTTTTAGGAATATATTGGGAAAGCTGGTTGTCTGTATTACTCCATCGTTGTTTCCACACATCAGCAGCCCAAGATTTGACAGATGCTGTATCGTTTATGATGGAACCTAAAAGGTGCATGCGGTTCGAAAGTGGAACTCTACTCTTCAACCTATTGTTTGTAAGCGGATATGCAACCAATTTTCAAGAATCTGCCGATCCTCTGATAGCACACGATTATGTAATTTCAATATATTTTTATCCTTTCTTAAGTCGGCAGGTTCAATGCCACAAAGAATAGGAAGAACATCAGTTGAAGTCGATTTTATACAACCACTCACTAGTCTCAAGCATTCATTAAGTGCAACATCAACTTTATTGCAGTGATGGTTTTGGCTCCAAACAGAAGAACAATATTGAGCAGCAGAGTAACACAAGGCCAAAGCAGATGATCTCAAAGTCGAGAAATCAGCACCCCACCGATTGCCAGCAACACGCCTTAGTAGGTTACATCGCTTGGTAACTTTAAAGGAGACTTCTATCAAATGATGTTTTGTAAGAGAGAGTACGGTCTTGTGTGACACCAAGGTACTTGGGACTTTTCTCAAAAGGTAACCTCCTAACAGATATTGAGACATTGAGTTCATAATCAGCTCTTCGATTAGCAAGGTAAAACACGCTGGAAAGAGTTTTGGTGATATTCAGTTTGAGTCTCCAATTTTTGAAGTATTTGCTGATGATATCCATATCTCGTGATAATGTTCTTTCAATTACATCAAACTTCTTATGACAAGTCTTAAAGGCTATATCGTCAGCATAGATGTATTTTTACTGACAGTTGTGGGTATATCGTGTGTGTACAGGTTGAAAAGAAGTGGAGCAATGACTGAACCTTGTAGTACACCATTAGTTAGGGTTCGGCAGCTTGATTTCTTTGCACCCACGTGTACATGAAAGCGCCGATGTGATGTCATGGTCATAATGACACGAACCATTTAGGCGCATTTCTCAACAATGCGCCTGGTCCTCTGCTCTTTACCCGCTTTCTCTTCACAGATATACTGTGTCCTTAAGCCTTCAGTATAGGTACTATTTCATTAAATGTTTAGGATTTTTTTAGGTATCTTAGCTGGTACCTCTTAGTCCTGTAAAAACGAGATAGTTCTTATTACCCCTGTGAAAACGAGATAGTCATTTTCTATGGAAATGCTTAGGGTAGATACTGACTTATGTGCTCAGATCTTTTCCCAGCAGGAAAGCAGATAGTAGATACTCTTTGTCCCTTTTTTGTTTCCTCTATACTATAAATTTGACGGTTTAAAGTCCAACTCAGTCTTTTGCATGAGCTCTCTCGACTCTCTTACTCTTTGTTTGTGTGGGTTTATTTCCACCATTTTCCTAATTCTTTTCACTCAAAGAAAGTAGCCCATGCGTGGAAGAGACAGGTTAACATATGTGGTATGAAACTGACAAAGAACAAAAATAATTATAGAAATCCACACGTGTTCCAAAATGATAAACAAGAACGACTACTTAGTAACTGGGAAAAATAGAAAAATAACTTATGTTTTATTTAACCCTGGCCAAATGAGGCAACAAATAACTTTTGTCTATGAAATGACCTCATTTATAGGCAAACTAAATACAAATAACATGTAAGAATTCAGTATATTTAATGGTTGGCTGACAGAAAAAAGCTTTTCACCGTTTAAACTGGAAAAATTACACAAGAACTCGAAATATGTCACTCTATATGAAGTTTACAAGGGATAAGGAAGTAAAGGAAGTTGAACTTTGAATGACGTATCTTTTGTATAATTTAATCCAATATTTTGACTGCTATTGGAATTATAACCATTGAAAAATACACTGATTTTTTTCATGATTGTAAATTAAGCAAAAGTACAACATTATATTACATACAAGAATAGACGCAAGATCAAACAAAATTCGTTTTCCCTTGTTCATTTATCTTTGAATTTGTTCATTTGGTGCTTGTGAATAAATACCTTTTGAGTCTCAGTAACAATAATGAATGCTCTGCAGGCGTTCAATATTGACAAAAGGTCAGAAATAACCAGTAAATGCAAACACTAAAATAAATACTATTTTATACTATAATAATAAAAAGAAATTAAAAATTGAATAAAAAAGATAAAACATCTGTATATTTAGTCCCTCACTCTTATGTATCACATTAAGTAGTGTAACTAATTTTGAGTACGTCTACTAATTTCCTGATGTATTTCGAGATATTTGCAACTTAACATGACAAAATATCTATGTGCATAGTACATTTCTACACCTTTTAATATTAGTTAGCCAGTTTGCTATGTACCTATGCTATTAAGATGTCAAAGGAAGAGAAAAATAGGATAAATGCCGCAAGAGATTTGCTGTCTTACTCTTTTCTAACTTTTAAAACAGAGATGGGGGTGAAGGAAGAAAGGTAAAATAGAAATAAATCGACCTTACACAAATATATATTTAAAAGATTACATTTGAAAAAAATCACACGAAGACCCTTTCTTTGTAACAATACAGAAAGATTTGTTTGAAAGTAATGGATCAGCATGAAAAAGGAGTTCAGCAAAGGTACATTCTATTTTTAGCATTTTTTTAGCAAAGAAAAAAACTCAAGTGGACAGTTTTTATTTTTTCTTAATCTTCTGGAAAGTCGTTAGAAAATTTGCGCTATGTTAATGATAAGCTTCGTTTTAAAAGTCCACGTCATAAACAGTTTCGTGCAGATAGAGAATTCAATTAGTTAAAAATATAATTTGAAAATGGCTGCAAAGAAGAACAACTGTAAGTTGCAGATAATGACACTAATGACATAAAAATATATCAATAGAGAAAGGAAACCTTGCCATATATCTTAGCGCCTCCCTTAAAAATGACCTAATCAACAAATTGAAATTAAAGGTCGATTGATAATAGGCTTGAAAACATTAATTGCCATTAAAAATCTGGGGGATAGTTGAGCCAAGTACAAAAACTATTGTTGTGGAAAGCTTCCTTTTTGTGTGGCAAATTATGTGTGTGAGACACTACATCTGTGATAACCAAGATGAACACAAGAGAAGATAGTGTGCAACATATTGTTATAGTGAGATCGTAAAAGAAATGAAGGCTTATCATCAAAGACGTTAGGGCATCAAAAATAAGTTTCCATTTAAAGGTAGTTAAGTTCTTCAATTACGTAAAGAAACAGAACCTCGTTTGCTTAGGCTAGTACACCTTCAAAATTGGCTGGAGTAAGGGCTCATGGGAACATGCACAGTAGGACAGCTTTAAAACAGTTAGACTGAGATCCCGATTAAATACGGCATCTCAGTCTAACTGAGGCAAATGGTTTGGAAGAAGGGAGATCGTAAGAAAGGTTGCTAAGTATAGGGGAAATTTTGCATCGCATCATACAAGAAGTTCTGGTAAGAGAATTTTGTATTGATGATTAATGCGGATGTATTCATCATGGTCTTAATCTTCAGGAACCTCTAGCAATGTTTTTGTTTCATTTTCAAAGAGTAATTGCTTTTAAATTGTAAGATTATGTAGTCTGGTGATTTTGGCTTTATTTGTATATTTTATTTGCTGCAGAGGTAAAATAGTGCTTTGTAAGCCTAGCTAATTATTCCAAAGGTATTTTGAACAAAAAGCAAACAACAATGGCAAAGTCAAGAGTTTTGAACGTTTTGGTGTCTTGAGGCATTGCTAAAATATAACTCAATATTGACCAAAGCAGTGAGACCTTATTTTTCTAATGTTCGAGCTTTTTTAATAAGCAGATTGCTGTAATCTGTGTTATTTTTGTTAGGTGTAATATGTGGGAATTGTTATAACTTTGTTCACAAAACCTTCCATGTTTTTTATTCTTTTGTGTAGGGACGAGGAGAAATTTTGTTGGGGTGAGTATTCCATCCAAATCGTCCATAAACTCCATTTCTTTAGCATAGCTAGTAAGGGAACGACAGACGTATTCATGCTGATTATTTACCAACAGACTGACAAGTTTTACTGAAATAGAATGAGAATACCCAGTGGAGATTGGCTTTTTCTTTGTGGAGTTCCAGTTCATGGCACTCTGTTCTTGACGTATACTTAAAATTTTCTTCCTGCAGGAACCAATCACAATAACTTAAATTAATCTGTATTACAACCATTTTGTAATAAAAAGAAAGCAACCGTCTTCACAGTTTTTTATCAAATAAACGTAACTATGACAATGGTTACTTTACAGAAACCAAAGACATGGCTACATACATAAATTCTCATTGCTTCTTGTCCAGCATAAATTTTTCCCCTCCCTAATATGAAGTCATAGCCAATAAAGCGCTTTACGCATGATCCAGTTCCTTGAAGTATGACCTTATGTCCGGTGGTAAGTTATGACTCTTCTGGATTCGTTTTAATTTCTAAAGGTTTATTAATAAATGTTTTGAGAGGGCGATTAAGTTTAAAACCCTGATCTTCTAATTCTACTTTTTGCATAATATATCCCAAGCCTTCAGATGCCATTTTTCATGCACAAAAGTAGAAACCTTTCTTGTTTTCTCCTTCAAAGAACAGTTTCTTTACATCAAGTATTGTACATGGGATACAAAGAAGTTTCTGAGGTAAAAGGATGTTGATGTGACATTTAATTTTTTTCTCTTTTATGTTAGTGTTTAGAGAGGTGAGATAGTTAAAAGCACTATTTAGTTAATGTGTACGATTATAACTGAATGGAGATGAATTCTACAGATCTCTTTTTCAAATGAAATTTCTATTTTTCAACCAAACACATACTACCTTTTCTGAATATATTTTAAGATTGGGAACAGAAACTTTAGTTGGAAAAATGTATTTTGGTTATAGGCGAGGCAGTAGTCTATGAAAATACAGACACAATAGTGGCTTTAAAGCTGTGAAATTCACACCACTTAAAGAGCGGAATTTGGAATCAAGTGTAAGCTAAACAAAGCAATTGAAACCACTAAATTTTCTGAAGAATCAATAAGCTCAAGCTGAAAAAACAGTTGGTATTTTAGAATATTTGTAGGTTTATTAAGTAGTAAATATATCGCAAGTATTGCCAAAGTTTCCGTGTGTTGCAGTGGATTT
>RDPX01000097.1:1952010-1963435 GCA_003991215.1 Morbakka virulenta | reverse complement strand
CTCAGGGATTTCTTTTCTAATAAAGACAAATTGGTCAGTTTCTCACACGCATCTAATGTAGTGTATGAGTTTGTTTGCGCCAGCTGTAATGCTAGCTATGTCGGGGAAACTGAAAGGCATTTGTCTACAAGAATTAAAGAGCATTACAAGGACAAAAATTCGCACATTTATCAACATATAAATGCCTCTTTAGACTGCAAAAGAGCTTGCAATAATGGTAGTTGTTTTTCCATTTTAGATTATGTAAGCACTAAGTACCAACTACGTATAAAAGAGGGTTTGCATATTAAATGGAAACAACCGGCATTAAATAAACAGTTGTATTGTTACATAGGACAGTTGCTTGTTTAGTGTCTTTGTTCTGCTTTATCTCTTGTGTATTGTTACATACGCTCTGTAACACTGAATTATGTTTTGATTAGTTTAAAAAGCCTTGATATTTCTTGTACATTTTATATACATTCTGAAGAAGGTATGTGAATACCGAAACATGTTAATGATGAAAAGGTTAAAAACTATCGTGTTTTTTATGAAATATCAAAGACCTTTATAACAAGGTGTAAACAATAGAAAAAGTACCAAAGGAGTTGAAAAATGCCCATCATCACTCTAATATTCCAGAAGGGAGACAAGAGAGATCTGGCAAAATATAGTCCCATCAATTTCCTTCCCCAAATAAAGAAACTATTCATGAAAATCATGAAAAATGGACTGAATACAACACCAAGTGAACAACAAATAGTCTATCGAAGGTATCACTCCACTATAGCTCAACTACACACTGTTTTGCTGGTACTCGAGAAGACCAAAGACGGTTGAATTCCCATCTACATGGCTTTCGTTCACTATGAGAAGGCCTTTGATTCCATTCAACACAAGACAGCTTTGAAGCACTGGAACAACATGGCGTCGATGACAAGCACACCAACTTCTTGCAAAAGACATACAGACAAGGTAGAGCAAAAGTTAGAACTGAAATGCTAAGCAGAAAGCTTGAGATTATGGAAGGTGTCGGACAAGGCGACACACTATCTTCATTAATGCTCACACCAGTAGTGGAAGAAATTTTCAAGAGAATGGAAATTGAAACAGACTTCAAAATAAATGGAAGGAACTTGAAAAACATGAAGTTTTCAGGTGATAGTACCCTGTTTGCAGAATAGCCTAAAAACAGAGGGGTAAAAATGGGATTAAGTTAACAAAGAGAAAAAAAGATTATGTGTAACGAAATTTCTAGAAGACAAAATAGGTATCAGTTGATGGGCAACAACTGGGTGAAGATGAAGAATATAAGTATTTGAGAGGACTGTTGACACCGGGGAACGACATGACCAGAGAATTTGACGAAAGGATAACTGCAGACTGGAAGCCGGTTGGACAGTACAATACTTTCTTTAAAAGAACAGAAGATGTTAATGTATCTAAAGAACAGAAAGATCATGGGTACAGTGATTCTAACAGTGAGGACGTGTGGAACAAAGGCATACTCTCACCAAACATCTTAAAGAAAAGGTAGCTGTTGCCTAAAGAAGCATGGAAAGATCAATGGTCAACATAACAAAGAAAGAAAAGATCAAGAATAAAGTGATCAGATCGAAAAAAAAGACGTTGTAAGCAGAACATAATCAGCAAAAGATCAGTGGGCAGGACATATCGCAAGAATCGATACCAGAAATTGGGCCTCCTCCTCCTCAGGTGCCGTGTCCAGGAACGTTGGCGATCATGGCTCTCCACAGATTTCTGTCCTTTGCTGCCCTCAGTAGTTGTAGCTCGCTCTTTGTAGACCATGCTGCAATACTGCCCATGTACTTGGTTCTTGGTCGTCCTCTGCCTCGTTTCCCATCTATCTTTCCCGTCAGCGTCAACTCCTCAAGCTCTTCTTTCCTCATTATATGTCCTAGGAAGGACAGCTGCCTTTTTCGAATGGTGGACAACAGCTTTCTCTTGCATCCTGCTCTCCTCAAAACATCTTCATTCGTAACGTGTTCTGTCCAAGAAATCCGCAGTATTCGGCGTAGAAACCACATTTCTGCAGCTTCTAGCTTCTTTTCGAGGGTTGCTGTGATGGTCCAACTTTCACTCCCGTATGTAAGCACTGGGATTACGTAACAGTTGAGGACTCGGAGCCTGGTGTTCAAGGAAATAGTTTGGTTTTTCAGTATCTTAGACATTCGCTGGAATACCCCCTTTGCTGTGGCAATTCGTTTCCGTATTTCTACCATGCATCTTCCATCTGATGTAATCATGCTGCCAAGATAATTAAACTTATCTACTTGTTGAATGTCTTCTCCATCTATTGATATTTTGCAGCTCAAATTCTCATTCCTTTTGCTAACCGTCATGCAAAAAGTCTTCCGACGATTGATACTGAGACCCCTTGCCCCACTTTCCTCTACAACGGTGTCAAGCAGTTGTTGTAGCTTCTCTGGAGTGTCGGCTATGAGCGTCGTGTCGTCAGCATATCGTATATTATTCAAGTTGTACCCTCCGATCACAAAACCATGTTTTCCCTCGATACTTCTCATGATGTTTTCACTGTATAGATTAAATAGGTCTGGTGAGAAGACACAACCTTGTCTAACACCTCTTCGAATATTGCAGTATTTACCAACCTCGTTCTGCACTCTCACACCCGCAGTTTGCTCCCAGTATAAGTTTCTTATGAGTCTTATATCTTTTCCATCTATGTCTAGATCTTGTATCATTTCTATCATACACTCGTGTTTCACTTTATCAAATGCTTTTGAGTAGTCAATGAAACACAGGTATAGATCCCTCTGCATTTCGATGGCTCGTTCCGACAGCATCCTCATCACAAATATAGCGTTTCTTGTTCCAGCATCTTGGACAAAACCAAATTGCTGTTTCCCTATCTCTGGCCTCATTGCTCTCCTTGCTCTTGCCATTATGACTCGCATAAGTATCTTAGTTATATGACTCATTAGACTGATGGTTCGGTGGAGCTCGCACTCGGTAGCCCCTGGTTTCTTGGGCAGGGCGATGAATACAGATTTTGTTAAATCCGAAGGGATTTCTCCGCTGTCATATATATCGTTGAGTAGTTCGGTGACTTTGTTTATTCCAAATTCCTCGAGTGCCTTTATCATCTCAATGCAGATTCCATCTGGACCCATGGCTTTATTCGCCTTCATCTTCTTAATTGCCGCTTTCACTTCACATGATAGAATTCTAGGGCCTTCAATAACCTTCCTGATGGTTGGTTTTCCTCCCCTTTCATCCATGAACAACTCGTCAACATACTCTGCCCAACGCTCCATCAACTCTTCTTTCTCCATGATCATATGTCCATCCTTTGCTTTAATGCACCCACTTGAAGAGCAGGGTCTCTTTCCTACCAAATCCCCAATCTTTTTATGCATGAAACTAGGATCTGCAGTCTTGCAGCTTTCAATCTCTAGACATTTCTCATTTATCCAGGCTTCTTTCGCCTTTCTACATTCGTTTCTTATGTCACGATCCAAAGCTTTGTATTGGATTGAATCTTTCTCTGGAATTTTCTGTCTCTGTCTCATCTTTTGCAAAATTTCTGGCTTCATCCAAGCTTGCTTTTTCTCTTTTTTCTTGGGTTGGATGACTTCTTTTGCTGACTCTACTATTGCTTCTTTTAGCACTTCCCACATGCTGCCTTCTCTCTCGAGTACTTCAAACCGGTTCTGTACTGCAGCTGCATATTTCTCTCTGAGTTCTTGGTTTTCACGCAAGAGATTCCACTCTAGTTTTGCTTCTGGGGCTGTACGTTTTAGCCTACGAAGCTTCAGTTTGACTGTACATACAACCGGATTGTGGTCGCTCCCACAATCTGCTCCAGGATAGGACTTCGCTTGTTGAACAGCATTTCTAAAGCGACTGTTGATGGTCACGTAGTCGATTTGATTTTTATACCTGTCTCCAGGGTCTTTCCATGTCCACAAGCGTCTTTCATGATTTTTGAACCATGTGTTCATAATCACCTGATTATGTGCTGCACACCAGTCTATCCATCTTTCTCCTCTTTCATTTTGCATTCCTAGACCATGCTTTCCCACTATATTTCCTACTCTTTGGCTTCCAACCTTTGCATTCAGGTCTCCCATCACAATGACAACATCTTGGGATTTATGGTGCCTCATAGCTTCCTCAAGCTGTTCATAGAACATGTCTATCTCATCCTCACTACTGTCGGCTGTTGGTGCATACACTTGAATAACAGTTATGTCAAAAGGCTGTCCTTTCAGCTTTACCAGGAGAACTCTTTCTGAGAGGGTCCAATATCCTAAAACACACTTACTCAGCTCTTCGTCCAGAATTATGGCAACTCCTTTTTCGTGTTTATCTCCTCCAGAGTATATGACCTTATGTCCTTCTATGTCGAAACATCCTGTGTCAGTCCATCTTGTTTCACACAAACCGAGCAGATTCATATTCAGCCTTTCCATTTCCAACTTCACATTTGCTAGTCTCCCTGCTTGGTACAAAGTACGTACATTCCATGTTCCAATCCGCAAAGTGGTTCTGTTTCTGACAGTCGCAGGCTGACGGTCAGGTCTCACCTGTCGAACATGAGTGTCCCGACCGAGCGAGATGTTGATGACCTCAGTGTCATCAACCTCATTTACGCTGTTAGCGTTAGACATTAATCTTTGTATTGTCATGATTGTTCTTGGCAGGATACAGTGGTGGTTTGCCATTGCCTTCCACTGGCGGATGGCCACTCATACTATTGTCTCATTCGTGCCCTCAGCATACCGCGATGCGTGTGCAGATTACGCCTTCGTTGCCGTTGATCTCAATGTAGATTCTTCCGCCAACTCCGCCGCTTCCAGACTTCATGCGCTACAGTGCGAGACATGCACTTTCCCCAGTAACAAGTTACTGGGTACCCTCATGTCGTTTAGCCCGCCAGCTGAAGCGGTTTACCAGGGTGTGGCCACTGCCGCGCACAAGCAGTTACTTGGAGCCAGACATGAGAGTTGGGTGCCATCAAGAGACCAGTAGGTCCATCGCCCGAAGGCCAGTTGATGGTTGCCACTGGATTGTACTCCATCTGGACGCCCCATACACCCTAGAAATTGGGCCAGAAAAACAAAAGAGTGGACACCAGGACAAGGGGGGAAAACATAGGGGAGAGCAAAGCGAAGGATTGAGAGATGACGTCAAGCAGATAACTTATCAAACATGGATGCAAATGGCACAATATCGTCAAGCGCGGAAAAATCTGTGGAGAAGAAGAAAATGCAATGAATATTATTGAATGTAGCTTTGTCATTTCCCTTAAAAAGTTTTAAAATACTTTTCATTAACTTTCAGTCAATGTATTGCGTTGGATCACAGAAGCCTATAATGCTGGATAACAAAATCATATCCAGTAGTTGAAAAATATATTTTTAACCTGTTGCCAAAACAACACCTTAGAAACTTTTTTGTACCAAGAGGCTTTTTATTTCCGCATGAGACCGGGGAGACTAGTCTTGAAAAGGGGAGAGTTGGACATTCTGCTGACAACCTTAAGAGGTCTCCGAACTGCATACACCTTCTTTCAGTAATCGATATCGACGGTGGTTTCGTTCATGTAATCTTGTGTAGTTTCTCATTTGATATTTTATATCGCCATTGGCTTGCTATCGCCTTACATATGTGTAAGAAGAGTGATACGATATTACACTCATAATTAAAAGTTTAAGATCAAGCTCAAAATTTCACGAAAATGAAAATATCGCATTTAAACAGGAAAATTACTCTTATTTCACATAAAATCTTCATATAGCACGAAAAATATGTCACTATATCCAATTTTGCTATACAAGCTGATTCAATTGTCCAAAATTCAATATTTTGTATGTCCTATCTTTTTTCTTATTACAGCCTCTATGCGCCTCGGGATACTGTCAATTAAACTTTGGCAATATTCCTTTAAGATTTCCCTAACCCAAACTTCTTTTATCGCTCTGGCCAATTCTGGAGCACTTGACGGTTGTTGTTTCGACAGTTTAACCTTCAATAACGTCCATAAATTTTCAATTGGGTTGAGGTCAGGGCTATTTCCCCGCCACTCGAGCACTTTGACTTTGTTCGCAGCCTCGGTTGGAACTATGGAACGGTGGCATGGAGCTCTATCCTGCATAAAAATATTGCAATTATGGACTTCCATGTGAAGTTTGAGTTTGTCTGACAACAACTCAACATACGTCGGTCCATTCATAGTGGTTCCTGGGGTCAAAAAGTAGAGATCACCGGCCCCGTTCTTAGTCATTGTCGCCAGATAATCTGACTTGGGGATATTTATCGTCGATATCGTATATTTATCATCATATCGCTTGTGCCTGTCAGCTGGCCTTCTGTCGTGGCGCCTGCGCACTGTAGAAGGGTAGACTCGTCTGTCCGGTCGTCCAACGGCGATGTTTCAATGCAAATGCCCGGCGCTTGGCTTTCATCATAGGTGTAAGCCTCTGTTTTCTTGCCGGTTTGTTCTTTCGATAAAACACTTTGTATCCTCTCCGCTGAAGCTCTGCCCTGAATTTCTTCATGGAACTTGTTGGGGACCTGACGACCATCCTCTTCATCAAAATGTCGTCGTTCTTGGTGGATCTACCACTTCTCCTCCGATTCTTGTAGATTTCTAATTCTTGGTACTTGACGATTGCCCGATGCACGGCTGACTTGCTGACACTTAATTTCTTCGCAATGCTTTACTGCCTCTGGACCCTCTGAACGTCCGTCGGTGCGGTTTTCGCCCCATTTCAGCTGTGCTCCAAATTTGAAAAAAAATCAGCAAAATTCATAACGAGGTGTTGACAGCAGGTAAGAAACCATTGAAAGGAACAACTAAAATTAAAACAATTGATGATGCAATCTGATGCAATTTTCAATGTTTTGTCTTAAACTTTTGTTCATGACTCTGCTGGGGAGAAAAACCAAATGAGATCAAGAGAGGAAGAAAAAGAACAACCATGGTAACTACCATAAATAAGGACATCGAAAAACCGAGAGAAACTATATACTAATATATATATATATATATATATATATATATACTAAATACTACTTTCCCTGTAACACCCATTGTATAACAAGTTAGTCCACAAAACATCGGCACAAGAACAGAAAGCTGTGGTCAAAGATTGTGACGTAAGTCATTGAATCGACCTATTCCTGATGATTAACATAAATTTCTTTTCATCGTGATCGAAAGGAGAACAGACACGGAATTGAATTGAATTGTAAAAGTACCAGTCTGGGAATTTTTTACAAGAAAATAACCTGGACGACGCAATTCGAAAATTGTTGGGCTGGCCGTTAAGTGACCTAGGTCCATCAAAGCCAAGCAGGTTTTCCTTTCGGTTTCAGCTGAATGATTATTCAGGACAAAAGATTTCAGATGACAAATAAAAAAAAGTTTGAACTTTGTTGTGGTCAGACCAATGATTTGTGTCTTTCACGCATTCCTGAGTTCATTTCGGTCACAAAACAGACACTCGCCTCGTTATCTGACAGCATTTTGTAATTACGATTACCATCGAGGCAAAAAAGGTCTGTTGACATCAGCGAAGACATGGCAAGTGTTGTTGTTTTGGGAGCAGGAGTAATTGGTGCTTCATCAGCTGTTTTTGTGAAGGAAGCACTACCCGATGTTGATGTTACTTTGTTGGCCAGTGAATTCACACCCGACACCACTGGAGATGGTGCAGCCGGTGTATGGGAGCCTTTCGTTCTCGAAGATACACCAATGGAGCTTCAAAGGTACAGCATTAATTGATTTTTCTGTCGATTGATAGTATACAGTGGAACGTTTGAAAATTAAAAGTTGGTTTTATTGATCGTGGTACAGAAATCCATTTGCGTCATATTTTGTTTTTGTTATGGCAGCTTCTATAGTACCGGTGACCGGTAAAATGAACCAAATGCTATTTTGCCGGGACAGGTGTAACTAACATTTCATTTGTCGATCTGGTAAAGTCACGTGACGTGCAACGTTTCCGGTTATTTTACCGGCTAAATAAAGTAAGTCCTATTGTGCCGATAACTGGTGCAACCGGTGAAATAATACAAAATTGTATTCTGCCTTGTCAGGTGTAAGTAACATTTTATTGGTCGATCTGGTAGGGTCACGTGATGTGTGTGCCACCCCTCCAGGGTTTTTTTCACGGCTAAATAAAGCAGCTTATATTGTGCCGGTAACCGGTGAAATGAAATAAAAACTATTTTGCCCTTTCAGGTGTAACTAACATTTCATTGTTCGATCTGGTAAAGTGACGTGCAGGTGAGGTGCAGTCAATATCAAAAGGTTCCAGTTCTGCAGACTGCATCCGCGAATTGCAGACCATCTTGGATCGTGTATAAGTAAAGGAGATGTACCACAGTGGTTGACTGAGGGTCGAACGGTTTTTGTTGGAAAAGATGTCAGGAAAGGGACTACAGCCAGCAACTATAGACCAATGACCTGTCTTCGTCTCATGTGGAAGTTGATTACGTCCGTCTTTGCAGCCAAGATATATCAACACCTTAAAAACCAAAGCCTCCTTACAGATGAACAGAAAGGATGCAGGAAACAATCACGGGTAACGAAAGACCAACTGTTGGCAGATAAGATGATTTTAAAGCACTGTAGAAAGAAGCACAGGAACCTAGCTATGGCATGGGTTGAGTACAAAAAAGCCTATAATAGGGTCCCTTATTCTTGGCTTCTTGAGACTATGAAAATGACAGGGGTTGCTGAGAATATTGGGAAAATGCTCTGTAATACTATGAAACATTGGTCCACCGAACTATCTTCGAATGTACAGGAGATGGGCAAGTTGAAAATCAAGCGAGGAATTTTTCAGGGTGACTCGCTATCGCCTCTCCTGGTTGTCATCAGCCTGATCCCATTGTCAAGCATACTGAGAAACAGTGAATACGGCTACCGCATTGGTAATGATGAAGTGGACAATGAGAGATCGAATTACACACAGGGTGTACTGGGAGTTTTGAGAGAACCGGTTGGAGCACACCACAGCGAATTTGATACCAGTTGGCGATGGTAATGTTGTGCTGTACCGGAACACGGTTTAGTCAACATCTCCATGCACGATAAGTGCGAGAGAACCTGGACGCTCATTGATGTTGTAGTGCCAATGGATGTTCGAATTTTGATCAAATACGGGGACGAAGCGAGAGAGGTATAAAACTCTGCAAGAGGAGCTTAAGCACTGTAACCGAGCCAAAGTCAAGCCGGTAAAACATGGGAACATTACAACCTGGAATATTCGAGGCACTAGAAACATTGCAGATCATTAATATTACTGCAAGTGCTCAGAATTCATAACTTTTGGGCACCGCATCAATCTGGCGCCGTGTTCTGCGCCTGCGAGGTCCTGATCCGGACATGAGACGCAGACATACTTACCCTAGGTTACCTAGTGACGTTAAAAAAAATAAAAAAGTAATATACATATATATACATCTTAAGAATGTAAAATAACTTTGACCCCTCCCATCCTTCCTTTGGTGAATGTGAGAAAAAAGGCACTTTGTAACATGACGATTTAGCTCTTCTAACAATTCCTGCTTGAATATGTGTGCCATGAAGTTGACTATGGTTTACCGTAAACCAGTCAACTTCATGGCACGCATATCCTGTTTTTCTTTACCCTTATTGCTACGTTCCTAGTAGAACAATTTTTAACCGGCGTTATATCGGTAAAGCTATTTGTCATAAGCTGAGATTGCAGACTAATTTAAGACTGAAGAAATTGCAGTTTTTCTCACAAGTTCACTTAGGAATACTTGCCGTTGTTCGTCGAATTAGAACTAGTTTATAATCGCGACAACGAATGATAAGAAAACTTTCCTTTTTAGTACTCCAATAAGTTTTTTATTGAACTTATGTAAGGCATTTATAAAGCAGTTTATCATTTACAACAAAAAATAGGGATTTGAATTGTTCTATAAATAAAACCCGCCACAAATTAGGACGAAAATTAAGCTACCTGCATCATGCTGCCATTTATTTAGGCGCAACAGTTTGAATGCGGCTTAATTAGTGAAGCATCTTATTTCAGTGACAAGGTACTTGACTATCTCCACACATTCCCCCACCCCACCGACAAAGATTACGTAGACTTTTGTCCTATTAAAACTTCCTCTTCCCGATAGAGTATACATTAACCGAAAGAGCATTTATTATTCCATAGTCGGTGTACGTCTCTTGTTTAATTGGCTTTTTAAGTTGTTCGACAAATCGTACCGAGTGTTAAAAATGCGCGCAAGTGAATGCGTCGATATGTGCGCGCGAAAAAAAGGCAACGGAATTCCAAGAGAATGAAGACATCAATTGAACATTTTTTTCTGTTTATTGAAAAGATTACATATCAATAAATACAAATATAACGACTAACAAGAGGGTATCTCAACAGGCCTGTAAATCCTGTCTGAATGGTAACAAGATTAAGGACTGATCGTTTATATGACAAGAGTACGAACAGAAGATTTTTGGGGTTTTTGGGTTAGGGTTCCGAAGCTAACGAAAGAACCGGGGCCTTTCGTTATGCTTTCGTACTAACATACTAACATAACGACCATCTACAAGTACTAGGGGCAATAACGATTGATGATCTGTTAGCAAAAGTGTCAACAGGAATGTCATTACTGAAGCGAAGGCGCCCTTTTTTCAAAAAGGGCAGTAGTAAGCATTGTGCAAGCATTTGTCGTCCTGTTGGCATGACGTGCTCCTAAAGTCATGGATAGTAACGAATTTCAATCAATTGAAGTCATGGCTAACAAAAAAACTGGCTAAACTGTAGCGAAATGCTTCGATTGTAAGTTGCCACAGCTTTTCTTTGTCATTGATGCCAAAGTTTAACTTTCTTCTAATATAAGATTGTAACAGCTCTTTTAATGTGTACATATGAATACATAATAGGCTGTTTTGTTTCTTTACACATTTTATTTCTTAATTTTTCACTCTTTCAACGAGTGTTGTAGGAAGGGAGAACAAAAAATACATTTAACAAGTTCCTGTTGATTTAAACGAGCTTTTGGCAACACTGTAACAACAGGCTCCGGAAAGAAAAATTATCACTGAAACTTTGTGGCACCACAAAAAATACATTTAACAAGTTCCTGTTTATTCAAACGAGCTTGCAAAATTGCTTAACTGTCAAAAAGAACACAACAAAAGGCCACTAAACAACTCAGTAAACTGTAAAGGAAGTCTTGTGGTACTTAGCCTGCAAAGTCCTGTGCTTTCTTCTCCAGTAACACACTTTTTGTGTGTTTTATTGGCCTTTCCCCAGTGTAAAATCGACCTCACTCATGGCCATCCATGTTTCACCGTCAACTGAAATCAGAAAATGGCGCGTTTTTGACATTAAAATTGGCGGTAAGGCAGATAAACCAATAAAATCTCGAAGAAATCAACCAATCAAATTTAGTCACGTGACTGAAAATT
>RDPX01000097.1:1909499-1922245 GCA_003991215.1 Morbakka virulenta | reverse complement strand
CCGGGGGCAAGCACAGTCATGAAAAAAATCCACCTCATCAAGTCGGTTCCACAAGGCCCACTGAATGCTGTTTCTCTTCCTTTTGGTAATGGTATTGCCGATGGGCAATAGAAACAAACACGGTGAGAGGAAACATTCTTGTCTCGCCCCAATCTTGACCTCGAAGTTATTTGTCAATTGCCTTCCATGCACAACTCGACACTCTATTCCCTTATATGACTTCCTGATAAGCCTGACAAACTTTGTCGGAATCCCATAACCACGCATTACTTTCTACGGTATCACTCTGCCCACACTGTCAAACGCTTTTTAAAGCTCAAAAAGCTCAGCTAAAGGTATGAGTTCCATGTAATGGACTATTCTAGAATGATCTGTCCTTTCGGAAACCTGCTTGCTTACCGCGTAACCTCTGGTCCTCAGCTCTCTTCAGCCTCTCCAAGATAATTCAGTGGACCATATTTCCAGGAAAAGACATTCCTCTAATTTGGGCAATGACTGAGGTCCTTCATTGTAACTACAGATGACCATCTTTCCACGCGTCATTATTTCGTCCGCTTCCCAGATTTTTCCAAACAGCTAGTACAGCTCGTCCACTAATATGTCAGGGTCTGCCGTAAATGCTAAAAGCTGAATCTGATCAGGGCCTGGCGCCTTCCTATTTCTGGTTTTTGTTATGGCCTTCCTGATCTTTGTGCGGTGTAATTTGCTGTACTCTATGGGCAGGTCAGTCTCTGCCTCCCTAATCTGTACTGGATTTGGTGGTGGCGGTCTGTTAACCAACCTTTAAAAATACTTGGACCATCTATTGAGCTGCCTCCCAACTCTAATCGGCACATCGCAACCCTTGCCTCTGACTGGTTGTTTTGCTGCCCCAGCCTTCCCTGCTAACTTGCTTATGGTATCGTACAATAGTTTGTAATTGTAAATTAAAATAAAGTGTATGGTATACAAATAGTTACAAAAAAAATTTTTAACAAATTATTATTTAATTGTAAATTAGTTTTAAATTATTCATGTTTCTGTTGAAAGTTGCTTTCTTGGCCTACTGTGCAAGCCCTTCGACAAAGTTCCTTTATCTGCTCGGACACTTCTCTTTACTGCCGTGTTTGCTTCTGCATGCTTCTCTTAGGCTCTGGTGTTTGCAGTCCTTTTGCAGCTATTTTCTCCTTGCATCTTCTTCTTCCTTCATGGATCTTTCTGTTGGTTTCTGCAGAGGACCAGTTTTTCTCCTGGAACTTTTCTCTTACAAGGGTCTCTCCATATTCACCGTTTACTGCATCCTTTGTTGTCACCAATTGGGTCAGGATCTTTGATGCATCTTCCTTCTGCTGATATATTTCCTGGAGGACTTGAATTCCTTTGGTCAAGGTTAATCTGTATTCTTCTTTGTCTTTGCATCCTCAAGAAATTCATATTCTATCATAATTTTCTTCTCTCTTGACCTTTCCAGTTCATTTTCATTTTCAGTTTCAGTTTTGTTGTAACAAGGTGATGGTCAGATGCAACGTCCGCACCTCTCTTGATTCTGACATCTTACTGACCTCCTCCTGACTTCTTTGTGATGCTTGTGTGGTCAGTCTGGTTCTCTGTGACATGGTCCGGGGAAATCCACCCTGCCTTGTGGATCCTCCTGTGTGGGAAGACACATTCACGGATCACAAAACTGTTCTGGCACATTCATCGGCAAACTGCTCTCCATTGTCATTCATCTCTCTTAGTCCGTGGGTTTCCATCACCACTTCATACCCAGTATTGTCTGAACCACCTTCGGGATTAAAATCTCCCTTGATGATATTCATGTCGTTTTTACTCAACTTGCTCAAAATGCCCTGGAGTTGGTGATAAAAATACTTCTTTGCTTCCCCATTGCATTCACTGGCTGGTGCGTAGCACTATGCTACGTTTATCTTAATTTGCTTTTTTATTGTTGTGAAGGAAGCTGTAATTAATTTTAGACCCCTTGCTTCTCATTCAATGAGTGCCTTTTGTGCTCCTTACCAGGAATAAGTGCCACACCTTTGGTATGAAGGGCACCGTTCTCTGCATGTCCAGAGTACACCTCTTCTGATAGCAGTCTTTTCTGTCCAGACTGCGTTCCTCTGGCCTCCTCAAGTCCAAGAACGACAAGCTTGTAGTACTGCATTTTTCCTGCTACCTTTGTTGTGTTACTTGGCTCGTAGATTGTTCTGATGTTCCAGGTCCCTATGGTTTAATTCTTCCTTGTTGACAGAAAGGTCGTCAGTGTTGCAGCTTCTTCTCGGTTTTCACTCCAGCATGTTACACTCTTCCTTCCCAGAAGGCATTCTCTCTCCCAGGTCCTCGGGTTCTTTGCTTGTTCTGTTGTCGCCGATGTTTCTGTAGCTCAGGGTTTTTGAAGGATGGGGTTGCTTACCCTACCCTCAACCCTTGTCCCCTTTCAGGCGGCGTTGGGACCGTTCATGGCGGATTTTCCAAAGCCTTGGACATATTTTGCATTAATTTAATGAGAATCGTGAGAGAATATCAGGTTCTTTGCATGAGCTAACTGATTTAGGGCCTGACTATTTAGGATATTATGGAACTTACATAAACTTTTATGCATGTTGGATTGGAATGATACGCATTTATCTCCGTGTCGTGTTAAGGAAATTTGTCAGAAGGCCTCTGGTTTTATTGATTTAAATAGAATAGAATAAAATATTTTTGCCGCACATAGTAGATCACTAGCTGCTTGTTTGCTCTTGGCAGTAGTTCTCATTCACATTAACCAATGGCAATAAACCACACGTGTATTTGTGTAACGATTATTTTTGTCTAAATAAAAGTCACCATATCATGTTGAAGGTCATTGTTTGCTGACAAGTTAATTATTTCGAGTGCAAGATCAGAACACAAACAGTAACAGCACCACTCGGTAGCCTGATCTGATATTTTGATGATGCCTTGAAATGTGAAATATGGAAGAAAACGTGAACGTTTTAACTCATTTTTATCTACGGTAATAATCCAATGGGTCATTTTTTAGTTAACTTTTTTGTTTTGCAATAATATTTGCATTGGGTAAGCAGCCTTATATCCATGAAAAAGCACCTGCGTTTTCATCATCTTATAGAATTTTGTTTTAACATGCCTTAGAATGCCGAGATCGTTAGTGAATGGGCTGGTCTTCGACCTAGCAGAAGTGCTGTGCGACTGGAAATTGAGAAAATGAAATTTGCCTCCGGTAATAGTATAAATGTAAGTGAACGGCTTATGATTTTAGCGATTTTTGTAAATACTTGCAATGAATGTTATTTATATGGATCAATTTTTAGTCTTTTTCAACAAAAATAAATTTTTAGTCATTGCAGTTTTGTTTTTCTCTAATTGGTGCTACGCAGGGATATTACATTATGACTGTCAAATGTATATTCCCATGTACCGTCAGAACGCAACGGTTGCTTTTAATCATTACTACAAGCAGCGTGGGCTTTGTCACAATTAAATGGCTTTTTCTTACCATATACATAAAATTCTCACAAGAAATAATAGTTCATTTTGAAAGCTTAAATAATTGTGTAGATAATTAGTCGCGCACCTCAGTTTTGATAGTTGGTAATGTAACTTAACTGAGTACCAGCCACTTTTCGTACCTTTTCTATACATATTCCTAGGAATACTTAAAACTACCTGATAAAGAACCCCTGAAAGTATGCAATATAATGCTGTCTGAATCATTACTTTAACATGAAATTTTAAGGGTACATCATAAAAAGTCTGCAACGATGTAGATTTTAAATTTCTGTCTTACAGAAAATAATACTGGAAACAATGCGGTTGGTAACCTGGTTTGTTTTCATATGTGATTATCTATTGTACTGATCTTTTTTTTCTAGTACTCCAAAAATTTGTTTCAACTAATCTCAATATTGCCCTTTACTTTCCCAGGCAATTGATATGTCTAACAGAGTTTGCTTTGAAAAAATAACATGAGGAATTAAATTTTGTTTGGCTTTGTATTTTTTTATTTGCTGCAGTGTTTAGATTGCAGCCGCAATGCTTTTTGTACCTTAAAATTCTTTTGTATTTTTGATTCAGATTATACACAATTATGGACACGGAGGAGCAGGCATCACCATCCATTGGGGGTGTGCAGAGGACGTATGCAAGCTGACGAAAGAATTGCTAGAAGAAATGAACAAAGCTGGAGGCACGTTGGAGAAATCGAAATTATCGAAATTGTAAAAGTAAAATTATGTATGTGTGCAAGCCACCTTCTTTGGAGAAGTAAACCACGTGTGACCTGACAGTGCTAAATCACCCACTATCTATCATAATTGTATTCGCTTGTCTGGTCAAAACGACAATAAGTAGGCATTCCATACAATCGAATAAATGTTTTGTAAAATCTTTTTGAATGCTTGAATAGAATTTTAGTAATACTGATTTAACATTTACTATTTAACTTTGATGCATTTCCATTTTTCCAACAAATAAGGTAATATTATATCACTGCCTTATATTATTTATATTTCATGGCATCCGACTATAGCTAATTTATCAATAACGTGGGTCACAGAGAACCTTGGTAACCTTTGCCCGGAAGTGGTATTGCCATACGCAAAAGCCATTTCGAGCTAGTCCAACTCTTCCTAAGTCAAAGTTGCCCACTGTCAAACAGTCACTTCCAATTCTCAAAAAATGTTTCACTCCCGAATCTGAAAATAGAAACGGAAGGTCTTTATGGAGAAATACCTACACTATTACAAATATTCAATGTGATTCTTATTAAGACACCGAAGGGATTTCAGAAGCTATTAGAGATAATCACAAAAGCCGTATTGATAATAAACTTACAGCACAAAATGCCATTTTTTCATTTATCTTTGACCATTTTCTGCCAATGTCTAAATCGAAAATTTATTCCTCTTCGTAAAACTATTTACATTTTGTAGTTTGGTCACCCAATATCAACTACCAGTTACTGAGACGTTTAACATTGCATTATATGTTTGAAAAGTGAAGAGAATTTTGAAAAATACTTATTATAATTATTGTTGTTATAAATATACTGCATGCAGTTATGTTATTTAATTCAATAGTAATCTCTCCGTGATATCGGTGATATCAAGTATTCTCAATTTTTAAGAATACAATGTCAATTTCCAACGTTTTTGTAACTTTTTGTCTGACTTCCCAGTTCTACTCTTTTTTTAATATCTTTTGATAGTTTTCCCAATGCCATTATGACCATGCAAACTACGTTTACTTTTACATTCCAACCTTTCTTTAGTTTTACCTTGAAATCCTGATATTTATCAACTTACTCGTCCTCCTTTTGCTCATTTCTCGTATCACTAAACATAGCATATCGTAGCACAGTAAAATTTTTTCGTGATTAAAACCAAATCTGCCCTTCGAGCTTCAATTACATGGTCAGTCCAAATAGTAGAAGTCCCAAGGAAGTTTGGAAGTACTGTATTATTTTATCACTTTAAAGCTCATGGTTGTACTACATCTTGCTTGTATTTATCCCGAACATTTTGCTTATATCAATGTAATCTTCTGCCAACATAATCATGTTTAAATTTGCACTCTCCACGAGAGTTTAATATGTCCACGTGGAAAATGAGGCATTTTCTATTATTTGATTAAGAATAATCCATGATGATAATTAAGACTATTATAACGAACCAAAGTACCTAGAATGGTGGTCGTAGTCATGTTTTAAAGGATCATTATTCGAACTCGTCACTATGGTAAAGCGTGTTATGTTTGTAAAAATAACACCTTTCTTCAAAGGAATTTTTCGTCTCTCCCACTACGCTTTTATTGGCCACTGAAAATTGCAAGTTTCATATTCACTAATATGACGAGAAGCATTACGTTGATTATTTGTTGAGTACGTCGATGCTTTTGATGGTTAAATTTTATGAAATAACTGAATTCGATGTCTTATTCCAAAACGGAAAGAGGTAGTATAATTGCGTTGCCATCTGGTAGTACCCCTATTAAAATTAGGTTACACTAGTAGTTTACTGCTACTTTGTTCGTGGTGTTGAAATTTGCCCTGTTCACTTTATTCAGGCAGTATGTTTCAGGAAAAAAGAGAACTAAGATTGTTAATTGCCTGAAGATGTAAAGGAAGAAAATTGTCCCAAATAGGCTGTTTTTAAAGTTAAAAAGAAAAGTATGACAGAATGTTGGAGAACCCTACTGGAGTGCAAATCAAGCTATGAAAAAAGGTAGTTTTTCAGGAACTAAGTATAGGTCATCCTTACACGTAGAAGGGGTTGGAAGGTAAGACAAAAAAAGGGGTCTTGAATGACAAACAGTAAACTTATGGGAAATTACAAATCGAACTGATTGGTATTTGGCTCCAATAAGGCATAATAGTATTGTGAGGTGACAGCGATAAGAACTGATGACCATCCGTTAAGGCACAAATTAACAACTGAATTACCTTCCTTACACTTTTTCAATTGTAAAAAACGCTACATGATACAAGTTTCGGGAAATAAATTAAATAATACAAACTTCTTTTGGGCAATATAACCATCTGCTACATTAAAACTTAGATTAAGCTATTTCCTTATGGAATTTCAAATTAATGCGTGCATAACCACAGCAGATCCCAATTTAACCTTTTCCACAACAATACTTCGGAAAATATCCACATTTCAAGTCAAAAGAGCACCTGCGACGTCCATAGCAGCGCTTTCCTTGTCTGCGACACGCATGGTAAGTTCTACAAGTGTCCCCTTGCCTGTTAGGTGAACATATTTTTCGAAGTTTGCACACCCAATTTCTTTTCAAACATTTTTTCATTGAGGCAGAACAGTTGCGTTTGCGTTCACAACGATATTCTTTGCAATTAAATCCACATTGAAAACGAGTCTTGGGAACTTCTCTGGTGCTTCTCTTGGTCGTTCTTGACAGCCCTGGAAAAGAAAATACAACAAATGAAGCAATACAGTTTTAAATAATTCTGGATATAAATATGCTCTGAGTATTAAAAAAAGAACTAAAATTCGTATACTGTTTATTAATTCTTACGACGTTTTTGTCCTTATCTTCAATTGCAAAGTCAGCTTTCACTCTGACCATGCTTTCTAAGGCATCTCAGGAACCATCTTTCTGTAAAATGAAGGGTGTTGTCTCCCAATGGATCAGTTCAATGATGAAGTACTAAACTTTTCTAACTTTTCTACCTTCGTACCTTTTCTATTGACACATCATAGCATACAGATGGATATGTATACATCATAAATATATGTCTATTTGTTTTAGAGCTGCAAGAAAGGAAAAAGATCTGGTGTTACTAACAAAGGTGGACAAAGTGCAGGCTGTACAGGCCGTCGGTGGTGGCAATATTCTGTGCTGAATATACCGAGAAGAATAAGTAAAGGAGGTATATTCTTACAAGCTGAATTTTTCGGAGAGTATGTGGCCTCGGAATACTCAATTCGGTTCTCAGGGCAACTGTTAACGTCATTGTACCTACACAATTTCCTTGATAACTTTTCCTCATTAAGTGAGCTAATTTAGAGTGGTGAGAGATACTGATACAGAATTGGGTTTTAATATCGTTTGCAACATGATATTATATCACATACACATATATATATTCAACCTGCAGACAGTACCGTTTCGCCATTTGTGGGCTCATCAGTGCCGCACAGAGCTTCTGAGACATAACTCTCTGGCCATATTGCCGGAGCAAACACAGCTTAAGGGGTTACTGTGGGGTCCTGTCAGAGTGCTCAAACTACACATGCGCAGTGAGCATTGCATTACGCTAACAACAGGTATGTATATATAAATATCTATAGAGAAAGACAGATTTATCAGGAAAGCAACAACAACAAAATGTGGAGCTGTCAGTTTCGCGTATTCAAATTAAATGATTATCAGCCATATATATAAAACGTTGTATTTGAAAGAATGTTAAGCACCTTCATTGTATGTATATAAATAAAATGGAAAAATTAAAAAGTCAATTATTCATTCAAGAAAATTCTTATGCCAAGTATAACGTCATACCAACTAATGTTAGTTGAAAGTGTTAGCAAAGGGATGCGTTGGAAAACTCTTCTTTTTAAGTAAAAAAGATAATTCACAAAAGGACAGTACCCAAACATCCAGCTCTAAATCAAGGTAACACCTGAAACAGGAAGGGATACTGGACGAGTTCGACAAAAATCTGCTTCATTGGGTCAATACAATAAATTTTAGGCATTTAATGGATCATTTTATAAATAAACAAACCTCCAAATGTATGTGTGTTTGCCGACAAAACTAACAACGTAAATAAAACGTCACTTAAATTTCATGAAAAGCATTTAATGGAAAACACTGAAAACATACCAAAGGTCAGCCGAAAGATAGAGACAATTATTAATTTAGAGGCAAAACGATCACAGAAAAATTAAATCTTGGAAAATGTCCAAAACCTAGAACAGCCATCAGATACACAACCAACTCTTTGAAAGGTCATAAAGAAAAAGTACAATGTGCACTTCAAAACAATCTGTGAAAAATGAGCTCTTAAAAGTTAGTAAACCTCACTTTGAATTTAGCAATGTAAAATTGTTAATTGTCTTGAACTTAATCAGTAGAATAACACAAATCAAGTAATCCAATGTAATGTAATGTAATGTTATACGGCTCGATATCAAAGAATTCTACCCCTCCATCTTTGAAGAAAGGACAAAGCAGTTTTTTGCTCGTAAGCAAGTTGCCATGGCAAACGAAGAAGTAAGAATAATTAAACGTTGTAAAAAGTCGTTATTTTTCTAAAGCTGAGGGCCAAGAAAAAAAGAAACCTACACTACGTTTGTTGTTACTCTAGGAAGCTAGGATGAAGAGAAAGTCTGTAACTTAAAACGTTGTATACACCATTTCAATGCTTGCTTCTTTTCTACCAAAAATGACATTGATTATTTCTGGACAATAGTTTCAATAACAACAATATTTCTGGACAAAAGGCGAATTCAACTGTCAAAAGCTGCGATGAACACATTAAACAACGTTTGGCTCAGAAAGAAAGTCCATATCAATAAGAAGTTAAAACTCTACAAAGCAATCGTGAAGCCTATTCTCACATACAACATGTCTACATGGGGGCTAACAAAAGCAGAAACAAGAAAGCTAGATACAACACACAGAAAACAATTGAGAGAAATATGGAATGATCGTTTTAAAAGAAACAAAGAAGTATATCACGATAGTGGAGAAACTGCAATGCATACAGAAATGATGAAAATGAGATGGCGAGCATTCGGACACATGTTGAGATTACCAACCACAACTCCATGTCAAATGGCCATGAGCTACTATTTCGAAATTCCACATACTGCTAAGCAGTTCTCCGGCAGGAAAAGGATNACAGAAAACAATTGAGAGAAATATGGAATGATCGTTTTAAAAGAAACAAAGAAGTATATCACGATAGTGGAGAAACTGCAATGCATACAGAAATGATGAAAATGAGATGGCGAGCATTCGGACACATGTTGAGATTACCAACCACAACTCCATGTCAAATGGCCATGAGCTACTATTTCGAAATTCCACATACTGCTAAGCAGTTCTCCGGCAGGAAAAGGATGACACTTCCTGTAAAAATCGATGAAGACATCTCCACACAAACCAAAAATAATATATCTCTCCCTGGAAATGTTAATGGATTCAAGAACATAGCAGATCTAGAAACTCTCCGTGAAGTGGCTCAAGATAGAGAAATGTGGAAAAGATTATCCAAAACGTTATGTGTTGACGTACAAGGTGATGGATGTAACCTTGATCCAAAGCCGTAAAAGTACTACAGAAGAAGAAGACAATAGTTTAGTTCTCTTAAGAAAAAGAGTAGGAAAAATGGTTGATATAATAAGCAAAGGCAAAGTACTGTAGGTTTCTTTTTTCCTTGGCCCTTTCAAAGATGTCGGTTTCAAAATAGACATAACAACCAATCTTCCAAAATACCATTTTTGGTTGTCACTTTCAATTTTACAAACAATACTTAACACTCATACAAAAAAAACCAACTGTAAATTCAATTTACATCAATAAAACAACTGCCAAATATAATCAAGGAGTTATCCAGGGCGATCTTAAAGAGATTATCAAGAAAATGGTCAAACATAATTTTACCCCCCAAAAGCATAAATGTGGCTACAAGACCAATCTAAAATACTCATCATTAAACTCCATAAACCAGAACAACCAGCACCGCCGAACGAGAAATGTTCTTTGGCTCAATCCTCCGTTCAACAAAAACATTACCATAAATGGTGGGAAAATATTCCTAAAACTTATTGATGGACTCTTTCCACCAACCAAAATAGTACACAAGATAGTCAATTGTAACACTGTCAATGTAAGTTATGTATGTACTGGAAACGTTGCTCAATTAATAAAAAATCACAGCAGAAACATCGGAAAAGAAGAAGGACAATAAAAGCTGGTATTACCAGAGGAAAACTGACTGTCCACTTAACGGGTAATGTCACTCAGTTGATGTAATTTATAACTATATTGTATTGGCAGATAATATACACGATAAAGTTTGTATAAGACTAGCAGGAAGGAAATGGAAAACCAGATACAACAACCACAAAGGCGAAGTGGTGAATTCCAGAAGAATGGTATTAAATGTCAGACAGCAAGGAGGGCCAGATTTGGTGTCATCAAGGGTAGAGAAGGACGTATGCTGTATGGTGAGCCGGACATAGGAAGAAGACAGTAGAAGTACTTTCAAGAGCTGCTTAGTGTTATAAGAGTGAAAAGTTGAAAGCCGTCAGTCCTGTACATAAAAGGGCCAGTAGCCGACATCTTGTACAAGGAAGTAAAGACGGCATTATTATTATCATTATTATTATGTGTAACATATTTTTATCTCAGAATAAGATTTTATTATTCTAGTCTTCATTATACTTATGGAAGCAGGTGACAGCAAGTCACCGAAGGTCCCAAACGTCCTCTTTCCAGGTCTATAAAGACAACACTTTCCTCAAAATTCTTGCCGTTCCTAACAAAGCCGTTTCTTGCATTACCCCTATCCTGATTTTAAGTCCTAATTTCTGTATATAGTCGTCAAACTTTTTTCCTGCTGCTCCTAGAGCACCTATGACAACAGGTNGGTCTATAAAGACAACACTTTCCTCAAAATTCTTGCCGTTCCTAACAAAGCCGTTTCTTGCATTACCCCTATCCTGATTTTAAGTCCTAATTTCTGTATATAGTCGTCAAACTTTTTTCCTGCTGCTCCTAGAGCACCTATGACAACAGGTATGATTAGAACCTTCTTTAAGTCCCATAAGCGGGCAACCTCATCTCTCAACAGCTGGTACTTTTCAATCTTTTCAAGTTCTTTTTCACAGACCCGAGAATCACTTGGCATTGCAACATCTATAATGATGGCCTTCTTCTTTCTTTTGTCCATAACAACTATGTCAGACCTTGCTTGCACCGCTTGATCACACTGGATGTTGAAATCCCAAAAGACTTTGTGTAATTCTGTTTCAACGACATCTTCTGGCTGTTGTTGGTACCAGTTCTCAGCTCTTTCGGCTCCGGCAGCCCCACATGCTGTCCAATGGATATATGGATATTATTATTATTAGTAGTATTATTATTATTATTATTATTATTATTATTATTATTATTATTATTATAAACAAATATTTTGAGAGAATCTACAATTTATTAAAATAAATACTGTTATCAACTTGTGTCCTCTTGAGAAAGCATGTGCTAGGTGAATGTAACGTATAATATTAACAAAATTTTAAAAAAGCAAAAAGGTAGTTTTATTCATAAATTTAGAAATTTGCAATAAAATTGAAATGGTAATTTACTGTACAGGGTAACAGGGTCTAAGGACTTACCCAAGGGTGTGGCCGACCCTTCCCTTTTGTGAGGCGCCCCAGGTCCAGCTAACTCAGCTACCGTATTTTCTCTAATTTAATTTTAATTTAATTTAATTTAATTTTAGTATGGCCTCTTATTTAGGGCGGCAATTAAAAATTGGAAAATTGGACAATTTATTTTCCTCTTATTAATAGTGCGGGTGTATTCCATAGAATTTTCAATTTTCCTTTTATTTAGTGCCGGAAGTTCGATTGGATTGTAATCGTTCGATCAAATTAGCTTCGAATACCAAAACATTCTATGGGACATATGATAACAATAATAATACTTTTCAGCGACAGACATCTATATATCAGACAAAAAATGGTTGATTCGTTGTTTAATTATGCATTAATCAATGCCGTTATTGTTGAAATTCCTATCATTATAGAAAGGGAATTTGTGGTGCAATGCTGCATTGGGGGCTATTATATCTATCAATCTCAAGGGGAAGCAGAAGGAGTAATATGACAACTGCTCTTGAGAACAGACCTGGTGCTGTTGTCAAAGATAAATATGCAATAGCAGTGGAAAATAATGGGCAAACAGTTGGAAACATACCAGAAATTTTATCCAAATTAACATTCTTCTTTTTGAAATAGGGTGGAAAACTTCAGGTAAAAGTGAATGGGCCAAGAAGATATTCTGCTGACCTCAAAAAGGGGGGTTGGAGATACCAGCTCAGTTTTACTCCAAATCTTCGAATGAGAAATTGTGTTGTCAAATGAAAGAAAAGGTATTACCTGAGATAGAAATATTTGAAAAGCAGAGAAGAGAAATCGAAGAAGAAAAGAAAAGAGTCCAAAAACGGAAAACACAAAGAATAAATAAATAAAATGAAATAAAAAAATGACTACCAAAAAGAAATTTGTCGTTTT
>RDPX01000097.1:1821926-1894426 GCA_003991215.1 Morbakka virulenta | reverse complement strand
TAAAAGAAGTTTGATCTATGTTTTGTATTTACCTGTATTGCTATCGTCTTTCTCTTTGATTCCTCTTCCCTCAACATCGCAAATGAGATCTGCAGCAACCCAGAAACCAATAAGACATAAACCAAAAATATTTGCCTTCATTTTTGTTGAACTTGTTATGAATAAACAGAAACTGAGAAAAACTAAAATTTAAACCCAGAGAAAAAGGAAGATAATATTTGCTGACGCGGAAACAAGTGACCAAAGATTGTGTTGCATCGCAATCATTTCAGAGTAAACAGAGAAATCCGGGGTTCTTTAACAAAGATTGCACGATGTCTGTTTTTCATCAGTACTACTTATTAGTACCAATAATACTGTCTGACCTCAACGGAAGGGCAAAATGGGAGTGGAACTTTGTGATGCGACTGTGGAACAAAAGAGTTACACTGTGAAGGAAGAATAAGAAACTCTCGATACTTATCGAAACAAAGAACATAAAACGGAAGTGTTTGATTCATCAACATTTGCTTAGCCAGAAAGCACTGAAATATTACGTTGACTCCTCAAAGCAAAGAGCCTTGCCCTCATGTCAAAATCTCGAATTCAGATGGGGTTTTAAAAGTTGTTGAAATAGGGTGAATGTTGTTGAGGGTAAGGTGGACTAAAGTACTTTAGCATTTTAAACAAATTAATAACTAATAGGTACCGCTGAAAAAGCCGCAACGGCAAACTCAGAATTATTTTCAAATTTAAGAGGGGCTCACATACAATCTAAAATTTATGTCTAACTTTTTTGATGATGTTGTAAAATTAAGGACTTATGTCATTCAAGGATACAAAATTTTTTAGAGATTTAATACGAAGTAAAACTTGAGCATGGACCCCAGTAATAAACAATAATTACGGTGATGGATTATTTATTGTATGGTTCGTAAATAAAGAAGAGTGGTAGATTACAGAAGAGAAATACTTTCTGTTATTAAAGATACCTTTATAATGTTGTATAATGTTATTTGGGGGCTTATGTATGTTGTATGAATTAAATACAAAGATGGAACTTTTGGGAAGTTGCTTATGCACTGAAATTTACAGTGCAGTACATCCTTGATTAAACAAATTGGTTGGGCTTAATTTACTTGGAAGGTGTTCAAATAGAGGACAATCTTGCTACCCGAGCATAGGTGGTTCACTTAACTGTGCTCTTTATTTATTTTACTCCCTTAACATAAACTGGACGCGTATAAAACCGAAATGGTTACAATAATTTGCTTATTACTGACGAAACCGGTTTACGATAAGGTGAACAAAATTGTTTTGCAGCCGAAAACGTGCACCAAACACATTCCAAATGGAACTTTTCCTTAAATCATGAAATGCTTTGATTCAGGGTGCAGCTATCGAAAGGCTGCATAATTCATTTGGTGCCGGACAAATGTTTAACATGTCATTTACTATCAGGGATAAAAAAAATTTCAGAAAAAATCTTATGATGTGGATCGACGTCTGGATCATGAAGATTAGGATCACTGAGGCTTGTGCAATCAAGGATGTTTCTGCTGTTTTCAAAAATTGGCACAGCATAAAAATAATTACAACAGTCTTCTCCAATAACGCACACCGTTAGAGGAAGACATAAGTGATCGTTATTCGGAGGGAACCGTTGTTTAGGGAGACCAATATTTTCCTTGTTTTCCTGTTTTTTGTCTTTTTCCCCTTCGTTTATTCTTATAACTTAAAGGACCATATAAAGTGTTAGAAACAAATTGTTTGTGCCAACAACAGACATTGAATGAAAGCACAATGCACTGACAAATATGAAAGCGACAGTTTTTAAGCTGCACATGCTGCGAGACAGCGGAAACTTTTATACTGGTTTGTTCTTTTGAGACAGATTCAATTTGACTGTTTTGCTATTGGCACCATGCTATTTTTTTAATGATTGAGCTTAACGTGCAAACAAGGAGAACTTTTAAATGTAAAATGTCGCTTTCTAAAACCATTATTTGGATGGAAAAGTCAGACAGGGGAAGGATTTTGTGTTTGTTATTCAGGGTTCCGGGGGTAACGTTATTGGGAGGGAGGTACATTGCACCGTAATTTGAAGGGGCCTTTATTGGGGAGGACTATTGTATATCATAAAGCATTTTATATACTTTAAATCGTCGCCCACCGTATTGTCCCTCATGAGAAAAGAGGCTCATCAAACTTTAAAATAAAACTGCTACCTTAAAATTTGGAAATTTGAAATAGTGAATGTACACGGAACATCAAGAATAATATCTTTTATTTTGTTTCCCAGCCAACTAAAAGTGGAATGGTTCAGTGAAGATCTGGAGGTTTTCCCCACTCGAATATGGCACATTCCATTAAATGTTTTGTATATTGAAATTCTCTGAGATATGATGCTGGAAGCAGAAAGCAAAAGGTTCGCTGAAAGAATCAAGACGTTCGAATATTCAGAGTTCGCTGTTGGTGTTGTGCATTCTTTATCAAAGTCAATCATTTTCTCATCAACTGAGCAAGAAGTAATTGCGCAATAGAAATAAAAATACATTTTTACTCTTATGTAGAAATAAATCATCATTTTCGGGAATCAGCTTTTAATTTAATGCAATAAGCCTGAATCAGTGCACGTGTTTTGAACAAAAAAAATAATTGTTTAATACCTGCTTTCACGTCACCCCCGTTTACTCATATTTTCTTCCTTTTTATTGTGCTTCTTGAGGTTTGTTGTTTAATATGTGACCACAAGCTCAAGGAAATGTCTCTTGAAAGTGTACCACTGCATTTGTCTTTTTATCTGCCCCTACCTAATACGATGAGTGTTTTAATTTTCTCTTCATGGAATTTATTTGAGGCACAAGCTCAGTTACAATATGTTAACACAAGTTGTCGTTTTCCGCTCGATTGAACCGACATCACATTCATTTCACTAGTTGAAACTGATATTGTGAAAGGGGCTGTAATTTCGTCTTATATTTCAGCCAGAACTTGATGTACAAGTAATTATACTACAACTATTGGTATTTTTATCAAATATAGTGACTCTATCCACATAAAAACTATATATATACACACATAACTTCAAAATAGGAACTGCTATTCCGTTCCATTTATTCAATAAGGAAAACAGAAATAAATCGGAATGTTTATTAGCTTGAATATTTCGTTTCCACTTCCAACTTCATCTGTCAAATGCTTATAACCGGTAACAACAATCTAATAAAGTAATAAACATTAAATTCAAATACAGGACACAGTTGATTAAATTGATTGAATGGTTCAAAAGCAGCAAAACCACCTTTAATATTCCTTTCCAATACAAGTACCTTGGAATCTTTCTCAAAAGTACAATTTTTCTACTTTTTAGATATGATTTACGCAAGGAGGAAATTCTTCTTCATCTAACATAGTTTATGCTGTAAAATGCACGAAACACAGGTTGATTTACGTAGGTACCCGTCTGTCATATCAGAGAATGAACTCTCACAGGTTTTGCTCTGTGTGTGTGTGTGTGTGTGTGTGTGTGTGTGTGTGTGTGTGTGTGTGTGTGTGTAAATTCTGTAGCTCTGGTTTCTGAATGCTATTCTCCATCGTACGACTTGTTTGTATTTGGGTCCAAGCTAAACCATTATTCTGTGCTTTAATTTTTTTTCTCTCTGCCTTTTCACTACAGTTTCAAGCACTTAATGGCTTCATGCCTCCTATGACACTTAAGCATAAAAATGATCTGTTATGAACTTTAATATCATATTCCTGTTTCACATTTTTGGCCTTGATAATATCTATTTCACTCAATGGCGGTACATTTTAAAAATTTAGTTTCTATAATTTGAGTATTATATTTTGAGTATCATATTATATTTTCGTACAACCAGAGACGCAGGAAGGAATAAAGAGCAAGGAGGCCAGTGTTTGACAAGGGGCACTTTTTTATTATGATCGTCACTATCGACATTCCCATTATTGTAACAACCTTAATCATGATGATACTGTTGACCCCGGAGAGAACATTGGAATGTTAACATACAACTATAAGTTAAACACGTCACTTTAATCTACATTTTCATAAACGTCGGGCAATTTTAACTGCGCTTCTTCTTCTTCTTCTTCTTCTTCTTCTTCTTCTTCTTGCGGTCTTGTTCCATCACTAAGACGGATCGGCCGCTCGACACAGTCTGTGCCACTTTCCACGCTCCTTGTTGTCCTCCGGATCTGCTCCAACTTACCTCATGTCCTCCCTTATAACATCTATCCATCTCAGCCTCTGCCTGCCTCTGCTCCTTTTCTCTTGGACTGTTGCCTGCCACTTATTTTATCGGGTTTTAACTGCACTTACAGGTTGATAAAGTAAGTGGCACGGCCTTTTTAAAATTAATTATCTTGTGTACCTCTTGGTATTCCCGTTTTGCCACAGGCATTGCAATGAAAAGTCTTTGATTTTTTTCTAATCCTGAAACATTTGTTATTTTAATTACTTCGCATCATTATAAAGCTCCAAAATGGTCGGGAGATAATCCAGTTGTCCTTTTATACCTTCTGTGTCAAGAAAGCCTCATTGAAGACCGGTCAGATCCACTTATACTGAATTTAGCAACACCTCTTTTATTGATTTCAGAGTAGATAGATCTTCTTGCTTGAATCTTTAAGAGTGGACGACACTTCATCCATTTCTTCGAAAATGGTCGGGTTCAAATTGTCATAGCTTCCTATTCTATTTGTTGATATAGCTGGAAGTAGCTCTGTTAAGAGGCTTCCTCCACCTTCCATTCACCGTGGGATGTATCTGGGTCAGGCGTCATCTTCCTTTTCATTGCTTTCCGTAATTTGTTTGGCCTCCTCAAGAATAAGATCGAACTCCTTGACCCATCTCGTCTCAACAAATATGTTTTTCAGCTTGTAGATTTTGTATTCGTTGGTCGCTTGCTCATTCCTGAAATGTACGAATATCTTCAAATAAGAAGATTTGCAATTTTACCCCTAATCTTGCTTGCAAGACACTGTTTTGAATATGTATTCCTCAGCGCAAGTTTCTATCACCTTACTTAAAAGACAGATGTATTTCAGAAAGGATTAAGCTTCATGTTGTTTTTCATCATGTTTAATTTTATCATACGACTCCAATTCTCTTCTAACTTCTAGTCCAACTCCAAACAACTAAATTAATCTAAAGAATACTGACAAGTTATATCCTGTATGAGTAACTTACCGAAGTAGCTAACTAATGACAATCTTATGATTTGACACACCCCAAACAATAACAATTAATTAATAACTAAAATTACTCCCGTGCAGGGGCAACTAACTTAATTACGAGAGCCTGGAGGAAACTCTTCCAGCTTAATCTAAGTATCCAAAAGGAAAAACATCTACAGGGGAAATCCAACATCTCACCCCTCGTTGACGCGAATGGAGTCAAGCATTAGATGATATTTCAAGTGTGCGTCCTTAGTCATTGCGAGTTGCAATCTCTCACGTGCTGGTAATATTTCATTCTCTTTTTCAACACATAAAATCTCATTCTGTGATTCCTCTTTCGTGTACAAACCCTCAGACTTTATCTCCAATTAAAATAAACATTGGAAAGACCAATTAAACTATTCAGGCTTACCTTTGCAACCAATTCTAACCCTTGCCCCTCGGGCAATATCATCCTTACCTTATATATCTTCTATTTTACCTATTTTACATTGACCTCTGTTTTTACCTCTGTCTTGAATAATAACAACACCTTCTTTGCTAATTTTGAGTTCATTGTTTGCTTGTGACCTATGAAATTCTCTGGGACTGATCAGATTCATGTTCCCACCTGTTTGGGTAATGATCAAGTCTTCGTTCAAGAATCTTGAATCTTTTAGTGAGGGAATCTGCTTGTTCCTGTCTATAAACTTTTTTAGAATTTATTTGCTCTGCTATCTGTTGCAGTCTACTGCCGTGTAACAAATGTGATGGGGTTAGGGGTTCTCCTGACAAATCGACATACAAATAAGCGAGTGGTCTTACATTAAGCATATGTTCTATTTCTAACAATGCAGTATACAATTCACCCCAGGAAAATTTAGCATTTGCCAAGACCTTCCTTAGGTATCTCTTTACACATCCAATTAGGAGTTAAAAGTAACCCTCTACCATGCAGTTAGCTCCAAATTAAAATGCCACTTATTTCTGTCGACTAAAAAAAGGAATTTACAGACTTGTAGAAACTTCGAAGCATACTTAAAGATATTGGCATTATCAGAGTTGACAATGGAGGCTGTTGCCCTGCTACTAATTAACCTCCTAAAACACCTCAAAAAGGTAGGTCCCTAAATGTCCTCAACCAAATTAAGTTGCACTGCTCTTGAGGTGCAGTATCTAAAGAATGCAATATAGCTTTTCTTCTTTTCTACACCACCCCCTGATAGTGATGCTCGAAAATATAGGGATCCTGCAAAATCTATTCCCACATTTGTAAAGGTTCCGTCGCCTTAATTCTAAACCTCAGCAAACCAGTTACCTTTGAAAAGGGATATGGTTTAGCCTGGGCTCTCCTTCATACAACGCAACTATTTGATATCTTCTTGAAAGTTTGCCTCCATTTAGGAGTCCTTTAACGGGTTCTTATCTCCCCCAACGTTGCTTTTATTGACTTGACTTAGTTGCATAACCCTAGTAATCGGGGGTCCTCGCACATTCCCTTGATACAACTTTCCTCCATTTTACTTGGTCTTTTGCTTTTACGTTCAATGGTCAGTAGAGGGATGCCAAGATCACATCGAATATGACAATTTCTTGTGTGGTTTTACCCGTTTTCTCTTGCCTGGAAATTCTTCTTTATATGATCTTCTCACGTGGCTAAAATCATCACGTCTGCTCACATGTCCGAACCAGTTCATTCTACGTTTCTTGATCATGTATAAGATGGAATCTTTTGCTCCCAATGCTCTTTTAATATCAATTAGCGTAACTCTATCACAGCGGTATTTTCCAACCATTGTTCTTAAACAGTCATTTTCAAAAANTGATACAACTTTCCTCCATTTTACTTGGTCTTTTGCTTTTACGTTCAATGGTCAGTAGAGGGATGCCAAGATCACATCGAATATGACAATTTCTTGTGTGGTTTTACCCGTTTTCTCTTGCCTGGAAATTCTTCTTTATATGATCTTCTCACGTGGCTAAAATCATCACGTCTGCTCACATGTCCGAACCAGTTCATTCTACGTTTCTTGATCATGTCGAAGATGGAATCTTTTGCTCCCAATGCTCTTTTAATATCAATTAGCGTAACTCTATCACAGCGGTATTTTCCAACCATTGTTCTTAAACAGTCATTTTCAAAAACAAGTAGTCTTCTTGAGTCTCTTTGTCTTCTTTTCTTTGTGTTGAGTCTTCTTTGTCTCCCAAAGTCCAAGCTCCACGTCCACATCCACGCCCACGCCCACGTCGACGTCCACGTCGTAGGAGACGGAAGCAGGACTTTTTGCTGCTGACTAACGGAGCTGGTGAAGTCAAGAAACCGAGTCGGGTCGGTATAAGCCCTGAAGAGCCTGATGCCAAAAACATAAGGCGAAGCAGCGACAGTTGTCGTCCCTTCGTATTCATTGACTTGGAAAAATCCAAGATGCGGCTGTACGGTATCCGTTGGCTGTTTGGTTGCCTTTATTCCACAATGATAAACCTTTTGATGGTATGACAATATAATCAATTGTGTAAAATGGCTATTCTTTGGTAAAAATATCGGATACTTCGTCTCATAATCTGGGCCAATATTACCTAATCTGCCTTTACATTAATGGATCCCTTCTTGTTTGACTACATAAAGTCGAGTCTTCCAAATCTTTAAGTTCGCTGAATTATTGTCCGAACTTTGGATATTTTGAATCAACTTCTTATCAGGTAATATAATTTCATTTGCACAAAAACGTCCTTCAATTAATTTCTCCAATATGTACCTTTCTTTTGAAATTTTCAATGGACTTTAAAACATAAGCTTAAACTCTTAAAAGTCTCTAAAAAGAACTACATATTTCAATATCTATTTGGCTTTTCAACCCAGATAGCCCCTCATTTTCAGCTACGACGGTCAGTGCAACAACCTTGACAAACAAAAGCACCATGAGCCTGTTTGCTAGCATAAGCAAATCCATGCAGTTGACAACTAAAGGTCTTAGAGTCAATGTTCATATGTAAATAACGAGGGATATTTATAAAACAAACATCGTTGGGATTTTTTAATAAGGAATGCTATTTTGACTTTACTTCCTTTGGCACTTTTTTACACTACTTTTACATTAACAATCAATGGGCTTAAAAGCCCCAACTGGTCAAACAACTTAGCAATACTAGTTAAAATAGATATCTTGGTTACTTTACTTTCAAAATCGGATTTTCTTATATTTTATAAACCAAGTACAACTTTATCCTTACTCAATGTCCAAGTAGTTCCAAGTATCTTACAGTCAGCAGCTTGACAGTTCTCTGTTGGTCCTAGCTGTTCTTCTGGGAAAGTTCAGTCAGTCTTAAGACAGCTTACAAGCTTAATTTGATCATTGCCGGATTCTTTCATTAAAGTCGAGTCATTCAGCTTGAGTTTCCGGAGGTTAAGGCTCCCCTACCTCGTCATCCTAGCTTTAGCTTGCTCTTGGTTCAGGAGCCTGGGGAAAATGCCTCCAGCTTAATCTAAATACATAAAGGGGGAAACGTCTGCAATCCAATACACTGCATAGGGTTAGCTCGATCAAAACACATGCCTACCATCTGTGCCCCATCAAGGTACCACCATCTTGGGGATATATCTTCTATATACGATAGAAGAGCATCTGCATTAAGGTCTGGAAGCATTCGAAGATGCCAATGAAATCCTCTGATACCTAGTATTCGTCGATGTATGTTATAATAGAAAAAGAAAGCTGCTCCTTCTTTGTAACATCGGACAAGTCATCAGTGAGAATGAAGAAGAATTTAAATTGTCGAATTCTGTCAAGCAAATCTCTTTGGGCTTTAGGTACTAGCAACTGTTTTTGTTCTTCAAGGGTATCAAGTGCCATAACAAAATGCCTCTTTTCAAGAAATAACTGTGACGCACCATCGGTAATTTATTTGTCTAACTTGAATTGATAAAATTTGTTATCTTCATCTTCTTCAGTATTACCTCTGATTGCAACGCCCTGGCTCAAAAGTGTCTTTAATGTCCGCAAATGCAAAACCAACCCTTGCACTTTTTGAGTCTTGTTGTTTAGTTTCAGAGAGGTTACTTTTGGCACAGTTACTTTCTTGGCCTTTTCCACTGTACATTTGGCAGCTTTGTAGGTGTAACTTTTTTCATGCATCCTTCATGTTCTCTTTCCCTTTTTCCAATTGCCAAAGCAACATAATGCCTTCCTTCTCTTTCTATTATATACAAGCCAATCAAATGCTGCAAACCATTCTGCATTAAAGTTCCTTCCAGTTTTTTTCACAATCTACCTTATCATTACCAATAAAATAATACTTTGTCTTGAGGCTTCAGTGGAACTTAAAGAATTATCTTATTCAGACGGAACTCTCTCCCTTGTTCCTCCATATGACAAAGACAAGGTAGAAGACGCAGTCATGTGATCGGTTTCACAAAGCTTGCTTTTGATGAAAGTTGTTTGTTGAGAAAAAATTGATGTTAGTTTTCTCTGACGTGGCTTTGCTGCTGCTTTCTGAATTTCTTTTGCAGCTAGTTTTGTTTTTTGTTCAATTAGCATTCGACAGTTTGAAAAGTGTCTCGAGATTTTATTTTCAATTTTTCATACCAGTCTCCTTGTAGCGAAGTATCGAAGTCTGTTTGACACAGGTAAAGCAATAGGTTAATTGATTATTAGATGCTTCCTGTTTGTTTAAAAACATACCACAGCTGCTGGGAGAAAAAAAAGAGTCACCTTACAAACACTTTCAAAAGTAACAAAGGAAACAAGCTTTTCTTCTGCAGGAGCACGCCAAGCGTTTTTAAATTTGCAGTTTCCAATTTATGTTGATCACGATAATTTACTATTTTAACAACAATAGCAGGGGTTCCTTCTTCTGAGTGTTACTTTGATCCGTGTTGACTGAATTTGCAAAATTAGACAACCCAAGTGAATGTTTCCTTGGTGTGAGCGGCTCTTTTCATGAATGATCATCAAGTACTCATCTTCCATTTCAAAAAAGAGGTGTTAATTTGTTTGCATTTGAAAGATTTCGGGTTGTTTTCGTTATTCGGACATAAACCTGATCAATAAATCAAATATTTATGATGCCAAGCATCAACAAATACCTTTTAGGGCCTTGTCGAACGAGTTAAAACTTTTCACAAAGGGCACATTTGTCCCTGCCCCCTCATGAAGGGCAGGGGGGCAGTAACCTCCCTTTTCTCCGTTCCTCAGCATCTCTGCAGCATGGAAACTGTTATAATTGTCTCCCCCACACCATGTTTACCTTATGTTTTGCACCAGTAAGCATCATGTTGTCACAAAATCTAAGTGATTATATTTCCATCCACTTCACGTCCATGGACCTTTTTGTAAATCTTGGTCTAGTTTGTGGAAAGTTTCGGGCACAAATCCACAAGATTTGAACCCCCCATGGATATGGTTTTCGCAAATTTGTATCCTGAACAAACAGAAGCCTTTTGCGAACACTACTCACATTACTTTCTTCTTCTTCTTCTTCTTCTTCTTCTTCTTCTTCGTCATCTTGTGCCCTATCGTATGACATTGGCGACCAGTTTATGCCAATCGTTCCTGCTTTCTGTGCATCGAATGACTTCAATCGCTGACATCCCACTCCATTCTGCAATTCTTTGGAGAAATGTAACTGTATCGACTGCGCCCGCTTGGAGGGTTTATATACGGATTTTGTTTAGAGGCACAATACTTATATGAACTGTTATTCACTTTACTGTGTACAATCCACTAAACCAGGTCAATAATTCGGTTATCCAATTCTTTATTAATAATCCCTTGATAAATGCTTGATCAATTCTCGATCAATCCTTGATCAATCCTTGATAAATCCGTGAAAACTACAAAATATGATAAATAATAATATAATATTTGCATGCATTAATTGAATACATAATTGAGTTTTTAACAATATTACAAATTGATACCAAGTGTTCATAAAAGCGAATTACACGTGCAGTAACACGAAATGAATAACATGTTACAATAATCGTCAAGCGTGAAATAACAATATTTAGCTCACATACCTCTGTCTCCTTATTTAGGGTCCATACAGCCAATAGTAGCATAATAATGATTTTGTTAGTATCACAAATCTTGTGATCTATCGATTTAAGTCACTATTTCTCTTTTCGTGACTGAGTGTGCCCAAAGTATTTTAATTGTTTGGCAGAGCTGTCTATACTGACAATCTCCTGTCTTATTCAAAAGGCTCACACTTATACCACATGTTCAGAGGACATTATTTATACGGCAGCAACAGGAACTGGGCATGTGATGAATGACCAGAATAACAATAACCAGAACTTCACAACCCCCAAGCAAGCAAAGATCCCACAAGCCAAGAAAATACAATAAAATGTTTCGGCGGAACCCAGTAAAGACAGGGGCAACCAGCTGCTACACAAGCAATGGTCCACCCAACGCCGCCACACAGATTCCAATGGCGCTCGATGAAAGCAGCTAAATAAACATCCCAAGACCTACTTACTGATATAGAATATTGGACTAGTTCCAAACTTTACAGTAACCCTTTGTCTTCCTCTTGCTCTTTTTCCTGCTACCTTGCCGGTAAGTGTTAGCTTTTTTTACCGTCTTTTCTCATGCAATGTCCAAGGAACTGTAATTGCTTTTTCTTAATTGTTTTCATCAGCTTCTTTTGTGTGTCTGCTTTAACTAAAATTTCTTCATTCGTTGTATGACTTTCCCATCATACTCTCATTATTCTCCGCAGAAACCATATCTCTGCTGCATCGATTCTCTTTTCCATTTCTTTAGAAAGAGTCCATGCCTCACTTCCATATTTTAGGACCGGCAAGACGTAACATTCCAGTACCCTTAGTCTTGTTGATATGGTAATTTTTGGGTTGCACAAGATTTCCTTTAGTTTTGAAAAGGTCTCTCTTGACATTGCAATTCTTCTTTTGATCTCCCTGTCGCATCTACCGTCTGATGTGATCAAGCTTCCCAAATAACTAAACCAGTTCACTTGCTTAATTTTTGTGTTATGAACCCAAATGTTACAAGATGTAATGTCTTTCTCTTTGGTTACTACCATGCACTCTGCCTTTTTTGTGTTGACATGTAAGCCCATTTTTGCACTTTCTAAGACTACCTTATCTACTAATTCTTGAAGTTGTTCTACCGATGTGGCTACCAGAGCCGTGTCATCTGCATAGCGGAGGTTATTAATATTTTCCCCTCCTACAATAAGCCCTGGCATATCTTCTAATTCTCTTAATATTGTTTCACTATAGAGGTTGAATAGGTCAGGTGACAGCACACATCCTTGTCTTACTCCTTTCTTTATTTCAACATATTCGCCTACTTGATTACCGATTCTTATAGCTGCTGTTTGTTTCCAATACAGGTTTCTTATGATTCTTAAATCTTTACCGTCTATCTGGATATCCTCTAGCATTTTCAAGAGTTTCTCGTGTTTGACATTATCGAAAGCTTTGCTATAGTCTATAAAACATAAGAAAAGGTTTCGTTGCATCTCAATAGCTCTCTCTGATAACATTCTGATCATAAATATTGCATTTCGCGTACCGCTATCTTCTACAAATCCACACTGCAGTTTCGATATTTCATGTTTAGTTTTGTTTCTTGTTCGTCTCATCAATATCCTTAATAAAATTTTCACTACATGACTCATAATGCTAATTGTCCTGTGCAGCTCACATTCTGCCGTAGCTGGCCTTTTCGGCAATGCAATAAAGATGGATTTACCCAGGTCAGCAGGGATATTTCCAGTTTCGTAAATCTCGTTAAGCACTTTAGTTAGTTTAACTATGCCAAAATCACCTATGCTTTTGATTAATTCTGCAGCTAACTCATCTGTACCTACTGCTTTGTTGTTTTTCATTTTTTTAACTGCTATCTGAACTTCAGATTCCAAAATCTTTGGACCTGTCATATTGATCCTTATATTCGGCATGTCTCCTCTCTCATCATCAAACAAGTCTGAAATATACTCTGTCCACCTTTCTATCATTGCTCCTTTTTCTATTATTATACTTCCATCCTTTGCCTTTAAACATCCAGCTGCCGTACAATACTTTTTCTTAGCGATATCATTGATATTTCTAAACATTTTCTTTGGATTCATTGTTTTGTATGTCTCAATTTCTACACATTTGTTATTTAGCCACGTTTCTTTTGCTTCCAAGCATTTTTTCTTTACCACTGTATTTATTTCATTGTATTTCTTTGTATCTTTGTCTTTGTACAATCGCCTTTCATCCATCAATTTAAGAATTTCATCTGTCATCCATTTTTTATGTTTCTTGGTTTTTCTTGGTGGAATCATCTCTTTTGCAGTTTCCACAGTTGCTTCCTTAAATACTTCCCAGCTAGATTTTTCATCTTTCTCTTCAAGGATCTCAAATCGATTACTCACTTTCATTGCATATGCTAACTTCATTTTCTTATCATCCATCAGTGCTGCATAATCTAGAGCTTTATGTTGTGTTTGCCTTTTTACATTTTTTAACTGCATCTTTATGGTTGATACGACAGGAACATGGTCACTATTGATGTCCGCACCGGGATAAGTTTTAGCTTGTTTTACTGCATTTCTATATCTTTTCTTGATAGCAATATAATCTATTTGATTTCGTGTTCTATCACCTGGGCTTTTCCACGTATATATTCTTCTTGCTGGTTGTTGATACCATGTGTTTGTTATGAATAGATCATGTGCACAACACCATTCTATCCATCTCTCACCTCTCTCATTCCTTTCTCCCAAACCATGAGGGCCAACGACATCATCTATTCTTTCATCTCCTACCTTTGCATTAAGGTCTCCCATTACTATTAATAATTCATCAGATTTACATTGCTTCATTGCTTTTTTCATCTCTTCATAAAATTTGTCAAGTTCAGATTCTTCACAGCTAGTTGTTGGTGCATATACTTGCATTATTACTATATTGAAAGGTTTCGCATTCAGTTTGATTATCATCACTCTATCTGACAAACACCAGTATCCTAATAAGCATCTTGAGGTATTTTCATCTAAGATAATTCCTACTCCTTTTTCATGTTTGCATCCACCTGAATATATTACGGTATTTTTTTCTGATTTGAATATTCCGATACCTTTCCACCTAGTCTCACTAATTCCCAGGATGTTTATTCCCAGTCTGTCCATCTCTTGCTTCACATTGTCTAATCTTCCTGCTTGGAATAATGTCCTCACATTCCATGTGCCTGCTCTTATTTGAAACTTTCTTGTATTAATTGTATATCTCGCAGTAGCTGGTTGACGGTCTGGCCTCACCTGCTCGATATGAGGGCACCTACCGGGCGAGAGATTAGTACTTTCTTGTACAACCTCCTTAACGCCGTTATCTCTATTATTAACTATTGGCATAATCATAGTATTAGTACGCTAGATACTACAGTGGTTCGCCATTGCCTACTATAGGGTGAACTTAGAATGATCACCATTTCCCTTCCCAGCAGTTCCTCCGCCTGTATTAACAGCCGTTGACTATTGGGGTCGTAGCTCATCCGCCTTCATCATCGAATTAACGCAGAATCAGCCGTTGGCTATCGCTCGTAACCCTGAGCAGGGACCCATACCAGGTGCTACCAGCTGGGTAACTGGACCTGGGGCTCGCAAAAGGGCAGGTGCGACCACTACCTGGGAGGGATATTCCCTCCTGCTACTTTACCAACTCAAATACACACCTGGTTTCTTTGATTAATACGAAATGTCGATTATAACCAAAAATTACTTCTGACTTAAAACACCAATTTCTTCCGTCTCATAATAACAAATTCCGTAGTCCATACAATACTAATTATCCTCTAACATGATGGGTTTAAGAAGTAAAAGGGTGTTTATCTTTCTACATGCGCATTGCAACAATGGGCACGTACTGTACCTGGCAGAAAGCAAAATGAATGAAAGGAAAGAAAACATGGATAAGAGGCTAAGTAAAAAAAATTATTCTGCGCGAATAACAGTAATACATTCTGTTTTCAAAAACTCATGTTGCCAATCATTTGTTCATTTTCACACTTAATTCATTTGTCAGCTATTTTCTTTTTCGTTCTTTTGCATGTACCTTTTCTTTACACATACAACCAAATCACTATCGCTACTTGTGATGTTCGTTGTTCCTCAGTCTACTTTCAGCCACATTAAAAAGCAAAATTTTCGGCAGAAATACCAGCGGAAAAACTTTTTGACACTTCTTCCAAAGTGTGTGAGGCAATGAAAAACATTTAATTTTCAGAATAGGTCTACAAAAATGAAAAAACAGTTTTAGTAGAACCATAGTAACTTAGTTTGGTCCTTGGAACATATAGTAAAATTGTTAAATGTTGTGTTACACCCAGGAATGCCAATATACTCTTCAATGAAAATAACCTGTTACTGACAATGCTTGTTCACCTAAAGCGGCAAATAAGACCTTCACGTTTAGGTTCTTAACTGCTTCTAAATGTTGTCTGTATCTTAAAAATAACAACAATATCAAGAGTTTTGGTAAGGTGTAATCTTCTTTCCTTTCAGTAAAGCTTTACAATGTGCTAAAAAACGCTACACAATTGTCTTTTATTACCTTCCCTCCTTTGGCAAACAATGGTCTGTGGTACCCTGATAGATCAGTAGTATCATCAAAGATATTTCAATTTTTCATATTGTCAGGGTATAAGTGATTTCTTTTTCTTTTTCAACAATATGAACACGGATTGCCCCTTTCACACACTGTTTGAGTTGTACGTTTATGATAACGGGGTTTAAAAAAATGTTAAAGTCAAACCATCTGTAATGTAATGCTACACTCGCAATTGCTTCAATTGTCGCTGAAAATTCAGTTTGCTTTAGTACTAAGTCCTTAGGGCCACGGGAATGTATTGCGTTTTAGCAATTCTCGTCATTTTTTGACCAAATGTTACAATTATGTTCAAGACTTTCAGCACGTAGTCGGCTGAAAGAATCAAATACCGGCCATGCTCTCTATAATGAGTATTATGTATGCCGGGTATGGCAGCGATATTTGCCATGACTTCGTCCTTTGCGACAGCGTTTAAAACTACAGCAGAAACTGGCGCACCTTTAAGAAGCAAACCATCAACTTCACCGATGGTTTTCGACATACGTGGCTGCGTGTACAGGCCATTATGTGGGCAACAGTTACCTAACTATTGACTTCAAACGTTTTACCCTGTAGAGAACCTCCTGTTCATGACCGCCGCATTCTCTTGGAAGACAGTTCAGTCTAAACATTCCAAATGATTGTGAATTCTCTCTTGCAAACGCTAAAATGAAGATAAGCACTAGGAAGGAAAAGCACCACCTCAGGTATTAGTTCATGCTTGAAACAAAAAGCACCACCACCACCACAAAAAGTGTCTTGGGCGGGATAAGACTGACGGTTGGGCTATCTATAGACGTGCGCCTTATTTTGCAGCACGGATCATACCATGCAGGCCAAGCAGACATTTCCAGACTGCAACTGCGCAGGAATTTGGTCGGCATATTTCAAAATGCGCGCTTGTGTTGGAAAGAAAGTAGATAAGAGCGAACAGCAGGGCCCATCAATGCATCATTTTTCTAATTGACGTGATCACCGGCCCACCGGATCGTATTTTTTAAAGGCCTGACCATTATCAACAAGAATCAATTGACCATGCTTACTATTGGTTCAAAGTAAGGCAATCGCTGTACAGCAGTTCAAGTGACTCCTCCTAATCCTTCTGGTATTTTCTTATTTCGAGTTCCCATCGTTTTCAAAGTACGAAACAAGAGTAAAGTTTTCCCTGCGGCTTTTAATGCAACAACGGCATTTTGTGTGGGTAAATTACATTTGAAGCATTATTATTTTATTGAATATCTTCCCATTTTCATCACGGAAAACATAATCTGCCACTGACTCCATGTGGCTATGTTGAAAACTAGAAAAGAAATGGAAACTGAAGATACACTAAAGTCGCCTTAAAAAATAATAGTCCTTGACTTCGATTGTTCTCGTCCACTGTTGAATGATTGGTATTCATCCTGAAGAATTTTATTGGCATCAAACATCCTCGTAAAATTTTACATTTGAATATTTTATATTTTACCGAACGGGATGAGATACTGGCCAATATAAAGCTCCCATCCACAACATACAAACTATTCCTATGTGCTCTTGACGGGTGCTAGCAAAAGAACTTTGAAATCTAGTAAAAAGTAGGTTTAATCATGACTTTTCTATCATTCTTACAACATATGAATAGACGATCACATTTTAAAGAAAAAGTGTGAAACATGGTCCAAAGGCACTTACTGCATGGAACTACGAAGAAAAGAAAAGGAAATGACAAAAGTTCAGACTAAACTCAGTCACAAGTAAAAAAACATTTCCATAGTCGGGCACTTTGAAGGACCTTGGATAGTAGAAAATGTTCCTTCTGCTTGGAACCATAGCAGCATTAGTATCAAGGCTTCGTGTGTAGCGAGTGGAGCTAGATGGCACAACGGAATCAGAAAACAACAAAAAAGTTATCGAACCACTGTGGTAACAACAATAGAAAACACTGACCAGTGGCGTCACATTCATGAGAGAAGGGTTGGAGTTTTCGACATCAGGTACGAGAGCCCTTTGACCTGTAAAATGACAACCCTATTCAGCTTGGAAAAAAAATCACAGTATGTAAGAATACTGTGAAAAACAAAGTGTGAAAGTAAGACCCAGCAATTCAAAAGAACAGCTTTACTTAGGCGGTCAACTGTTTCACCAAGTGGTATCTCAAATGATGTAAATGAGAAGGAAAACAGGGGTTCCACTTCCAGTCGCAAGACACGCTTGGTCTTAACAGGATTGAAATTTGCCTGCTACGACTTGCTCCATTATCTAATTGACTGAAGATCGAACTCAAGAAAAGCAGCAAATTCCAACAATTTCTACGAAGGTGGATTGGCAGCGAACCCAAAATAAAGAGTATTATCATAATTATAAATAATAACGAGTAAAAAATATTGCCAGTTAAACCACTGGTGTTGAGGAGAAATAGTTAAGCCAAAGGCCCGAGCCTCGCCGGCATTTGTATAACACTCAAACGTAGGACTGTGCAAAGCAACTTACACAACGACCAGAAAGAAATGAGCTGACAGTGTCAAGAAACTTTTCACAAATGCTGTAGGCCAAGCGTACGGAGCAAACCAGCATGCGATACCCTGGCGGAGGGCTTGGTTACATCAGAAGCAACAAGGAACTCGGCTGATTTGAAAAACATTTCTAACCTAGGAAATTCTCTGGCTCTTTGTCTACAGATCGATCACAAAATTCTGCCTTGTTTTGAAATATCTACTCAATCAGTTTTTAAGGCACCTAGCAGAAGAAAGGTATATCGTTGCACAGATCTGTTGAAGAAAATTTCTTGGCATAGAACATTTTCTACATATCAAGCTTCAAAAGTTGTACGCCAGCCAACATAAATTTTGTTCTCTTTTCGTCCAACCTGAGAATAAACCAATGCACTCTAACTGTTTGGTGTTGTTGTTAAGTGGCAAATTCGAAATGTGGTCGTCTATCTGGCACTCCGCAATAAGGTTGGAACCCAGAGAATGAACCCTGAAGTCAGGGAAAGTGATCATGCCTGCACAGAATATTACAATCCTAGCATATATGCATAATATGAAGACAAGAAGATACGCTGGGTGTTGTAAAACAACAACGACAAAGAAACACAGACGTTGATAACGATTTAACAAGCAAGTTCATAATCAGGTAGTCAACAATTTATATTTCACTCGGCAAGCTCTAGATTTGTTGTTGGCGTTCAAATCTAAACCTACATCTTACTAATACCGTCAAGATTTCTTTGGTTGGATTAAGTCAATGTTAAAAGAATCTAAATACAACCAGTGCATTCTGCCAAAATAATCCAGCTACACAAACACCAAAATTGCATGTATACACATAACTCTAAAGTTGAATACGCTTTAGGGAAATTTAGCTGAGGTCTTTAAGTGACCCCTCTAAACAGTTTTGAGATAATAACGGAGGTACCAAGTTTATAGAACAGGGGCTAGGATCATTATCTATCTATAAATTTTATTAAAGTATTCTTTTTTCAATTTGTTAGGGTCATATTGGTGAGCAGTTTGGCCAATTGGTTTTCATGATTTACGAAAACACTTGAAAAGTTTGTCTATGTGGAAAATGTAAATGCTACAAGCGAGATCCAGCCATAGGACTAAATCGCACTAACATAGGTATAAACAACTCCACTTATTCGTAAGGGTCTGTAGTGAATTGCTGATAAAAGTCATGCACCAATTTTTTAACAAGTTCCGGGGCTTGTGCGTCATTACATTTGCAGGTAGGTGGTGGCACCTACCCATATTTTTCCAATGTTAATGGACGGTTAATCACGAAAATAATATGTATTTAGTCTCACCACACATACTTCTCACAAGGCTGGAATATTAAATTGTATTGCTGATCATCGAGCTAATCCATCCATAGCTCTCCCACAATATTTGCATTTTCTGCATTTACCTGGCAACAATGGTCTGACATCGATGAAATAGGCGAGAGCGGCGGAAATTGGTTTATACCTTATCGGAATTAAAACCCTAGAGCCCCATACGTGAATTGTGTCCAACCCATAAATTCTTAGACCTTAAAAAATGTATGCTATAAAACTGGCTGTGTAATTTCAGTTTTACTTTCCAAGAAAAAAAGTAACAGAAAGGAAATCGAATTTCAATAGCTGTTTTACCTCTTGTTAAAACTTTCAGATTTACGTCGACGATAATACCAATAACACAACCTGTTCTTTAAATACATTAGATGTTATTAATTTCTCCATAATTTTTCGTGAAATGATCAAGTATATAAACGGATAACACTCACTGTGATTGTTTGTGATTATTTCATTCTAAAAAGACGTAACAAATAATTACTACTTTTGACAAATGCAGCCTGGTTCTTAAAGGCTCGTGCATTTCTCTTATCTTACAGCCAAGTTTCCAACAAGGAAGCTCAGGTTCCTTACATCTTGCATGGTTTCATTACATTTTCTTGGTGAAGAGATTTCTCAGTATTAGGCTTCAACGGCATTGAACTTAATGCTAAGGTGACTAAATGGTAGAGGTTAAGTAAACAGCCAGCAAGTGGGCTGTTTAAAATTTCAAAGAAATTTAAAGGAAGAAATTTCAAAGGATACACTTTTAATATCAAAAATAAAAAAGTAATGCCTTAACATTGGCTTGAAAAAGGAGCTTATCACGTCAAATTGACATATATGCCTGAATTTGCATAACATACCTATCCATTGGGACCAGAAACGGGGGATTACGTACTGCAGAAAACGTGTCTTAAAGAATCCCTCTTGGGTCTGCACTTCCATAACTCTGCTGTGGGTTTGATGGAAATGACAACGAGGGAACTGAATCAAATACAGTTTGGAAGAAACAAAAGTTCCATCTCTTTTTTCTTGATATTCTATAATTTGATTAATCATACGTTGCACGTGGATACTTACTGCACACAATTTAATTTCTGTAATCACAAAGGTGCGAGCAATAATATATTTGGTTTTTTCAATGACTACGTATTACCCATACTACGTATCATTTCATCAACTACAAACCCAAAGCCAAACTTTCGAACTTTCTGAATTATACACAAAACAGACCACAGCAGTTGTATCACCACATTTCTAATATTAACGTTTACTTGTACATTTTCATCTAACCTACAGAGTAGAATAATAAACTGCTTTGTGGCCTTTGGATAGTAAACTGGCAAAAATTTACAATGGTGAGGGCTAAAAACACAACCTTGAATCCTATTCAGTTGTGTGACAGCAGCATAAATATTGATTCTTTTAGTATTTCTTGGAATCTACAAATAGGTATCTTTTGTGAATTTTGTATTTAAATGAAACTAGAAAAGCTCAATGTTTAGTAACAATTGTTACAATATAAGCCAGGCCAAAATAAAGCCATTAGACATACTTTTTCAACATTAAAAAAACACTATAAATTTTCGCAAACATGATCAACGCTAAATTTTCCAGTCTGTTATTGAGACTAGGAAAACTCTGTCCTCAGACACCCAATATATGCCTGAATGGTTAATTAACTTTTTATTTATCGACTAAAGGTAATGAAATGACAATAAGTAGATCTAATACTACCTTTATGAAATATAAGATTGATTAAAAACAATAAAATTGGCATTTCCTTGTGGAATAAACTAAGGTTAAATATCTACATACTAGAAATATCAGCGAGGATAATCTAACTAACTACGACTATGCAAAGCTGTAAAACAGCTAATTTTTCAAGGACAAGCATGACATAACGTAGCCTGGCTTGGTGGTAACAAGATAATAAAAACCTTAACTGAGACTTAGTCGTGTAGACCTTATGGCATATACTTTTATTCATAAACCTTAATTTTATCCATCCTGTTTGTAAGATATTTCTTAGTAAATAGCAGTAAATCACTTCATATATTTAACAACACAAATATTAATATTACCTAATTCAATAAAAATATCAAGATCAACATTAACGTTACTAAAGAATGACATGTATCTTATATCTATATCCACAGCCATAAAAGCAGAATAAGCCAAAACTATTCCTCAAAAAATGCTTAACGTTGCAGGCAGGGCAAACCATGACATGCAATAAGACATGTTACCTTGAGATAAATATGATCTCTGATTTGCCAACTGCCATACTTGTGGCATTTCTTCAGATGAAGCTTTCGGCCGATCATCATGATGGGAAATCAATCTTATCTTGAGTCAAGGCAGTAACATGACCTCACCTCTCTTCGTCAGGGAACTCATTTTACGGCACGTAATCTTGTGCGCACCTAGTACACGCCAGAGCTCCCATGGGATCCCAGGCTGGAAGTTTGACAGGCTCTTTTTTCCGTAAGGCCAGGATGTCACTTGCCACTCTCTTTTTGTCTACCACAACTTCGAAGGTGTATTGTGAAAACCAGTCATCAGTCATAAGTAGATAGCCTTTGTCGCCGTTCTCCTCACCCCAAGAGTTTTCAACCCTCCATCTTGATATATTTTCATAACAAATTTCTGAAGTATCTGAACTGAAACAATCATCCTCCTCCTGATACGTACAGAAAAGAAAAAAAAAACTAAACCAAACTACCAATACACACATACATACTTTACATACCATTATTAATCAGTGATCGTGATCATAGTCAACATTAGTAAATATTATCACTATTGGTATTACCACCACCACCATGATAATCATTATCACTATTATCATCACCTTTATTGTCATTATATATCGTTATTGTCATTAATACCACCATCATCCTTATTTTATTCACTATCATTACTATTAGAAAATCATCATCATCATCATCATCATCAGCAGCAGCAGCAGCATTCCCCCATCGGCATCATTACTACCATCATTGGCCTTGATACTATTACAAGAGTTATTGCACAAACGTAATTACAAAAAAAATTCTGCAACACAAAATGACTAAAAAAACAGCCTGGGAATATCTAAAAAATGGCAATTGTTATGCCAATGACTCTCATTTTATTTGCTGCATTCATCTCCATGTCAAGGATTAGCCTTATTCTTTTATATCGTTCTTTATAAAATTTCCCCTCCATTCCCGAGGGGTAATTCCATCATTCTCATCAACACTTAAACATGGTCACAACTCAGTTATCGAAGCTTTGGATTTTTGTGTTCGCATCTAGGTCACCAACTTCTCTTTTTTCAGTTTTCCTCTTCTAAACTTAGCTTTGGCACATATATCTAAATATCCTTTCTAACATCATCATTAAAATCAATCACACTGTCTGTCTGTCTGTCTGTCTGTCTGTCTGTCTCTGTCTGTCTGTCTGTCTGTCTCTGTCTCTCTCTCTCTCTCTCTCTCTCTCTCTCTCTCAATCGATCGAGAAGGATAACTACACAATTTACAACAGCCACGGCTTTACGATGAAAATAAAGTCTTAATTGATAAAAGGAACTGTTGAGCCACTAAGCAAAGTTGCGAAGTCAAGTAGTTTAGAGGAAGGTAGTAAGTGTAAAAATGTTAAAATCTCCCTGCAGTTAAATATCGTCCCGAAAAAAGCAGTATAAAGGTATGTTGTAAAGCTTCGTGGTGAAAAATGGTAAGGTTTACAAAGTTTCTGGTCATCCTAGACTTTCAGCTGCTGGCATGCTTTATGTGAAGCCAGCAACGCTTTACAACACTGTTTGAAATCCTGGCACAGTAACCTTTATGTTGCCCGACCAGATCGTAGAAGGGCATGGTATGAATAGAAATGTAGCAGACTTCAAATTTGATTACAGTAGTCAACAAGGATGGTAATAAGAGAAGAAGGGGAGAAAAGTAGAATGGAAAAGAAGGGAGAGAGACGTGAGCGGAGAGGGGAAAGATAGGGGGTAGAAGGAAATAAAGAGGAGAAAAGAGAGGGAAAGGAAATGAAGAAATGGAAAGGGGATGAGAAGTATGGGGAGAAAGTAAATGGGTGTGGAGAGTGTGTGAGTGTTCGGTATGTCAGTGAGTGGGTGGAAGTATACGTAAGTAGGGCAGATAGATACGTGCCATGTAATGCACGTAAATGTTTACTTCCTTCCTTACTTGGACTTGCATTCCTGTAAATGCCATTGCATGAGTCATTAATGACGATCGCGTTGCCAGACGTTCAGCTTTATCAAGATTCTTCATCGAAAACCCAAAAAGAAGTTCATAGTCATGTCTGAAATACAACACAAAGAGAATAGCCAATTTTATTTTACAAACGTATGATAAAAATTAAATACAGAAACCGGGTTAGGATATCCCTACTTTAGACTTTAACGGTGTGATTCATACCCCTTTTTTCCGAAAAAGATTTAGTAGCGTACTTTAGCAGCAGGGCTAAATGAATTGTTCATCACAGACGAATTTGTATAAAACATTAATAAACGTGAAATCAAAAATTAATTTTTAATTTTACATTAATTATTTATCAATTAAAAATACTATTAATTTGATATCTTTATTATCGATGTCACAATACTTTGAAATGTGATACCGTTGTACCAGTGAAAGTTCTTGTTTCTTTCTTAAATGCGTAATGGTTAACTTACGTCAGCAGTTGAGTATTTGTGTACGGCAATGATCGTTCCTGAACTGGCTTTTTTAGCCTTGCAAGCGAAAAAAACATAAGACGCTAAGCCAGAATTTCTGGATCGGAATATTTGTCATTTTGTTAACTGAGACATTCCATCGATTTCAAATTCAAAAAAGAAACACGTTTGTGAGCTGGTCCAGAAATCTCCTAATGCTGCGGCTTGTTAACAGCTAAATAAAACAAGTTACGTTTTATGTTGTCACAATCCTCACTTCCGCAATCGTGGTTTAATGTAGTGTACACCGTCGTGCTTTTAAAAAAATCAAAATGCACTTATACATTTTCTGGGCATCGAAGTTAAACTGCTGGAAAGAGGGACTCAATGACAAAGGTCTTAAGATCAGGATGCCTAAAACGAAATCGATATCTCTGGAAGGACTTGAACACGTTGCAAGACTCAGGGAGAAACCATGTAGCGTTTACTGCAGAGGCGTTGGTCGGCATTCGATTCTGTGCCCAGGCTTTAACCTGTGGTAAACCCATCCTTCAAATGTGGAGAGGTTGGTCAAGTTGATATGAGACCACGTACAGAGGTGGTAGTGGCAGGTGATACGCTGGATGCTGTGGTAGGCCTTGTCCACCTGGGTGATAGCATTTGCATTTATCCTGGTGAATAATGTGACCTTTCCAGTCATCAAACCACGTTTAGCCTAAAGCAAATTAAGGAAATCTTACCTTTGTTGACGAGGAAAGTAACCTCATTACACACATGTGGTAAGCTTTACAAAGTTGTGTGAGGAAAACCATGATATATGATTCAGAATCCCGGGTTGCGGAGTAAAGAGAGGGCAATGCTTTTTTTGATGTGTGATGAAGAGAGGCAGAGTCACCACCACCAAACTTCTGAGATTGACGAACCTGTGTTGCCTGGAAAATGTCCTCAGATGCAACAGATTGTGGTAGTCTGGCCAGATTAACCGTAAACAATAATGGAAGTCTTTTGGAAGGAAACAATTGATGCCGACCTGAAGAAACTGGATATTGATCAACAGATGGCTCAAGATCTTGTGTACGGCCGAATTTTGCTGAAAGCCGTACGTCATACACAGGTCTGACGTCTACAATGACTTTACATGGATTTGTCTGTCTGTGTCTGTGTGTCTGTGTATGTGTGTGCGTGTCTGTGTATGTGTGTCTATGTGTGTCTGTGTGTGTCTGTGTGTGTTTCAAGTCAAGATTTTATGAAAATAATTGGTTTCCTTGATTAAAGAGAGAACCTGCTGGAATGCGAATTAAAGCCAGAAGACCGAAAAACCATTTGTACCTAGTGTGACTTCTGGAAATGTCTGTTTTGTAGTTACTAATATTGCTGAACAGTGCGGAATCTGTTAATTTCTTTATGAGTACAGGAAAGCTTGTATATCTGGCTTGACTGAATGTGTAATGCCAGACAATAGTATGAAAACATCAGAGTATTGTATGCTTAGAAGTGGTGGAATTAGTCAGGGAAATCTAAAGCGGGAGAGGTGTCACTTTACAGAGTAAGAGCAGAAGTAAAAGTATCAACCTGAATGAACCTAAATGCACTGAAGATTGGGAGCTGGTAGCAACATCTATACACCCTTTTTCTATGGCCTGTAAAAATAATAACAACAATAATAATAATAACATTAAAACAANGGGCTTGACTTAATGTGGAATGCCAGACAATAGTATGAAAACATCAGAGTATTGTATGCTTAGAAGTGGTGGAATTAGTCAGGGAAATCTAAAGCGGGAGAGGTGTCACTTTACAGAGTAAGAGCAGAAGTAAAAGTATCAACCTGAATGAACCTAAATGCACTGAAGATTGGGAGCTGGTAGCAACATCTATACACCCTTTTTCTATGGCCTGTAAAAATAATAACAATAATAATAATAATAATAATAATAATAATAATAATAATAATAATAATAATAACATTAAAACAAGGCTTTGAATAAGTTATGAGTTGCCAAATTGTGTTGTTAAAAAGCATAACGGGCGTGGCAAAGAAAAGTGAACCAGAAATAGATAGTGAAATAGTTTATTCAGTTCTGATCAGAAAAGATTATTTTCTGAACTTGATGGGCTGAATCAAAAGGAAAGTGAAATACTAAATGCTGAAGAGAGTAGAGAATTCTGGAGTGGAATATAGAGTGAAAATAAATGGCATAACAGAAATGCTGAATGGATGGTAACATTAAAACAAGGGAGTACTTACAGAAAACAGGAAGGTTTAGTAATTACAAAGGAGGAAGTATAAAAGCAAAGCAGGACGGTTCCAAACTGGAAAGCGCCTGGAAGAGACGGAGTCCAGGGGTATTGGATCAAGCGATTATCTTCTTTACACGAGAGAATAGCTTGCCTATTAAATCAGATTTTAAAAGAAAATCAAAAACGTCCTGTGTGATTTACTTGTGAGGACGATTTTATGCCAAAAGAACACGGCTAAAGGGAATGCCGTAGATAACTACCGGCCAATATCCTGCCTTCCCATTATGTGGAAACTGCTAACAGGGATTATATCATATCACCTTTACAACTTCCTGGACCAAGAAAATATACTACCTGATAAGCAGAAGGGGTGTAACCGTAAGTGTAGAGAGACAAAGGACCAACTTATGATAGATAGAGCCGTATTGAAGAAGTTTAAAAGAAGGAGTACAAAACTAGCAATGGCATATGATTTCATACTCCATAGCTGAATTGAGGAGTGTTTAGATTTATGCGTAGTTGCTAACAAAAAAACTTACTAGTATGCAGGATGAAGAACTGGAAATTAGAGCTGATCTCTTTTGGTAACTCGCTTAGTAATGTCAGCATCAGAAGAGGTATTTTCCAAGGTAACTCTCTCACATCAGCTGTATTTGTTTCATGCCTAGTACCAATGACTCTGACTTTAAGGAAAGTGAAAATATATATGAAATTGGAGACAAAATTACAGAATTTAACCATTTACTCTTCATGAATGACTTAAAATTGTTTGCCAAAACTGAAAACCAAATCCATTCTTTAGAAAAACTCTAGTCATGTTCTGCAAAGACACAGGAATAGAATTTGTGCTAAAACAAAGAGGTTTAAATGGGTTAAAAGCAACTGATATCAAACTACCTGATGGAAGTGTGGTAAAAACTGTCAAAGAGGAAGGATATAAATACCTAGGAGTTCTAGAAAATGATAAGGTCAACGACGGAGACATGAAAAGGCAATATGCAAATGAGTATAAACGACGTAAACGATTGATTCTCAGATCTTGACTGAATGGGAGAAACAGTATCAAAGCTATCAATACAAGGGCAGTGGCAGTGCTGGGGTACGGAGCTGGAATTTTCAACAGGAACATAGATAAATTAAAGGACCTTGATTAAAAAACTTGGAAATTGTTCACCATGCATAAAGGGCTTCACCCCAAAAGTGATGTAGATTGATTTTATATTAATCGAAAAGAGGGTGGGAGGATTAATGACTTGCCAAGGTGCCATCAGGAGTGAGGAGAATAAGTTGAGTGGGTACCTAAAGAATTCAACCGATACTCTGTTACAAGGTGTTATGCATGTTGGCATGTTAGACATTGCGAACCGGTCAAAAAGTCAGAGTTTAAGAAATTTTTGAATGAAAAAAGAAGGAAGCTTGGGAAGCGAAACAAATGTATGGTCAGTCCATCGGAAATCTACCGGACACCATTGATAAAGAGGCATCTTGGAAATGGCTCAGTAAGTGTGATTAAAAAACACCAACTGAGGCATTGATACGTGTAGCGCAGGAGCAAGCCATTAGAACGAACTAATTATGTGAAGTAAAATATTGATAAAACTGCAAATTCACCGAACTGTAGGTTATGTGGTCAGAAAGGGGGGAAAAGAAGCCTTTTTGTGCAAGTGCCGTACACTTGCGCAAAAAAAATTATATATATAAGGAAACAAGACAAAGTTGCACAGATGGTCCACTGGAAGCTATGTGAGAAATTTTAATTAGAAAAACCTGAGAATTGGTATGGTCGAAAGCCCGAGGTTTTAGTTGAAAATGCGGATCATAAGATCTTATGGGGTATATTGATTCAGTGCGATGAGATTGGGGAATGGAAACCGGCCATAGTCATCACTGATAATAGGGAAAGGTCCGCAATAATTAATGACATAGCGGTACCAGGGGTCAAAAGGATAGCTAAAACAGAAAGATTTGAGATTGAAAAATATCATGGCTCAGATTAGCAATTAAGCAACTCTGGAATCTGAGGAAAATTATGGTGGTACCAATTGTGGTTGGAGCACTTGGTAGTGTTTCAAAAATATTTCTAAACTGTATAAAGGATATAAAATTGTTTTATTAAAATTGCTTTATTAAAGGCAGCTGGAATAAGTACTAGAACGCTAAAATGTGGGGGCAATTGTGAGGAACCTTTGCCTCTTGATAATAAACAGCTTCCTTACTACACGCGGTATAACATCTGCCTGAGCTTTTAGCTACAAGTGTAATAATAATAATGATAATAATGATAATAATAATGATAATGATAATAATAATGATGATAATAATAATAACAATAATAATAATAGTAATAATAATAATAATAATACTTGAGAACAAAAGACCTTTGGCCATAGGCGATGGCCCACTCTTTTGACTATATTCGGTATAAGATCTGCCTGAGCTATAAGGCTGATAAAATAATAATAACAGTAATAAAAAAAATAAAAATAGGCCCTGTAGGACGTTTGAGTCGGGAAATTGTATCGTTAAAAAACATAGAGGACGTGGCAAAGATAAGTGAAGTACAACATCAAACAAGCTAAGAACCAGTACAAACAAAGAACCATAAGACCTTGACACACCAGCTTGCGTCTGACGCGGTTGTCTGTCTCATGAGAGCCCACCTTTAGACTTGGCTGGCAACTTTCTTACAAATGGTTTTTCGGTAAAAACAGCGGAATTTGTATGGCATTATCATCAATCCTCTTTTATTCTCTTTTAGGGGCAAAGTTTGGTGGGCAGTAACTCCTTTCTTTAATACTACTCCCATTACCATAAGTTTCAGTTAGTCGTCACCTCTTGGTCTTGGTGATGGTTTCAAAGAATTATTTACATTTTTCAAATTATTAATTATTCTTACAACTGAGACTTATGGTAATGAAAATTTCAATTAAACGACAGTGCTTAGAAGACCATCGCTGGTCAGGGTATTCGAAGAATCTCCGCCCCCAAACTGACATCACATTGGGAGTGTAGACTCGAGTTGTGGTAGCACTGGCTCTACAAAGACCCGGATAACCCTGTTATCCTCAAAAATAACCTCTCCCTAACTTTTCTCATTTCACACAATGGGTCCGGGTTGATTTTGAAGCATTTGTATTTAATCGTAGTTACCAAGTCAGACCTCATTCTCCTCCATGATTAAACGTCATCACCCTTCTGATCATTGCAATCGTTTCTCTGTCAAGTTCCAAAGTGATGTAACTGATAAATGTTAGGTTTCTTTCAGTAGGGCTGGTAATGTTTGTCAGAGTGTGATTTTGATGCTGAATCTCGCTATTCCGAGTGAGTATGTGAATATACTTCTTTCCAATGACTAGAAAGTCCAGATATGTGGAAGATTTACAATAGTATTTTGCACATTGGCAAGTGGACTATTTCTAAACTTATGGATTGCGCTCCGTTCTTTAATACAGATGTAGAAAACCTTGCTACGCTGGTGTCCTATGGACTGTAATCAAGGAACGTATTTGAAATACACGGTTACATTTGATGAAGTTTCATCCTATAGCTCTGGAGATTTCCATGGCATCTGCCATTTACCACAAGGCAACTCAGTGAGAACAAGTCAAAGCTGCAGAAGGTTCGGAGTCTGACTTTCAGGCTGTCAGAGAATCGTGGGGGAAGTGGCTGGTTTCTTTTAGTGCAGCATAAACTCAACTGAAATTGTTCAACAGAAAGCTGAGCCACTACCTCCAACCAATATTCATGCACAATTATTTTGATGTTAACCGCAACGAGGCTTCTTTTCTTGAGGAATGCTCCATAATGAGACTGCTTGGTTTTTCAGGGTTTTTTTAGATTTTTCTTAATGTCCTAATGCTCAATCTATTGATAATTCTGCTTCTAGTCAGATGGGCTCTACATAGCGCTAAAGAGCAACTTACGCCTTGAGCCATTTTGTATCTCTGTAAATCTGTTTTTGCATGGACTACTGTTGCCACATTTGGACAGGTGCCTCCTCGGACCACAAATTATTATTTACATATCATATTGAATGTATATGTAAAAGAATGATTGCATCGAAAGCAAAGGTCTCTGTAGACAGTACCTGAGCCAGTGTATAGCTTAATTATTTGGTACAAAACTGTTAGACGCCACTGTCATCCATCACATAGCCATTATGTGGTGCTCTCAAGGAAACATGGTTACAAGAATAAAATTTATTGAGCCACTGCATTCAACTAGAATTTCGCACCTTGGGTAATTGTTTCGAATTTTAATTTGTAATTTTTTTAAATTTGTTGTGTCCACACCAAAACTTTCAGTAACATGTATGCAGGATGAATAAACGCTTACATTAAAAGTATTAAATTAATGAAGAATACATAAATTTAAGCCCATTAGTGCTTCAAAAAAAGTTAATAAATAATTGCAAAAGAAAAAAGCTTCAGCTAAATCATTGTCTACCGGCAAATTGTTTCATTTAAGGTTAACTTGGTGTAAAACCCAAAATTTCTTTGCAAACATGTATTAACTATCTCACTGTATAAATAAATAACACTCTCAAATCTGCTCCAAATGTCAAACCAACGAATTATGGTGCATGAGACTCTACCTCGTCAATATCATATGTAGGTTTTTAATAAGATCTTTTATCAGTCTCACTGTTATATCAGCACCTTTTTCAGAAAATATTAAAACAACACGCAAATTTATAAGAAAACAAATTACTAGAGAACAAAATCAAGTGCTTACATATCCAAATCAAGAAGTCCCCTTTTTCGATCAAGGAATTTGCCAACATCACATCCAAACCAAACAGACTAGGAACAAACAACATCAGCAGTGTTATTAGCCAAGCAACAACTGTTATCTTATTACCTGTTACGTAAATTTTAACTTCAGTTCAGATTATGGCATTTTATCAATCACATGGGTATGAAAGCGGTTGGGATACAAAAAAAATCGCCTGCAGAATTGCAGGGCATCATTCAGGAAAAATAACAGTCTGTATTTTTTTCCTCGGCTTTTTTCCGATGTAACCATACAATGACTGGCTTGAGATGAATAAGCGATCACCTGGCAAAGGAAGCATCCGATGTTTCTTTCCCTATCGACATAATTTCCTTCGTTATCTAGTTCTCTGACATGGAAGAGGATTTCCATTCCCTCTTAATTCGTTTGTTTTACAGTCAAGGGGGTTATTTGACCCAGAAGTATACCTACTACTAATTAGTTTTTCGGTTGGCTAGTAAACAATACATGCAAATTTGACTTTGAAGTCAGAAAGAAAAAACAGACGGTACACACACTTTACCCAACACAAAAGCTCCCTCCCCCCTCCCCCTCCTCTCTTCTTCTTCTTCTTCTTCTTCTTCTTCTTTTCTCTCTCTCTCTCTCTCGCGCGCGCTTTCTCTATCCCTTCTCTCTAGATATTAATAAAGCTCCGCAGCTCCTTTTCATACAAAAGGCAACAAAGGTCTACCACAAGACATTTTAAGTCATTGATTCTTACCTTTTTCAACAACTAAAGTCTTTACAAAACTGAAATTGTTACGATATTCCAAGCTGTCCTGAAAACGTCCAATGGGCGTGTCAACATAAATAATAGGCATATTTTTGCCCTTTCCCACAGTGGCCAGCCAGCGAACGATATTTGTTTTAGTCACTTAAAACATCATTTTATTCTCTCCATTAGTTTCAAGTATTAATCTATTTATTCCTACCAAGATTAACCAAGCAACACCCTATGTTACAAGCAATTAAATTTACTCTTAACAGTAAACCATCGTGTCCCATAAGTACGTAACCTAACGAGTAATCAACTGAACAACCAAGTCTAAAATTGATCTGCACTCCTATCTGCATTTATCCATTTTTCAAATTATTTCGTTACTTATGAATCCATTTTACAAAAAACTCTCTCCCTTGACGATATATTTAAAAGAAAGCTCGTCACACAGTAGCCAGTTATATAGTGTAACTGAATACCTCTGCAGATGCTGGTTATCAAAGCAATGATAACATTGGTATTTATTAGTACTTTTATAAGGTTTTTTTTGCACTGAATTTCAAAATCCCTCTAGTTTTTGCAAATATGCTACCATTTTTCTGTACGTCAATCATGTTATTTATATAAAAAAAACCCACTTGCCTCGGTGTGATCATTTTATGGACTGATGATTTATACATTACATTAAAATTAGCAATTTCTTATTCCGTATGGTGAATGTATTACTTCTAATAAATAACCGGTTTTAAAAAGTTTCATGCATTTGGTTTCTGGGTCCTTGCATGAAATTTGACAATTTCATAAATATTTCTATCATATTTGTAGTCATCACTGCAATTCACAAAAACGTTATAAATCTTGTTTGATATGGATACCACTGACCATAATTGAATTAAATATAATTTTTTATCTTCCTGTGTTCCAAGTTAAGTTTACTTATAAAAAGAGTTCTAAAAGTTGGTATTAAAAGTTATACGTTGTTGTATTTTAAGTGTTATTAGTGATCCTTGCAAACAGCCTTAAAAAATGTGTAATGGAGTCAATATAGCTTTGAGTACAAGTAGCTTCCACTCCTTACTATATTTCCAGATAATAGGATACCAATGAATTCAAAGAGAAAACAAAAAAACACACGGTGTTTTCTGCTATACATGCACGGTGGTTACAGCAGCAAACAAGCGGCATCCATTCATTTGAAGTAAAACTTGGCTACCAGGACAAACTGATGGTTCCACATATAACCTACAGAACATGCATAGAGCACTTACGCAAGTTCACTCGGAAAATTTCAATATCACTTAAGTTTGAAATGCCAATTATATGGCATCCAAAACCTGACTGCACGAACCAAGGAACTATGCTGATGATTATTACTGCTGTTCATTCGACATTGCTGAGCCTAAAAATTGGAAAAACCAAAAATCTGATGGCCATCCCTATTTTCAATCAGCTATCAGATCTGCAACTCATTTCAACGACACCTCGATCTCAATTTAGAGATTTTAAACGAAGTGATAAATCTGACCAAGATCATGAGCTGATTGATTCGGCTGGCATGACCAGAAATGTCAAAAATGCGTGCCAAAATTGTTCATTCAGGAGGCGAGTGACTTAATTCAAATTTGGGTCTATCAAAAGAATCAGCACACTTATCAGCTTTACGTTTAAATGTGAAAAATGTCCTTAAAGAGGGAACAAAAGTTGCATTTTACTGTAAAAGGATTATTAAATTGCTCTATACTTCAATAAAAACGACGAGTTGTATATTGTAATAATTTGAAAGGAGCAATAGCTAGCCTTGACATTTAAGATGGGGATGTAAACTCATGAATACTAGTTACTGAAAGATACAAACGTAGTTAAAAATGTTTTAATTGCACAAGACCAATCAATATGCATCTACCGACAGGATACCTTACAGCACTAAGCAAAAGCATGAAGTACTGGAAAACGTAGTTGAACAAATCAAATACTTTTACCATAACTGAGTGGTTTGAGTTGACTTGAAAAAACTGTCTTCATCAGTCCGGCTAGACACAAACTGTCTATACCTCTTTTGTTTATGTGCAATAGTACCAGGGATCGACATAGGAATGGACGGGGCTGGCTGGTTAGACTCAAAACAAAATTTGGGGAGAAAAATCCTCTAGGTGCTCCCTAGCACACAGGTACACAACTTTACTAGTCTACTTATCAAATTGGGGCTCATGAACCAGTTTGTGAAAGAATTTGGCATTGAGAAGCGTCGTTTCAAGCATATTTGTTTCATATTTCGTGATCTTTGGATAAAAAACTGAGACAGGGTATTTTTTACGAACTCGGGATGAAAAAAAACTCATAAAGGATGACAATTTTTCAAAAATATTATCGAAGCTGTCGAGTTAAATTCATAAACTTGATTCCCTGAATTTCCAAAAACCTTTCTAGGTAATTACAAATAAGTTCACTACAGAGAGCTTGTTGACGTGGTGTAGGGGTGATACTGAAGACTAACCGCCAATATAAGCATCTCACTCACTTGCCTTGTAGTCATCTGGAGTGATTCGCAAAGAACTCCGGCGAAATCAATGTCGAACAAGGTGGGAGATTTCACCAGGTCTTTAAAACCATGACAAAAGGGAAAAGCCCAAAGATCACTTGCGAAAATCAAAACAAGGCAAATTCTCACCAAAACCTTACTTCATTATAATTTCACCTTGATTTCCTTCCAAATATATTTGTGTAATAATATACATTTGTTTTTTAACTTAAGTTCATAGTTCTGGCTGATTATTTTTTCTATCGCTTACTTAGTTATGAAGACACGGCTTTTTAATAGAAGACCCAAATTAACATTTTTTCTACTACGTTCAAAAATTTCTGTCAATTTTTTATTCATCTAACCGATAGGTTCAGTATATGTACGTTTTATTTAAACCTCCATAGTTCTAATTGGGTAAAACGTCGACCATATTCGGATTTGGATCCGATGATGGTTCAAAAGTAGCAAAGTTATTTCAAATACCAAAATAAAATTCTTTATTGTAAATGTAAATCTACTTTCCAACGTTTCCATTTTAATTGAATTCGGCCGTGGCAAAACGCATTGTACTTGTGGTTGACCACTGCATACTCGAAATTGAATTCGAATAAAATTAGAAATTCAATTTCGAAGGCTTGAGAATTCGAATAAAATTCGAATTCTCAAGCCTTCAGGATTCTTACCGTTGGCTCAAGTTAAGACAGCCCTAACCAAATCACACGAAATATCTCTTTTCTCTGTCTCAGGAACAAGATATTTTGAAGTCAATCCTATAACTAAAACCATTCTTAGGTTATGTTTTACCGAAAATAAACAAAGCAAAGCCAAAGCCAACTACCACCGGAATGCTGGGAGGAAAAGCCTACCTCGTTGTGCTTTATCGAATCTGCTGTCACCTTCTTTAAAACACTGATTGGTTGGTTAATGTAAAGAACTGGCCTTCCGTTTACCATATTACAAAGATATTCTACAGTGTACAATTTATTGTAAGGACTTGTTGGTCGAGGGTCATGTACCAGGCAAATCTGAAATTTATAAAAGAATTATTCCATAAAAAATAGTCGTAATCAACAAAAGCAAAACAAAAATAAGCCTTCAGCAAATCTTATCGACACATATCTACAGCTATCAGGATGTGGTTAGTAATTTTGTCATTAACGTTTTTTCAAAAAATCAAAATCTACTAATAAATCTAAAAACCTTCCTATTTTTTCCCAATATCATACAGGCCTTACTTACACAAAATTCTGAGAAAGCACAAGTAGATTCAAACGAAACAAAAAAATTAACATTTGGCCTTGTCAATAGAAAAAATCTCCTTAATTGCTTATGGGTACAATGACAACTGCTAATTTATTACAAACTACAAGAAATCCAACCTTGGTAGCCAAATTTTCATATCTGTAACACAAAAAAAGGCTGAACGTATCAGCAACAACACTACCACAACAGTCCAGCAAAACAAAAGCTTGTCATGTACTACAAATTTCAGTCTCAAATTAAATCAAATTAAAAACAACTGTAGTTGTAAACATGAACTACCAAAAAATGAAAAGCGAAATTCTGAAACAAAATGGTACAGGTGTAAGGCCAATACTGGCTACGTTTCAATCTTTTGACCGTTATGAAGAAGGATTTTCTCCTGCAGCTTACCTCTGACTAGTCCATGGTCAAAAATATTAAAGGAATAGATCTGATATATTTTTGCAATAACAGAATGGATTCATTTGAGTAACGTTTTAAAGATAGGGCAGTAAAGGCCGTTTGGGCTGTTTCAGGTTTTTCTTTAAAGACGTTTTTCATTACATATGGCAAAATTGGTTTAAACGTTTTAAAGCGTTGTCGGTGAGAAAAAACAGAATAATTATTCGTTAAGGTCAAAAAAAGGAGGTGCGTAAAATGCTTGGATTTCATCTGCTTTATTCACATAATACCTTGGATAAGGGGTAACTTATCTTTAAACCGTTCTGATTGAGTCATCTTCCTACCCCAGGAAATACATGAAAATTACATAAAACAAAAGGCAAAGACTTGTAAGTACGTAGATTAAACCTGGTAACCATGCAGTGGCTGGCTTATGACCAAGTTATTCTATTAATTTCCTGGTTTAGATCATAGGCATGCAAATGCCTTCTGGACTTCATTACCGCTTTTTACTTCAGTGCTTCTTCTCTGTCCGACGCTTCGTCGAATAATTTATGACAAAACACGTTTTATGACTTTAAACCTGGCAAACCCAAGGTATATTGCCTGAAGTGGCCCCACCAACCAACGAAAACAATATAACCAAAAAAAAATACCACTGTGGTTTTGGGCCTTCCGGTTATGCCAATCTTTGTGTGCCGAAATTAACCACAGTGCCGTTTGTCAGACCAACAAAAAAGTCATGAACTGGAGTGCTGTAAACTCATGTAAAACGGTCTTTTACAGAGAATAGCATATGAACTTTATACAGAATGCATACATTTGTAACTCGTGGACCAGTTTTAATCCACACAAAAAACGAAGGGCGTTTCTTAAGCACTCAATAAAGAAATCGCATATAATCTTCAATTTCATTAGACAACCAGTCTTCTACCCTTCCTTTATATTTCTCACTGATTTAAAGAAGGATTTTTCTGCTTTATCTACTAAATTTTTCACGCTAGCAGCAAGGTAGCAGACAAAACTAACAATGATCCTTCACCAAAACAATAGCTACACTAGTTAATTATATAAAATGCAATTCTTGAGGGAGTAGTGAAACGTAATTGTTTTCCTTTTGGAAGTGCATAATAACATATATAAAAATTTCTCGGGGTTGCATGGATTTGTCTAATTTGGGGTATTTTTTTATGTCCGTTTTCGTTCGAATGAACCTACATATGGGTTTGATTGGAGCATCGAGTAATTTCTTTCCCTGGTGCACTTGCTGGTGCAAGCCAATAGCCTGCTCCCAAATTACAAATCTTTATTTGGTGAATTAAAATACAAAACGTTAAATTGCTAAAATGATCAGAGCACTGGGTCATGGTTTCCATATAAATGGATAATGGGGAGGAACGGATACTGTACTGGTCTCAGAGCACGTACTTTAACTTAAATTTGTTTGTCTTTTATTCAAAACCATTACAGGTTAACAATAATGGACGCAGAATGCAATAATTTAATTTTAGCAGCATTAAAACTGCAATATTAATACTATTTCCAGTAAATTTGCCAACTAAAAACAAAGTGGCTCTAGCAGCTGGTTGGCAAAATTTGATACAGTAAATCGAATGTCTGCTCTAAAATTCTTTTGCATTACGTCTGTCTAAAAAAATCGTAACTTACTTTGTCCTCTAAACTGAAGATTGGTTTAATCTGGTCATGGTAAAACTCGTATGGTGTCACACTACGAACACATACATATTTCTTGTTTCTGTCATAATACTCCCAGTCAAACCTAACAGGAGGCAATCCAAGGCACACAGCGCATACTCTAAAAACCTGTCAGGTGAAAGAATATTGTTTATAATAGTAAGAGAAAAGTCGCTAAAATTTTCTTTCCCCACAGAGGGTTATAAAATAAAATAAATTAAAATAAAATAAAATATATAATAATATATAATATAATATAATATAATATAATATAATATTGTATTGTATTATATTTATATACAACAAAATAGATAATCGTATTTTTTATTGTGGAAAAACAAGGGTTGAGTCAAAGACAGCTGGCTCCTTTCAATGACTGGCTGTATAAAAGATATACGATTCTTTTCTGTCAACAAAAGGGCAACGATGAGGACTGGGTATAAACAATCTCTAAGGACTCCAATACAATGGCAGCCTTCGCAATATCGGGTAGCGGAAACAGCCAAATCTTCGTATTGCTATGTATCCTTAGTTGAGTTATAGGCACTGGGCCCCAACCTAATCATAATTTGCAAACCATTTCTGTATGCGAATGTTAGGCACGTCTTGTTTATTTTTATCTATAAATTTTAAAGAGGTAAGGTATTAACTGCTATTACCCTGCCAAAGACACTTGTGAACAAGTAAAATTAACTTTTGGAAGACAATGCATCCTTTGTAGAAAAGGTAAGAGTATTCATCTACGTGAAAATTACTGATGGGAATAGTACGATTGCATTCAACTGCTGCCCCAACTATTGAATTCTGAATTCTGTGGGCAACAGGCATCTCCAGGGAAAATTAAGAAATACAGGGTAAACTGTGAGGAGGGGTTAGGGAGTGGCATGAAAAATTCTAATATAAATTGGAAAATTCTCATACACCATAAACATTACTCAAAACGATTTACCTAACTATCTCGAATTTTCTACATAATTGAGCAAATAAAGAAAACACGATGAAGGAAAGTTCTTCATGTGAAGTGGCATCTGTATTGGGATTCTTTATTGTTAGCCCTGTAGTCAGGAACAATCATTTCAAAAATTGAAAATTAAAGAATTTTGAAGATGAATTACGACAGTTTCCAATTGAGAAAGAAACTGTTTTCGAAATATTTTAGTTAAAACAAAGAAATGGAGAACAATTATTTGCTATGGAAGTTCCACGCCCCTGAAAGTAGAGTAAAAGATCACAATAAATCAAATCGTCCAAGCTGATTAATAAAGGCTTTCAGATTTACGACATTTGTAAAACATCAGCATCAGAACATTACAAAACTGAGTCAGCTTTGATGGTGATAACTCACAGAAGTTACAATTAATCAGCAGCAAACATTTGATTTTATATGAAAATTTGTCATATAACAACTCTTAATACTTTGTATAATCAATAAGAGACGTTTGCGCGGAGAAAACTGTTTCTATGCACAAGCAAACCTTTTAAGCATATCTTTCTTCCAAGTTTTTTTTACGAATTTCCAATTTCGCAGCTTGTTCTGTTGACTTAAAGTTGGTTATATTAAAATAATTATGCACACAAAAAATTTTTCCCGAACAAAAATATTTCAAACCAGAGCATTTTTGAAGATCCACTAAGCACATGGTTGGTTACTGCTTGACTAGGGAAAATAGGCTTTCCGACAATAATTTTCCTTGAAATGCAATGAATAATATCTTAACACAGTTGGCTGAAAATATGCAGAAATGCATTACAATCCGTCATAACAGTTTAAAGCCCTTGACAATTTGACAGTCGTAGCTCACTTTGTTATAAAAACATCCCGTTCTCTTAGAAACAGGCATACAGTTAAATACAGGGTACTTATTATATTTTGTCTACAGGGATGTGCTGTTTTTCAGAGTGTCGCTTTCAACAAATTTATTTAGAGGAGGGTAATGAAAATGAATCGTTTCTTTAGAATCGAAATAAATCGAGAAAATCTTTCACTTTTGCCATTCAAAACAGTCCTGAAATACTCCAGTGTAGATCTTTTGTTTGAAAGTTTTAAGAAGCCGATGAAAAACTATTTTTCTCTAGTGGTACGTCCTTGTCTATTTGGTACCCCAGTACCCTACGGGTTTAAAACACACAAAACCCGTAAATCAACCAACAATGCTAATAACATATTACTTTTATAAGAAAGCATTTCTAAGAAACTCACCAGTGAAAGAATAGAAAATTGAAGAAATTTTTACTCGTGAATGAGAAATTGCTAAAAAATATTCCAACTTTGGTTAAATACAAAGTCTGGTTTCCCACGAAGCTCAGTGAATATTGAAAGCTATTCCAAGTAAAAGCTATATTAGACATAGTAACATAAATTGGAGATTTTGTCGCTATATTTCCCCTAACGCTCTGTCTTGTCTAAATCTTTTTGTTTAAAAAGCAGGGTTTTTCAGATAACATTACGAAACTTTAAAGAAACTTTTACCAGCAAATTCTGATCCTAAAGGTGTGTAAAATTAAAAAAAACGCCCACTGTTGAAAAGTTAACAAGGTTTCTTTAAAATAGCCTATATCGGGTAGTGATCTGGTAATAAAACACTGTCTTGGGTCTACTGTGCCTGAAACATGTGCAAAACTGAGAGTAAATCTACATTCTTATCTACATTTATGTACCTAGTGGTAGTTACAAAGTCACATTTTGGACTCTGTGATTATAAATCATATGAAGGTTGTTGTAAAGGGTATTGATGGGCTTGATCAATCTAAAGCCCTTGATCTAGATTCGATTCCAGTAGTTGCGCTATCTTCCTTGCTTTTCAAGGTTTTAAATAATTGCCTATCGGAGTCTTGTTTTCCGTCCCTCTGAAAGGTCTCTAATGTCATCCCCGTCTTCAAGAAAGTAGCTGATCCATCTGACCCTGGCAAATATCGACCTGCAATTTTCCTTTCTGTCATTTGTAAGATATTTGAACGAATTATCAACAAAGCACTGGTGGTATTTTTGTAGAACCAAAGTCTTTGGATTTATGTTCAGTACAGATTTCAGAGGCAGCGTGGTTCATTGTGACCACACACATATTTTCATTGATGCAAATATGATATGATAAGGGTTTTAGTAATCAAACCGTGTAGAGAAAAAAGTCAACAACCATTAAAAACTGCAAGATACAACGTCATAACAAAACAAGACAACAAAACATGAAAAATAATAAACAAAACGTCTTTTTATCTTATGAGAGTTATGTGAACATGAGTTAAAGAGAATTCAAGAGAATGCAGATCTGTGAGTCAAAAGTCACTTAGCAACCGCTTCTTGTGCATTCCATAAGTTTGGCGAAGGTCCATTTATATGCAACGACAGTTGTCACTGCAAGAGCTGATCGAGCTGGTATGCAAACGAGGTTCATCTGGGAAAAGCCTCTTTTAGCTTCTGAGGAGCTAATTGGGATCGAATACAGAATTCCCTGGATTACATGTTCGATGGGCTTTGGTGTTTTCCGAGGATCAGATACATAGTCTCTAAATGACATGATCAGTTCTTGCCCATCATTCAAAATAATGAATCTCGAACAAAGTGCTATCAATAACCATTTTCCTTCTATCCAAGGAAAGTTCACATGAGATAGCAATCTTTCAGGAACGAAAATCTCTAATTCCTTTAAGGCTTGTTCATTGATGTCATTCAGCATTCTGGCTTTGATGTTACAGATTAGAGCTTGCAAAAATTGGGGCTTGTTGAAAGAAGAATAAGAAGATCTGTTTTCAAAGCTGTCCAAAGGGACTCCTTTGAAATCAGCATCATTGTCAATCGTTTGGGCAAAAGAAAATTCCTAGTCATTGATGGATAGTTTGATCTTCTCCAAAGCATTAATCATATACTTTAGATAACGATTGGCCTCTGTGACGCTAATATCAGATTTCTTCAAAGATTCAGAGAGGATAGAAATTTCTCCAAGGCAATCTTTTATAACAGCCATATCTTCAACAAATTCCTTTGTTGCTAGCTTTTTTGCGATTCCACTATATGTTGCCCGTTTAACAGAATCGACAGATGTGCCCTTTGACAAAGTGCTGAAATGTTTATGTTTATGTAATGCAGGGAATGAACACCACAAGGCAACTATTAACGACTGATAATTCAAAATTGTTTTGGGGATGAGCCACACAAGATCAATCACAATTTTAGCAAGGGAGCAGGCTCCCCTGAGCCCCCCTGGAAATCATCACTGGTTTATGGATACGTTTGGTGAAAAACGTGCTATACCCGAGGCATTCGCTTGTTTCATACCCTTTCTGGTTATGGTATTTGTGGATGGATCTTTTTCCTTTTTCGTGGAAGCCTCTCGTTTACAAATTCACACCTGGGTCGTGGTCCCTCCTTTTCATAACGCATGGCGATTGGCAAGAACTTCTTGTGCATAATGTCTAAGGAACGTATCTATCTTCAATTTAACAACACTCGAAAGTCCGTCGCAATTTCTTGCTTGTACAAACGGCTTCAGCAGTTGTATTGCCAACTCCTACCCATATTTGCAAGATCCTGAAGTTTACCCCCTTGTTTCAGACACAACAATGGTATTCCGTTTACTCATGCAGTGTTCAAGATGTAATAAAATGCCACCATTGCCCATCGAAGTGATTTGGTGAACACCATAAAGTAGTCGTTTAGTTGATCAACAATATCTGTTCCTCCCTTCGTGAAGTAATGGAGCTTGAAAATAGATGGATTTTCTTAACGTATGACCACATTATGCGCCGAGAAAAGGACCATATAATCATAAGTTCACTGGAAATGAAGGTTGCGGGCAGCCATCCACGAGGTAGACCTCAATACAGATGGATGAATAAGATCAACTCTGACCTGCGAAAAAATGATATTCCACCAGACATGGCTTTAGACGGGGAACAGTGGTCAACCGTGGTATCCAATGTCGAGATCAGCAATAGTATAAGGTTGACCAGGTGAGCAAGAGAGGCAATCAATTGCAGGAAAATGTTCCTCATTGTAATGTGACAAAAAGGTATTTGTATTCACTTATTCGAATCACAAGCGACCCCAAGTGAATAAAATTAAGTAATTTATTCCTGGCCTGGTATCTAAATGTTAACAGAAACAAGCCTGAAAGACCACTGTTGCCAAAGATTTTGAATCAGAGAAAAAAGCAAACGTATTCAATCAATCGAAATAAATGGCTCATGCAATGAGGCATATGCGATCTTGACCAAAACAGCTTTAGAATGTCACTTGATACCAGTAAAGACAACATAAAATTAACATTACTGAATACTGAACTATCACAAAAAACAACTACCTAATACCTTGCCCAAACCTCACTATTACGTTAAGAATTGTTCACTTGTATGTAAAAAGAAACTTTGATGTTTCAATGATATTTTTTCCGGCAAAACATGATCCCCAAATATATCGATATGATTAACTTCTAATACCTCCGAAAAAGGTGTCAGTTACCAGTATGTGCAAAAGTACACGATCTTGAACCTGCATCTGAAGTACCTCGGAATAAATTTGAACATCACAAAAACAGTATACAGCTGTGGTAAACTAACTGCTAAACGTATTTTGGCAAGTTTAAAAATAACTAAACGACTTACATATAGAAATATATCCACCAAAGAGGTAACAACTCATTCCACCAAAATTCCGCTGGCTAAAATGAAATCAGCTTTTCTAGCCAACAAAAAGTGCATCTTAAAAATACGTTGAGCAAAGGAAGACAATGTCACAAATAGGAAAATTTTATGAAGCTAAATGAAAAACCTATTTATTTGTCACTTGGTTCAATTCTAACCAAAGGATACAAAACAAATCTGGCAAAATACGCTTGTGAGGTTGAAAGAGAGAGAACCTAAATAATGCAATTGAAATTACGTTTATATTGGTTGAAAACTACATTGACATTGTGTTTGCCAATCAAATAGGCTCGGCAAAAATAGCAATTACCTCTTCTCAAGTAATTGCGATTGTGGCCAGTCTGAAATAAAACTCCAAGTTTTACGGAATTTTACCAAATATTTGTATTAGAACATACGGAAACATAATTTCAGCTCTGGACTACATTACTCAGTGTCAAGATGTTTAACAGGTAATTCTGATTTTAATTTCAAAATTAACAAAACATGATATACTGCAATACAGAGCTTTAATAATCTGTCGTGGTTCACTAGTATGATTAAAAGTGAAAAAATACTGCTTACTTACCTCACCAAGCATCGTTTCAATTTCTGGTTCCAGCTCAACAGCCTTCTTTCCTTTTTTGACCATTGTCTTTAACTTAAGAGCAAACTCTCGCACCTAGGGCCGTAAAAACGCCATGAAAATAAAGATTATTTAGTTCAGACCTATAATGATTAAAGTGCTGAATAACCACTTAGAGACAGCACAGAAGAACCTTGATCAAAAAATTTATTTACCATCTTATGCAGATCACATCTAACAATAGCATAATATAGGGAAGGTTGATGGGACTGAGACTAAAGCTGGTTACGTATCTATGATTGGTAATATTAGTAAATATTATATATATATATATTATATATATTATATATTATATATATTATATATTACATTGTATTGGGCTCTCCATGTTATAAGAAGAAAAAAATTAGCTTCAAAAGTTCCACTGAGTAAATAACGCCTTGTTAATTTCATTTGTCGCACAAGAATGGAAATTCACAGTGCAAATGTATGTCACAATTTTTGTATACCTCACCATACGATTGGTCGTGTCTTGCATTTTTAAAGTAGCTGGGCTCTGTATCTAATTTACCTGCTCTTTCAAACTGTACTCCACACTAAGAGTTTTCCACAAAAGGGCCAAGAGCCATCTTGAGCAACCGGGCACCTGTGTGCACATTTAAGTGCAAAAATTTTGGGCCTTTGTCCGGTGAGAAAATAAAGACACGTAAAAGGCAGGTGTACATACGATATAGGTTTTAGCAGGGGTTAGGAATACAAAAAGACACTATTCACACACACAAGGTATTAAAGTAACACCCCTACAGATACTCTTACCGTTATACATTTGGAATCTGGTTTGTACTTTGACATTTTCTTTAGCAAAAATACCGTTGGCAGTAAGTTAAATAAACTAAAACTAGTATTCTTACATCTTTTGATGTTGAGATAGTTTTATCTATCTAAACGATAAAATTCTGATTGGAAAACGTTAGGCCATAACATTTAAATTACTATATTAATGTATTATAATATATAATATTATATAAGATACAATAGATTATAAAACAATTAAAACTAGGAAATTATGCGATCACTTCACAACTCCATCCCTGGATTGTTTGTGGTATATGTGGCCTCGGATACCATCCAAACGTTACCCCACCAAGACAATTAAGTTGTAATGTCTGGACGTTTGCCAAAGAAAGCTTCAACTAGTGATGTTGCCCCATCTTCCTAACCTGTAAAGACTTTATGTCATCATGACTGTCCTCTCTCAAGGAAGCCCATGTCTGGTTAGGGCTAGAAACTTTAGAAACTTTTTTCTTGTTTTGTACTTAGTATTATGCATTACTGTAGACGGAAATACCGCAAGTCTTCACTTTGGCCCACCCTTCCAAAACAGCCATTGTCACTGTTCATTGAGCAATCTGGCGGGAAATTCAAAAAACCCTGCAATTTCTTAATTTCTCGCTTAATCAGGGTAATTATAACGTCTAACTTTGTATGATGGTTTCAATACATGCTCCTAGCTTCCAAATAAGGTTTGGTTTCATATGGGACAGCGATCTGAGTTTGCGCCAATTTTAGGGTTCTTTGTCGCGGCCCGAGTAGGTCGAACTATAACAAACACGAAACGTCCAAGCAATTTATTTTTCGCGAAAAAATCCATTCCACCATGAAGTAGACGATTGTAAGATGTTTTTTTAACCCTAAAACTATCAATCTAACCACTGCTTGCTCCTAAGGCGGCTTGAACCTCGAAGGTCAAGATTTTGTGTCCATAATTAGCCTCTGAAAGAACAGGCATTGCTCCTCGGACATCATGAAATTGTTCACCGATGTATTCCATCCAACGGTTCAGTATCTCCGCTTTTCAACGAGCATAGTTCCATTAAGCGCCCGAACACAAACCCATGTAGAACAGTTTGATTTTCTCCTACTTATCTGATCGACTTCCCTGTAAACCATGTTGGCATCGAAAGAGTCACTTTTAAATTCGGAGTATTTTTCATCCAGCCAGGTTTCTTTGGTCTCATAGCACGTTTGCTTTATGGCTTCATTCAGCTCTTGATATTCTCGACTGCTTCTGCCTCTGATTTTCTGCCTGTCAATCGTCATTTCTAGTATATCACCCGTCATTCAATTTTCTACGGATTTTCTTTCTTTCTGCAGAAGGCAATAATGAGCTGATTCGACTAAGATGCACTTTATTTCATTCCAAGTGTAATTGGTCCTCATCTTCTAGAAGCTCAAACCTATTTTTCACTGTAATTTCGTATCTCTCTCCTACTTCGGGTTTGACTAGCTGTAATAACTCAAGCTTCCCAACAGTCCTTGCCCTTTCCAATTTCTTCAATTTGTGCTTTATTGTGCACACTACTGGTACATGATCATTCCTACAGTCTGCCCCTGGATCGTTCCTTCGTTTTCGAGTCGCGGCTACAGCGTCTCTGCCCAGTAGCGGGCACATGATATTGCCGATTGTTTGGGCTCCTCTAAGTCAGCGAACATGCAATTAGGGGCGTCTGGACATTGCAGGAGGTGGCCCATAGTCTGTGTGGCGTTACAGCTGCAGGTGTCAGATGTTGATAATCGCATCCGTTTCATGAGAGATTTGCATCTACCAGAACCAGTATGTAGTCGGTTTAGACTGCGCCACGTTGACCAGCCACGATCGTGGGCAGTAGCAAGTTGTTCTTTGGGTACTATACCTCTGATCTCAAAAGCTGTTGAGTTTGGTGATTCATCCCATAGTGCCTTCCACATGGTTTCTCGTTGAGATTGAGAAGATGAGATGTTTTCATCTGGTATGGACAGGAAGCTATGTCTTGACTTCAGTCGAGTAAGAGGTGAACCACGGTTATGCAACGGGTGACGCTCATCGGTGATTTATATTAATCGTTCCCGATTAGAGGCGGATGTCCTTCCACATGTGGTGGGGCTATGCCTGACAGAGCATACAAAGTATGGACTGGTGTGGATCTTACTGTCCCTGTAATTATTCTACAAGTGTTGTTGAGTGAAATATCCACTTTCTTAGCATGTGTTGACCCCAGGTGGAGCATGCATACTCACCGACTGAAAAGCATAAGGCAAGAGCAGTAGTGCGCAGTGTTGATGGGTTAGCTCCCCGCTTGGAGGTTGTCAACTTGCGCAACAGATTATTCCATGTGGCGATCTTTGCCTTAACATTTTAGCAGTGTGATTTGAAAGAGAGTGTTCGATCCAGAGTGACGCTCAAATATTTAGGATGTGGATGGTGCCCCAGTGGTTGTTGGTTCCATGTAATATTGAGAGTGCGTTTTGTCTCTTGATTTTTCAGATGAAAAGCACAAACTTGGGTTTTAACTGGGTTTGGTTTCAAATAGTTGGACTCGTAATAAGCAGTGAGATGGTTCAGGGCGTTCACGAGGGTGTTTTCGATCCTGCATGACAGATCACTGAGAAACGGTGTTGTCCAACAGCTTGGTTCTTCTGTCTCATCCTCATATTGTGTCACTCCTGCCTAACGCAGGGCATGGCTAAGCTTATTTAAAGGCGGCCTGTACTCGCCTTCTGTACAACATGTCAACAGGGATATGCCATTTTTCTTGTAAAGTCAGTGTCATCCGACAGTGCCGACCCCCTCTGTGTTGCGGTACCGTTTAGTTCCCTTTTACGTCACGCCGAGGTACGTGGGAGATATACTTTTTACCTCGTTCCCAGGCCACATTTCAAAGAATACTGGAATAAAATATTAACAAAAATCTTGCGACAGTTCTATATAAAAGCAGGGCATTGCGTAATTTTCAGGTCAATTTTATAGATATCCTGGGTCAAGATAGGGTTCCACCACCTAGAACGCCTGACGTAACGATGACGAGGAAGACGACCTAAATGTAATGATTAACAAATTCCATAACAATTCTAATTCTATGGTGGTCAATGCATAGCGGAGATCATTGCTTTTAATGCTCAATTTCTAGCAGCGTTGAGGCGCGGAAAGTATCTGTTCATGGTACATGTTATTCAGCATTGGGCTACTTTAGAATTAGGTTCAATTCAACGATATTCCTAGTGTAGTAGGTAAGTGGGTCTAAGTTCAAGAACAAAACACCTTTAATGACACAGACCTTTAATATGTAGAATGCGGCAATCAAGACATCACAATATACTTTTACACTACGTTAAGCAGAGACGACTGTATCAGGGTACTTCAAAATAAATACAGAGAATCAATATACTCACTTTTTGATTGATAATGAAATTCATTTTTCTTGAATCGGAAGAGCTATATGCATCTGAGTATACAGACTTCGGCATCAGACCATATTTTTCAACCAAATTCACAAGCATATCCCATTGTCCACCATCATTCATTGGGTTGCGGAGAAGATACATCATCAGTCTCCCATCCAATTCTTCACCTTCATTTATTTCACAAGTTAAAGGGAATATTAATTTCAATGCAACTATTCAGACCATTAAAAAAATAACTTAAACTTCCAATCATTTTCACAATTTCCCAACTCGATTTGTAGCGCTCATAAGCAACTGGGCATTATACATTTTCTAAAAATAGAAGCCTTAACATAATTCTAAATGAAACAGCGAGTGGCTACTTCTTTCCAAAAAACAAATCCTTTGATTCGTACCGGCAGGCCATTCGGGCTGAAAAATCTGAGTAATTGATATCACTAAAACTAATTTTCAGGTTTCTAGGCAGAAAAGATGACGATAAAAGATAACAGTACTGGTAATCTGGTTTCTTTTTCCTAAACGAAAAAAAGAACAAGGTGAATAGGGAACCGAATATACTTTGGTTTACTATTGGTGTAGCCCAGAAGCTATGTATTATACAATCTTATTACACCATTATTTTAAAACTTAAAAGCATGATTCTCTTTACCATCATATTTTCCTTCACAAATCTATTTATCTGATTCCAATTAACAAATGGTAAGTTACAGACGCGGAAAAATCTTGAAACCGAAGCATTGCAGTATATCTACATTTACAATTAGAAATAGGACAAAACTTTTAATTAGCAATGTCCAGCTGTGCTTCAAAGCCCCTTTGAATCCTTTAAAAAATCTACTACCACCAATACATAATTCTGGCTTTAAATACTAAAAGGTCCTTTACGTGCCAAAATTCTTCGTAGTTTTCTCAAAAAAAGTCAGGTTACTACCATAACTGAGGTTTCCTTTCCATTCCCAAAGCTGACAGTATGCCTGAGAAGCAGCCAAATTTGCGTCACTGTACTGTAGTTTAAAAGAAGAGTGCGATAAATATTGTTTACGCAGATCTACTGACAAAATAAGGCAGCAGATTACCTAGCATGATTGTTCTCTTTATACTGGTGGCAAGGATATCATCACTCATTTTACTCATACTATACTATAATTCATACTAACATGATTTTTATTAGAAATTCAAGACTCCGTCTGGGGCTTACCCTGTACCACTATTTTTTATAAATGTCTATTAAGGGGATACCTTCTTATGGCCTATCGTTTTCCACTAATTATGAAACTCCGTTTTTGACAGGATTCACTGTAAATCACAAATATCAATTTATATGTAACAAAATAATAATCGGATTCTAATCGGAGGTTATGGGTTTCATGGCCATCGGCTCTAACAACTGTGCTTTTGGACTTAAGGTCGAAACAAATTTTTTACCTTAAGCTTTCATCTAACTGTAGTACTCTTACCTAAATCCGTATCGTTTAACATGCCATCCAAATCTATGCATAGAGAGATTCCCACAAAGTCTGGCTTTATATCAAGTTAGCAACAGCAAATCCCAACAAACAAGACAGGCAGAGAAAATCAAGAATTATAATGGTAACCAACATTTCTGCAAAACATTATCGCAGCAAAAACAACTGGTATATCCATTAAGCTGAAGTAAAATAATCATATATTTTACAAGTGAAAAATCATCACACTGCAAGCTTAAAGTAGTGTAATCAAGACTGATAATTAATTCTATCTGCAATGGAGTCATTTCAGACGCATTTGTTTAATTTGACTATCCAAAGACTCAATTAAACATTGAAAAAAGTTGAAAATACGAAACAGAGAGGAAAAAAAACAGTAATGCAAAACCACCTCGTTTAAATGCACATAATTCCTCCAATCATTTCCTGAAGCCATCAAAGCTACATAAATTCCTTAACTAGCAAAGTGAAAGCACTGGTTGTATAAGTACTATAGTTTTATGCTGGCAGATGAGTAAGACTACTGAAAGTTTCAGTAAAAAGAATATGGTTGTAGGTATAAAGGGCACACTTTGAAATCATACTCCTTTCAACCAGCACCTGTGAAGAACGTCAACAAAAACTCTATCAAACCATCATATATGTTTTTATCACTCCTTCCCCCCCCCCCTCTCTCTCTCTCTCTCTCTCTCTCTCTCTCTCTCTCTCTCTCTCTCTCTCTCTCTCTCTCTCTCTCTCTCTCTCTATCCCTCTTTTATATATACATATATATATTACCAAATTTGCGACATAAACCTGGGCAGCATTCAAATAGTATTACACACGGATCTGTCTCAATTAAATGGAAACTGGCGTTTGGTATTATCTCATAATAACAATATCTATTAAAGTCAAATCTTCACTCTTCGAGTCCTATGGACCATTTATTCCCCAACTTCATATTGATCATAATACTTCGTTCTTCTTTTATATTTTACCTATCCTCTTTTTCTTTTTCATATAGGTAAACTTTTTAAGGAATTTATTACGCTTTTCATATTTTTACTATTTGTTTCAAATTTTGTTTCTCTTGTACTTGAAAATTGTTTTATATTACAGTACTCATGACAGCATTATGTATTATGTTGATTTGATCATCCTATATAATTTTTGACTAGTAAATAAATAAATATATAAATAAATTTTTAAACAATGTATAAATAAAGAAAAAATTGATGAATAAATAAATAATTATGCTCACAAGGAGTACAGAGTATGAAAATATTTGCCTTACTTAAACTGAAAAAAATATTAAAATAAGACCTATGTACCGTTGTATAAACAAAAATAATACGTGGGAAAGTATTGTCGCACTTTGAATGGGGTAATTAAACCAGTATCGTCGAGTTGTATTTCAAGATTTTTTAAAACAAAATGCACCTTAAGTGAAAAGGTATAACTTTTGAATTCATCTTCAATCTCAAATTTGATCCCCTAAAATGCAAAGTTGGCCTGCATTGAGCGGACTGTGAGCGGCAACTTCCAACTGCGACATGCCTGAACACACACTAATTGAGGGTGTCTGACGAACAATTATTCCAATTTTTGCTTTTCTTTTGTAGAATAGTCCATACTACCCTGCTATAAGACAGCACAAGAAAAAAAGCGTACTGAAGAATTGTTTCATTAAACAAGACAAAATGCATTGGTCAGATTCACAGATTCAGTAGTACCAGAATGTATTTAAGGGGCTTGAATTCGTAATGAAAATTGAAGTCGATGCTTCCAGAATATTTTGTAATACTAACTGAATCCAATTGCAAAAGGAGTCTTGTTTTGGTCCAGACTCTAAACTGTAATATTGACAAATTTAAATGATAAATTTGAATGCAGTTACATTAATAGACCATGTTGGGAAAGGAAAAAAAGAGGTAGTGTAAGGCCAAACGTATTCCCTTTCTATCACAGAGTAGTATTCCTCATTAAAATAGGTACCAGTCTGCGATTTACAAAAGTAGACACATAAAAACCAAGCAGGTCGAAAACCATGTCTTGTGCTTTATTGTATGCAGGATCAACACACACACAAGGTCATATTTTTACCCTGTGACCTAATCTTTGCGTATCCTGAGTACAAAACCACCAATTACTTAACAGGCAAACATTAAACCAATGTTTTGAGACAGAACTATGACTAGTTTATGCAGGCCTACATACAAATTAAAACAAAGAAAATAAACTGACTTCTGAAGCAAAATGGACTCTTTCACAAAGTTCAAGAATGAAGCAGAAGTATAGGTCAGTCAACGTCAACCATGTTGTATTATTTCTTCTCCACGTGTCCTATTTATTCTTAGCGATGTCGACCATGTTTCTTTCCCTTCTTCTATTAGTTGTTGCTTGAACTGGCTCATTGTATGAGATTTTGCGGCCATCTGCCAGCTTTTGTACCTGTTGTATTCCTTTGGAATATGACCCCTTTGGTTCTCATTCATTTCAAAGAGAATTATCTTCTTGTGAGTTCTTCGTCTTATTTTATATCCCAAGGAGCACAACCATAGCCTAGCAATGATTTTACGGAGACATCTCTGGCTTTCAATTCTTCTTAATACTTGATACCCCACTACTGTGTGTCCTACCTTTCATGCATTGCAGTGCCGTGCAGTCTTGGGCTATAAAGTTCTTTCATTCTGCACTGCGGAACGCTGAGTGCACCTATGCCTGGTGTAATGAAACAAGTAGGAGAGGGTTAAAATACCAAATCAAACGAGCTCCTGGAAAACTTCTGCCCTTCTTAGACGCCTTTCAAATTCCTATCTTTGCATCCACCGCTCATTAAAAAAATTTAGCAAAGGACATTAATGCTTTCTTCGTCAATGTTCAGTGGCATCAGTGCCACTTTGTTTGTAACTGATGCAGCTAACCAAGATTTTGCTTATTTCAGCATGATATTCAATTGACACGAGTTTAATTAAGGGCTATGTAAAGGTGACATGTAGGCAATAAATTATGGTATGAAAAAATTGTGTAAACCATTCAAAATACCAGAAGTCCTACAGTAATCCTAACTCGTAGTAAGCTATGTTTTCAGGTATTTATAAAGATTTGTAATGTTCGGCCTTCAATTTTCATAAAAAATTTCCACCTTCCTACCTTGCTTTAATTAACAAACACTTAAATACTGCTACGTTGAAATTGTCAGTAATGTTGCTAACCTTTAAAAACCACCAAAATTATGGAATTTTCTTATATCATGCGTTATGAAATAACTCTACAATGCTGACAAATTCACATAATCAAATCAAAAAAAATATTTGTGAAAACGTTTGAAAAATCCATGTTGTACAATCAAAATAATAAGCAGTATATTGGATTCTTATATATCAATGATAAGAGGTTCAATAACAATTGAATATTTTTTGATCACTGGAAATTATCAATATTAATAACCCTTCCATATGTTTTCACCGAAACTTTAAACTTGACGCTTACGTTAATCCTTCATCATCTTCATATAAAAACATTCTAATTAAGATTCGCGTCGGGTATTTGGAAAACAAGTGCTCAGTCAGTAAAACGACATCTTTTGCAGGGATTCAAGCTCTCTAAATTGTGACTTTATGGAAGTCTATAATAGCAACCATGACGGTTTCAGTCGCAGAATCATAATCCTGTCTCAAGTAAACTTGGCCAGTATCCCGTAAGAACCAATACCTGTTATTAATGCCGTGTTTATACAATATTAATTACAAAATATATTCTTTTGTGTATTGCATGCCGTTCGTAAACTGAAAAAAAGAAATCATTAATATTGGGTGGCTAAAACTGACCTGTAGCTTACGAAGGACTGAGAAGGTCAACAATATCAAGCCGCCAACCTTGAGCTAAAAAATGGAGTTGAAAACCATAAAGCCTGATTTAATTCGAGGAATTAAAATCCCCTCCGAAGCACTCATGGTCAAAATATTTTTTTTCCATGTCCATAAATATCGGCGCGGCTGTAGTACTAATATATACCAAATTATCTCAGTAGTTGAAAACTACAGAATAAAAGGTTCTTAATAAATGTAAAAGAAATTATATGCTTTCCAATAAAAAGAAAGTGAACGTTTACTTTTATTCTCTTTAGCTTTCGTTTATCTATTATACTTTATTTTTGATAGAAAACACTTTCAAGGAAGCTTGCTTTTAAACTGATTCTACGTGTTTCTTGAACGACATTTTTTATATTTATTTTTCAAATTTTACCATCCCACACCTTAGTATTTTTGTGGAATTTCAATATTAGAATTGAAATTACTACATTTTCCTCAAGTAAAAATTGGAACCTATTGTTTAAATTGAGTTAAAATGAAACTTATGCACTGTTGATAATGCTATATACCACAAAGTTTTAAAGATAATATTATAAAGTCATTAAGATTGATCCCTTCTACGTGTTGATGAAGATGTAAAAAATAAAATTGAATGAAGTTTTTTTCGAAATTTAAATTCATATTTTGATTTTTCTTATTTATTTAATACTTTTTTTTTCTTTTCAGGTTTTTCACCCTAAGCTAGGCTTTGAAAACACATTTAGCGCAGATGGTTACTTTTCTTATTTATTTATTCTTTATACTTGTTAATCTTTTAATTTATTGATTTCTTCCCTCTTCCAATTTTATCTCCGAAAACATGTACAAACTCCGTAGTAAACTACTTATACCGGAGAAACAAACCGGGCGCAGTACTTCCGGGGATTTGACCGCGGTTCGAACCGCGGACTTCTTGTATAGTGATCCGTTGATATAACCACTCGGTCTCTACTGCTTTTGCGAACTATGACGAAATTATTCAGCATGCTCCAAGGCTGCACAGGTAGCTTCTTTGTTTAGAGTGTCGACACTAAACCTATTGAAAATGGCATCTCTTGGAACAGTTATGATTAACATTCGTAACATTAACACAAATATCGGAAGAAAAAATTCAATGAAGACCTGAGAAATCGCAAAAATTCCAGAAGTAATGATACCAAGATACTCATGTCATACACTGCAAAATACAGCTAGCAAAGCGTATTCTTCAATCCCTAGTATTTCGGGTTGGGGTTCGAACCGCAAACTTCTTGCATGGTAGTCTGTTGATTTAACCATTCGGCCACTATTGCACAAATTTGCAGTGAATAGCTTTTAAAAATTTCTGCTTTGGCAAACAAGGGAAAAACGAATACACTTTCATTGGAAATCTTCTCGATGACACAGCGCAGGGGGTATACCCTATATAGTTGTTGGGAAATTCTCTGTACCTATTTGACGGAATTCGCTACTAAAGTGCTTCTCAGAGCGTAGGGTTTTCTGACACAAAAGAATAAAGCCAAAGAAAATTTAAAAGAATGGTTATGGAAAATGATTTCTCAAACCCACAACTTTAAACATGATTTGAAAATAAGATTTCTTGGTAGATGATAAACCAAAACAGTTTTAAGGAGAAAAGGCAAAGTCGACTGCTTCATCCATGCAAACAAGTTCACGATTAAAAAAAAGAGGTATGTATGTCAATTCGAGAAGCATGCTATCCTTGTCTTAAAGATGAATTTACCAATCCTCCATAGATTCACTTATCAGCAAAATGCTATTTTGCCTAAGATGAACCCTAAGAATATTTAGTTGACGTTGCTCGATTAAACTGCGGCTTCCGCAAGAACAATCACATATCCATCTTTGAAGCTACATTTCGAATATATTCAAGTCTGGGTGGGCCGTCTTAACCAGATCATGTTAACAATACTTAGAAGTAACACATCTTCTCAATGCGTTAATAAGCACCATGTTCACCACTTTACTCCTACAAATGGCGGCAATTTTAGCAACCTGGCTGTGGGTGACAAATGACTCGTCTCCCACCTGTTGCAAAATTCTGTATAAAAGATTTTACGTGTATTAAATATCAATGCGTGGCGGATTGCTATTCACATGGGTTGACATTTCAAAATGCCAATAACAACAAAACAACATCTGTTAACAACAAACAACAAACAACCCAAAACTGCCATTGAAATCAGTGAAACCAGTGAAAACGAGGAAAATTTTCGGCTTAAAAATAACTAAAAAATAGGGTTATAAAAACGATGCGCGAGCATGTATCAGAGACCGCTCAGAAAATTTTAAAATGTACCCTATTTACTCTATGGGGGTTTTCATGAAATTAATGAAAATAATGATAAATAATGAATATTAAAGTCAAAAAGAAATCCGTAGGAATGAAAAGTGGGATAGCTGTGCCAATTCCCATTTCTCATTGAGATTTTATAAAGTTTACCAGAGGGTGTATTCGCTGTGAATCCCATACCGAAATAGTGAATATTAGAGTGAATCCTGTTACCAATAGAGTTTAACAACTTTTCCAAAGTCGGACTCTGTGCACAAAAAGTCTCTCTGATTCTACAGCTGTATCGTCTTCTACTATGGGCAACGGAAAACATTATACTTACATAGGAGAATTCTCGAGCATTATCGGGCTTATTTACTCCCAAAGATTACATTTCTTTTTATAATCTTTAAACAAATATTTCTTGAGAGGACATACTACATTCTTTGCTATTCATTACTGATTTTATTACGATTTGCGGTACACACACCAGGATACTAACGGGTACTCAAGGGTATTTACCTAATTGCAATCTATAGGCCATAGCACTTCTCTTCAACGTAGTTGGTAAACCGTTTATGGTTTAGAGTTTTTCCTCTCCAAACATTTTGCTTTCAAATGACTTTTTAAGAAAAGGGGAGATATTGAATATAAGTACCACTGGTATACATTCTATTACGTCAGCAGCAGGAGTAGTCTTTTCAAGTATATCAGATCAAATGTACAAGGCACCCTCGAAGAAAAGAGTTCTTGCTTGAAATGAATAAAACAAGCGCAATAGAATTTGGACCTCATAACTGAACTAACAGCTACCAATGTGAGGCTTCAGGACATCCAGTTAACATATTCTTTTTACAGTTCGGAAGTCCAGACGATTTCGACAGTTTGAAAACGGTCCCTTTCAATAGGTGCTACAAACAACACCTACCAAAACTACTGAATGTTAGATAAACAGATTACATAACCATTCTTGAACTTTAAGGTAGCTTAGGTAAATTATCTTTGACAATCACTCAAAGAAGAATGAGGTTCGCAACTATTTGTATAAAAGCTAATAACTGCCAATCAACAATTTCTTTTTGTCGATGTCAAGTGGAAGAACAGGTTCTGCAAGCAAAAAAAATTAACATCGTCCCCAGCAACCCTAGAACAAGTTAAAGATTTTAGTTATTATCAAGAAATGTAAGAAATCATGACGATCAAGCGTACTTGGAAGGGAAGTGAGAAATTTATCAGTAAAGTCTAGCAAGACGTGTCACAATGTTGAAAAGGCGCGTGTAATTATCTAGGAAACGACTAAGAAAAAATGATCAATTTTTTTCGCACTCTGTCTCTGCGGGGCGAAGATGCAGGTGTCCTAGGTTTTGTTAAAAATGGAGTCGAAAAAATGATTGGAGAGGAACTCGTTGACACAAATTTAAGAAGCACAATAAATCTTTTTCCTAAATATCACGTTAAACTGAGCTTGTTTGTACCAAACTTGCAATTTAGTAAATCAGCTAACAAATCTACAAAATGGATAGTCACTGATAGCTGTCAACTTCTTCACTGTTTAGACAACAAATGCATGGGATAGGTCTCTAAGGCATACTGCTTACATGTTAGTATTTAATACATATTGTATTGCTACTTATCTTATTAATCAAAAAATTGATGTAAAATAAAAACAAAAAAATATTTACCCTTTTCTGCCAGCTCTGCAAACGTGTGTAACAGGTAATTTGTTCGCTCTATTTTGTCCCAGAAAAAGAGATAAGTCTGACTAAATTCTAAATCATCGACACAAAAAACTGATGAACAGTGTTGTCTGATGACGTTCAGCAAAGCAAAAATCCAACATCTTCCAGAATTTTTTTGATCGGTTACAGGTTTAACTTCTTCTACCTAAAAAATAAAACAATCCATTTCGCATTCTAAGAAGTATTACACCAACATTGAATAAAATTGCTGTATTGTGCCCATTGATGGGTTACTACTTTTTCGACAAAATTAAAGGATGTGGGATTGATTAAGGCATTGAAAAAAGCAAAATGGTCAAAACATCTCCATATGTCAGGCCATTTCCACATGTCAGGCCATCACCAGGTTAAGAAAATAATAAAGCTTACCCGGAGGCAACTTTCCATCTTGTGTCTTGCTGTGTCATGAAACAAAATGTTTCCTGTTCTTTAATGGCTATTTTTTTTTACTGTAAAAGAGTTAGTTCATTTACCGTTGACCGGAGTTTAGTGATTTTCAATCTGCATAAAAGACCATGGATAGCTTTCGAGAAATATGTTACGCATGCAGGAGCAGGTAGATTGAAGTGTGTACGGGAGAAGAGATAGAACAGTAGGATGAGGAAACGCATCAAGAAGTAGGGAAGCGACAGAGGCAGAGAGTCGGGGGGGGGAGGGGGGAGTACGTCATTAAACTTTACTGGTCGCAGACAGCAGGTGCCCGCTGCCAAATGGTAATCTTTAACGTATATCTGACTGAATGATTAATTAAAAAAAAAATATCTCAAGTTTTGAGCTTCCATAATTTCAAAAGTAACATTTCCAAGGAATCTCACTTTGATTTCCACCCACACGTCAGTTTACTTCATACTTTGTCATTGTTTCGTTAGGTCGTTTAGTCAAGTCCCGTTAACGGCTGCAAAACGTAGGTTACCTTTCTACCATTAATCGGAATGCTACCAGAAAAATTGTCTAAGGCTTCAGTCATTATGAACTCTTAGAAAATATTAAACAAATACGGGGATTGGGGCAGCCTTGCCTTGCTCTAAGTTTTGATAGAAACCATTTGGAAAGTTTATTGACTATTGTTACCAAATTCATCGGATATTCATACAAAGAATCCATTGTTTTTTANTATCATAGGAGGGTAGACATTGGATTGTTCTATAGGATTTCATTTCAAAAGCATTCATTCGTTTTGCTGAATCCGAATCTAACGCCCACGATGCACAGAAAAATGTTATGGTAGATATCACAATGGCTCTATAAATCTCTGGGCTGTTTATATTGTGATGGCTTTTATGTGATACTATTGCAATACGGTTTATAACATCTAAGTCTCCAATCAAGTAATCTAGTCTACCTGTGCAAGAGCTTGATTCGTAACTATTATTGTTCAGTTTCACATCGGTTTTCTCTGTAATCAAGATTTTACTTTGTCTCCAATAATTTCCATTTCATACTTTGTCATTGTTTCGTTAGGTCGTTTAGTCAAGTCCCGTTAACGGCTGCAAAACGTAGGTTACCTTTCTACCATTAATCGGAATGCTACCAGAAAAATTGTCTAAGGCTTCAGTCATTATGAACTCTTAGAAAATATTAAACAAATACGGGGATTGGGGCAGCCTTGCCTTGCTCTAAGTTTTGATAGAAACCATTTGGAAAGTTTATTGACTATTGTTACCAAATTCATCGGATATTCATACAAAGAATCCATTGTTTTTTAATTGCTTCCTCGATTTCAGGTCTAAGAACTAAAGGTTTATTCTCTTCTCTACTTGTCTGCTATAAGTTCTGCCGGCGGCTCATCATAAGTGTTAGCTTTGTCGTTATACAGCTCCCAACAGTATTGCCTCCATCGCTCTATAACATTTCTGTTTTTGTCAGTGTTTCCTGTTCTTATCTTTAACAATTTGATACAGCTGCTTTATATTTCCACAGAACAGATGTACGTGGTCAAGGGGATCGACTTGTTTTCCACAGTAGTGCCATACCTTAAATGTGTATGTTGTGTTCCTTACTCTCGGACTGGAAATCATATTTCTGCTCGTGCAATGGAACACTACTGGGCACAATATCACACTTTTGACCGGGAATCTGTACAGTTTTCAAATACTTCTCCCATAAAATGTAAACGTCAGGATGCAAAGAGTAAATTCAAAGAGTGTAGCAGTTTTACAAAATCTTAAAAATCGAGGTATCTCTTACGGTTTTACTAACGAAAGTTTACACAACAGAAGGCGTGCAATGGTGAAGATACGGCTGTAAAGAGCATATACTTTACGACGTTGCTTTTTTGAACAACAAAGTGTTGGTATCTAAAAGTTCACAATTTTTAGTTTCTTTTTTTTTCATTTCCTCTGTGTTAACTTAAATTCTAAACCAATTAATTGACTCACCTTGCTCTCATTTTTGACAACATTTTACCCTATGGAAATCTATAAACCTTGCCATGATGAACTCCGCAGTAATCACTATTATCTATTATCTGTCGTTTTTTGTCATGTCCTTAACCCAAATCTCATTTTTCAGCTCCTTATTCAACTCACCATATGCATCTTTCTCTATAGGAAATTCTGGTGCTAAAAAGAACTTTCCACAATTTCTCTACTGCCACGTGAAAACTAATGCAACCAGACAGTGAATAAACAAACGACCGCCCGCCAGTTATAAGGCTACTGCCACTCAAAACAGTAATAACTCTATATCTCAGCAGATTGCAGACTTAAAAAAACACATTTCTAGTATTGTTATTGTTGTATTTTCTCAAGCTACATTATGGTATTTTTCTGGGTGAATAATACAATAAAATGCCATACTATTATCATTATTGTTATCATTATAATAATCAGAATTATTATTACTATTATTACTATCACCATTATTATTATCAGCCGCTTCTTATTGTATTTCGTAGCTCTAAGGTCAGGTATTTCCAGTGTCCTGAGTCACAAGAGAGATTAATTCAATTTTAATTCAATAAGACAGAAAGACTAAGTAAACAGTGGATATACTACAATGGTCTTTTAAATGTGAATAATACAGAGCAACTAATAAATTCATAATAATGTTAACAAACAATATATAAAGTGTGTGTTTAAGTGGTTCGTTTCTTTCAATGTGGACAGATACAGCATATCTCGTTCAATAAAAAGCTGAGTTTTTATCTCTCTCCATGGAAAATCACTCTGATGAGGCTGCTTTCCCTCTTGTGCAATGTGCATTAATGAAACTGCAGGGTTTCTAATTTTCTCCATATCTTACTTCGGCTTCTTATATTTAATCTATTGGTAAGCCTGCTTCTAAAAAAGTTGGTGCTTTGTATCGCGTTGGAGAAGGGTCTACACCTGAGGCGATTTTGTAACTATAAACGTATACCATCCGTACTTGCATAGCGTACTGTTATCATATCCGGTTCCCCTAATCTCATATTGGTGTTGTTGATCGAGTTCAGAGACATATATGTAACTTGACAGTTCCATATCTTGTTGTTACTCTTCAACCTGTGTCCCATCAACGGCATATGGCTTGTCTTGGTCTTTTCTACAGGTATTATCATGGATAGTGGTCTAAGCAGCTTTGCTGGACACTGTGTGATTCTTTCAAAGTCTCCATCCTTACGCAGATGTTGCTTCTTGTTGTATTAAGTCTTTCTATGAATGTAGCCTTTTTCCTCGATAACAAGGTTGTGGATTTGTTTGGCATTCGGAAAATGATAAAACAAAATCATCATATTTTCATAAATAACTCCTTCGAACGGTGTTTTATAATTACTGCATTACTGTTGTTACTGGGTTTTACTCCGACAATTGTTACAAGAGCAAACATAAAAAATGACTGAAGGTTCTATGTTCTCATGTCTTCATTCCTGTAGCGTTCCTCTCCAGTTACCAGAAATAATGTTTTCTAAAGTTCCACTATCGATACTTCAACTTCAATTTTTTTAGACTGTTTCCAATGCTTCGATAACTGATGAAACTTTTTCTCTCCTCAACCCCGATAATCTCATGATTTCGTACTTTAATTCTTGGTATTTGCTGATTTTCTCTCTATTTTAGGGCAATTCAGGCATTACTTACTTTCCTTGTACACTATAATCAGACCTGGCTTGTTTTCATTAATGTATTGATTACACTAGGCCGGCACATTCTATGACTGTTATTCTCCGAAGCAGGTGACAAAAAATAGTTTTTGTGCTATTTTTGACATACACCAAAAGCAATTTTCCTCCCCTTTTACACTCCTCACAGTCAGTCATCAATTTATGGCTTGCCCTCTTTATCTTGAATTTTAAATCCAATTTCCTTTACTTCCTTATCTTTTTCAGGGCATTTACGCCTTTCCAAAAGGTCACAATGTTTTCTTTAACTCCTCCCTTCCACCATGAGGCTGTTTGTTCTTTTTTAGCAATTTTCAGACCAATTTCTTCTCCTTGACACTTTGAGTAAATTATCAAATTCTTGTTATTCTCCTACTTTGATAAACTTAATAATTTTATTGAATTTCTCTGTAATACTTTCGAGTATAACTACATCCCTCTTAAAACACTGTAAATTCTCCTCCTCATACGTTATGAAATTTCGTTTATCATCTTCTCTTCACCATTGATCAGGAGTTTTGAATCTTATTCATTTGCTCCTCCGCCTAGGCCACGTTACAAACTGACCCCTAGCTCTGAGTTTCCCTTTCCCTTTCTTCGTTTTTTACCAACATCAGCCCTTGCACATCTGTGAAGTTCCAAAAACTACATTTATACTTCCGTCTTCAGTTTCTTTATCAGTATTCCGCTCTCTTTCTATTTCAATTCTTTTCTGTACTTCAGGTTTCAGTTCCGCCAACCATCAATTCTTTTCCAATTCCTCTGGCCTGGTCACATATATGCTGTTTATAGAAATCAAATGTTCAAATGTTCTTTTTTTATTCTATTCCCTGCGTATTTATTTTTTTCTATATTCTCTTCGTCAAGTGTCTCGATCATCTGCAGGATTTCTCCAAAAGTAACCAAGGGCCAAGTGGTTTCTTTCATCTCTTTTATATCTCCAATACTTTTCAAAGTATCCTGGCTGCTCCCAACACTGCTGTTCTTTGTATCACCTCATCACCTACTTCAATTTTTCCATCTATCCATTGAAACCTTTGCTTACGCATCCCATAGCACACACCACTACTGGTACAACTAGCGCTTTTCTCAACGACCAGACCCTTATCAATTCCCACTTTAGGTTTTGGTATTTTTCATATTTTTCATTTTCTTTGACATGCACCCTATTATCTCATGGAACCGCAACATCAATGATGCACGCCTTCGTCTTTTTCTCTACCAATTCCAAATCAGATCTCCTAGTCTCAATTAAGTCGTCGCACCTGATATTCACGTCAATAAAATTATCAGGTTATCTTTAGCTACATCCTCCATATTGGGTTTCATCAATCCTTCTATCAAGTTCAGTTTGTTCACCGACTTCCATTACTTTCAACATCAACAGTGGCATTTCCCTTTATCGTTTCTATCTCAATAGTCGACAACCATTCGTTCTTGCGCACAGCTCTGAGATGTCGCTAAGGCTTTGCTCGGTGATATTAAATGGCCCTCTATCCTTTCTGATTTTATGCATTTATTGTCAGTGTCCTCTTAACGGCTTACAATTTCGTTTACCGCATTGCCAAAGAAAACCGCCCCATAACAAGCACGTTCAACTCTCTTGTCCACTTTTTCTTTGTAGTCGTATGATGTCGACTGAGCGCGCGCTGCTGAACCACGGGGTACCTACTGTGCGAGGTACCTTCACATGAGGTTTCGGTGCCATTTACGCCGTTATTTTTACCATTCTGATTCATTATTTTATACTCAAAAAGATGATAGTGGTGATAGGGTATCACTGCCACCAGTAATTTTTCGTGACACCATCTCCTTGCCAAGCGACCTTGAAGCCCCGAACCTGGCCACACAACACAATAGACGTCAACCTGGAATTAAAAACTACAGTTAATTTATTGTAATTACAGTTAGTTTATTGTTCCGAGTTTTTCTTCTCATTGGACAGCTGACGATCAAGGCTAATGACCTCATCCTGGCCATAAGACAGACAAACCGGTACTTCATGGCTTGGAGAAAGCTAACCTAATTCGCCAATGTCAAACTCCACAATCGGATGCAGTTTACTGTCAATACCCAGGCAAAATCATTAATTATTCCTAATTATTTCTTTATGAAGTCAAAGGGAGAGGCATTGCAGTGTAAGAACTACAAATGATTAAGGCTGTTAGAACATGGAATGAAGATTTGGGAAAGGATACTGAATGAAAGGCTGAGAAAGATTGTAAACATCAGCAAAAATCAGTTTGGCTTTATGGAAGGGAGATCAACGACAGATGCCATATTTATTACGAGGCAACTGCAAATACACTTTGGTGAAAAGAAAAAGATGTTCTGTCATATATTTGTTGATTTGGAAGAACGCTCTTTATCACGTTTCCCGGTCTGCTATACAGTGGGTCATTGGGGGGACAGAAGGTGCCAGAAAAATTAATGAGATTCGTAATGCGTTTATACCATGACTCGAAGTCAAAGGTAAGAGTGGCAGGTCTAACATCCAGTGATTTTGATACTGAAGTAGGCGTACACCACGGTTCAGTACGGAGTCCTCTATTATTCATTGTGGTTATCGAGGAAGCAACGACGGAGGTCAGGAGAGGAGACCCATGCGCGCTGTTATATGCGGATGATTTGGTGTTGACTTCTGATACCATGAAGAAAGTCGTGGAAATGTTCAAAGAATGGAAACTGAAAATGAAAAGAAGGGGACTGAAGGTAAATATGAGGAAAACTAAGATGATGGTATCAGGGTAGAAATTCTGTGAGAAGTTACAGACGAACAGATACCCATGTGGTGTATGTGGATGTGGAGTTGGGGTGAACTCGATACTGTGTACCATCTGCACCTAAATGGTGTCACAAGAGATGCCCTGGGCTGGACAACTTGAATGTAACCGACTTTTGTCGCACAGCATGTGCTGGAGGGAAACATGAGATTGGAAAGGCTCTACAGTCCAAGTTCATTGAGGTGGATTGAGAGATGGTTGGGGAAGTTGAATATTTTCGCCACCTCGGAGATTTTTTGGATTGTGAGGGTGAAATGAAGAGAGAAGTGAGAGCTAGAGTGGCAGTAGCATGGTGAAAATGGTGCAAGATCTCTGCTTTGCTTACAAATAAGAGCATAACAATCAAGGAAAGAGGTCGTGTGTACGAACCATGTGTTCGACCTGCCCACTTACTGAGAACATCAAGAACATGTTGATCTTATGTGATAGGAGACTGCTCAGATACCTTGCTGGTGCAACCTGGAGAGACCTGGTGCTCAATGCAGGGGTGGCAAGGAGATGCAGCTTAAAGGAGATTGACATGTTGTTGAGACGGTCAAGATTGTGGTGGTTTCTACCGCCTGGTAGACCAAAAATGACTTGGCAAAAGAACATGGAAGGCATGCTTAGATCAAGTGATTTACAAGAGAATGTTGCTTCGGCAAGAGCTCAATGGAAGGCCATCGTCAACAATCTCACCTCATAGGCATGGGAGAAGTCGTAAAAAGGATAATCTTTAACCCAAAGCAAATTATTATTGTTTAATATTATTATTATTATTATTATTATTATTATTATTACTAGTAGTAGTAGTAGTAGTAGTAGTAGTAGTAGTAGTAGTAGTAGTAGTAGCAGTACTATTGAAAATTAAAGACCTTAGGGTCATTAACAACGACTTATTCATTAAAGCTGTTATTTAGGCTTATGGTTAGCTCATCCGTNTTTAATATTATTATTATTATTATTATTATTATTACTAGTAGTAGTAGTAGTAGTAGTAGTAGTAGTAGTAGTAGTAGTAGTAGTAGTAGTAGTAGTAGTAGTAGTAGTAGTAGTAGTAGTAGTAGTAGTAGTAGTAGTAGTAGCAGTACTATTGAAAATTAAAGACCTTAGGGTCATTAACAACGACTTATTCATTAAAGCTGTTATTTAGGCTTATGGTTAGCTCATCCGTAACGAGGCATAGTAAGCATAACAAAGCCTATTAGCTGTAAGTTCAATAAAACATAAAAAATATAATAGAATAAAAGAATAAAACGAATTAAGCAAATTACTATTAGCTTCTCAAATGCTGCTTGTAGTCACCTTTCAAAGATAAAATACTTTAGGTCACGTAACTGCGCAATAACTATTGTCAACATGTCTTAGGGAAATTGCAAAAGCAACGTTCACCGTAGTAACTAACATCTAGCTACCGTCACTCATACCTGATAGTTCTCGACCTATTTATAAACTTATACTTATTTATGAATACAGCAATTTACTTATATTTACTTATCATTGTTCCACACATGCATCGGGTTTCTATACACATGCTGTGGCTGCTGCTTGTACTTACACTTTTGCCACGCCCAGATTAGTCTAGCATAGTCTACTTTAATGATTTTGAATGCCTTCGTGAAATTATTTAATGGTTCTTGCCCATTTCAAATAATAAGTAAAAGACATTTTGAATGTTGACAGCAATGAAGCTGGGTTGTCTCTTAACGCAAAGATCTTATTCACGCTTGTATCCAAACTAATTTACACCTTGCCATCCGCAGAAGTTTACATATTGATCTAAGAAAGCTTGTTTCATCAGCTGTGCCACCAACTTGTTTCTATCACTTCATCTGTTTGTTACGTAACAATTCATATACAAACAAGTAACAATTCCACAACATATCAATATGCCATCAGTAAAAAATGACACTCATCCCGCATTGACTTATTGAATTTTATGACGGGGTTATTGTGCACATAGTTTCAGTCTGAAATTTAGGAAAGACGAACACATTTTGTGTCTGATATTTTGGGGACTGAAAAAAAATTGGTATTTAAAACTGACAGCAACTTAATTTATTCTGGGTCTGAGGTTTTGAGGACTAAAAATATTTTCTGGGGATCTCGAATTTTGGGTCTCCCTCATAATTCAAAGGAGCAAATACTTATGTAAATGCGGAACACTCCAAACACAACAAATGTCGATTATTTGGGGCTTTTAAAAATTGAAAAAAAAATCAGGTCTTTAATAATTTGTTCAACGTGTTTGCGGGTCTAAGAAGATGGCCTGGCATAATCTCTCTCGTCATGAAAGTAAACGAGCTTCTCCTAGGACATCAATGTAATGTACAGTTCTTAAGTAGGGTATAAACAATTTTCAGCTTCTCAAAAGAAAAACAACTGGTCCTAGTATGCGATGATAAATTTGTTGCCAAAATCTGCTTAAAAATCTCTTGAAAAACTAACATCTTGGATGATGGACTGATCTTCAGACATCATGCAAAATACATCAAGGTTTTTGGTACTAATGTTTCCAAGCATCAAATAGCTCCTGAGATAAAGGAAAGTCATGGTATATTTTCATCTTAGGATCCAATAGTGAGGCTGGGGTACTGTAGTAAAAATTACTGTGATGAGTGAAAATGCAAATTAGTGATGCGTATAACCCAATGACCTTTCGTACGTTCTTCCGAGATGAAGCCAGGCTGTTGTTGATATAAGAAAGACAAAGAAAATAAAGGGCGACCATTGTACCGGTGACAGCCACCAACAGGTTACTATTAGTTTGTTGGGGTATAAGCAAGGCATTGATAAAGTATTACATTAAGTGAGCAAAAGTGCTTTTTCCATAAAAGATGGTCACTTTCCTAAAGTCCATCAGTCTAATCCTCAAAGTATTTTCAAATGAATGTAGCTAAAATGAATTATCTAAAGTTGTAGATTTAGGGGTTAAGGGATCAGGCATAGGTGTAGTACTTTTCCGGGATGACCTTCTGTGGGTTCCTCAACTGGTCTCCATGAGCCAGGCACTATGTATTGCCATTAAGTACTTTGCGCAGGTAGCCAATCCATAATGAATGCCCGTTCGTTTTTAGCGGTGTCACATCTTTCTCGAGGTAACCCTGTTAACATGCATGGGCAGCGACAGAACACGAGGATCTAAAGGAGTAAACTTTGGAAAAAATCTTGCTATCTTCACCTCTACCCGTAGTTCCTATAGTGACAACGGGGAGTGTTAATTTTTCAAATTTTTTTCATTTGCAACCATCATTTAAGCATTCCTTGGTTGCTTTCTTTCCTTATATTACATTTACCCTTTTATATCTTTCATTCCTGTCCTTTATTGTTGTATTTTTAAATGCACTGACAATGAAAGCTGGTTATTTCCATGCATGTTTTGATAAGGTTTTTTCCAATCTCACAGAGGTAATAATCCCTCCCATCCCTTCTCTCTGTCTCTGTGTGTGTGTGTGGTGGGTGCTGATGCTGTTACAGCCTGCATAAGATAATTCCACGTTATTCCAAATACTCACCAAGGGAGCTACCTCACCAGCTACTAGAGGAAATGTGTTTACAACCTGTTTTCGGAATGTAGTCCTGTGCAGAAGAAAACCATGTCCAGTGTTTAAAGAAGACCGGTCACGTCACAGGAAACAAAAGAACGAGCTCTAACCCATCTCAGATAGGAGTAGGAATGATCAGTAAGTAAGTAAGCTTTGATATAATTTAATTCTTGTTAGCATTTACAAGTTTAAAATAATCGCTTTCCATCAAGTAAACAAGATTGAAATAAAACAATGTAAAACAAAATACACTAAAATCCATCGGATAAAAAATTAAGTCTGAACAGTCATATCGTGACTAAAGAAATTCGCCTAAGTTGGAAAATTTTCAAATTGTAGATTAGCTTCCACTCAATGTCGACAAATTTGACTCATTAAAATCCAAATTTGATTTTAACAGTACCTGATGCAGATATATTCTCCATTTGTCTAATACGATATACTGCTTCATAATCGCGAGTTGTTTCGTACAAGTTCTGAGGTTTTTAAGGCATATCAAACTGCACCACCTACTTTAACTGAAATAATTTCAAACTTATATGTTGAGTACATGATCATTTCGAATTAGCAGACCATACGTTATTAGCTTTTCTGTATTTTTGTTTTCGAAGTTCGTGTAAGAAGTAAGTAAATAAATAAGCCTCATATATATATATATTATATATATATATATTTTATTTAATTGTAAAATATTTATATTACAATTAATTTTTGTCTTTAATTCGAGTGAAAGATCATCAACTCATTTAATGCAACTTTTTCGTTGGCTGCATAAATGCTTTAAGGTTTCATGAACATAATCTATTATTAATGAGAAACTGTCTGGTAAGGGATAGTCTTTCGCAAGTCAAAAAGAACATGAAATTAAATTGTTGTTTTTCGTTATACAAATATTTGAAAATGTAACATTCTGTCAAGGTGATGATTATTGTTTTCCGTATATTTGTTTTTCAAAAAAGTTTCTTTATCCACATGTTTGTTCTCTTTCTTCTTCCCCCTTCCCCAGGTAATTCTACGTTGGGTAGCTTTTACTACTTGTCGGAGAGAATTCCGATAGCGTTCGACACGACGCCGGACACCTGCATAATAATAAGCCTTGTGTATATGTATATGTATGTGTGTGTATATATATATACATATATATATATATATATATACAAGTATGTATACATATATGTATATAAATGTCTCTGAAAGGTCGTTTCTGTTGACAAATTGTATACGTTTCAAGTGTTTATCAGCGTAGGGATACATCAAGAATGCGGAATTGACGTCTTTATTCTCACATCGATGTTTGCCACAAATTTTTAATGGAAAAGAAAAATCACATTTTTAAACTTAAACTGTAGATCACAATTATTGTTTTAAAGTATTTTCAATAAAGGAATATATCAAAAATACATACAGAAAGAGAGAGGGATATGTAAAGAAAAAATATACAGATATGTATGTATATATATAACATATATATACAAAACATGTAACATTGAGAACAATATTAGGGTAGTAATGTGGAGTAGTAGAAATGAAAAAAGTAAGTGATAAAGAAATAAACAGAGTGAAAGAGAAAGTGGAGAATGTAAGGGAAGGCAAGGTATGGGCACAAAATATGGAAATGGAAAGGAGGCAGGGGGCAAAAAATGGCAGTGGTCAGACAGCTCGTGTAAAATTGGAAAGGAGAAAAGATAACTTATTGGTCCTAAAAAGTATGTTGGGGGAAGAAAGTAAAAGAAAAGGAGGATGAGGCAAAAAAGAAAAAAAGGTGTATCAAAGGCATGAAAGCAAAAGAGATAAAGTTGACAGTGAAGAAAGAGAAAACAGAAAACAAAAGGAGTAGAAGGGAGGTCAAAGAGAAATGAAGATTGAAAGGGAAGTACGAAAGAGTGAAAAAGAAAGGGCGGAGAGGAGAGGGTGACAGAAAGGAAAGTGACGAAGAGAAAGTGGATTAATAGAAAGAGAAAAAAAAATAGAATTGAAGGGGGGAATGGAATAAGAGATGGAAGACAATGACAGGGGAAAGGAAAGAGTAAAGAGGGAGGGAAGTGAAATGGAAACGGCAAAAGAAATTAAAGAAAAAGAAAAAATAAACAGGCAGACAGACAGAAGGGAATACAGAGAAAAGAAAGAAGAAAAGAGGAAATGAGAGTACAAATGAGTGTTAAATTAGAATAGATAAAACAAAACTAAAAAATGTTAATAGGAAGTGACAGTGTGAATGGAAAATGAGGGAAGAAAGTGACAGACAGGTGAAGGAAGTGTTTGATGAAGGTAATGGCTGAAGAAGCGAGGTTTGTGGAAAAAGTGAGGGGTTGTGGGGAAAGCGAGGGGTTGTGGGAAAAGCAAGGGTAAAGGGTAATTAAGGGGAGAGGAAAGTGAATGGGAAGGCAGAATTGAGGGGGAATTTAGGTGAAGGAAGTNAATAAACAGGCAGACAGACAGAAGGGAATACAGAGAAAAGAAAGAAGAAAAGAGGAAATGAGAGTACAAATGAGTGTTAAATTAGAATAGATAAAGCAAAACTAAAAAATGTTAATAGGAAGTGACAGTGTGAATGGAAAATGAGGGAAGAAAGTGACAGACAGGTGAAGGAAAAGGTAATGGCTGAAGAAGCGAGGTTTGTGGGAAAAGTGAGGGGTTGTGGGGAAAGCGAGGGGTTGTGGGAAAAGCAAGGGTAAAGGGTAGTTAAGGGGAGAGGAAAGTGAATGGGAAGGCAGAATTGAGGGGGGATTTAGGTGAAGGGGGTAAAGGGGAGGGAAAGTAAGCAGGAAAGTAAGTGGGTGAGTAAGTTAGGGGACGTGAGAGGGGAAGTGAGATGGGGAGACTGAGGGGATGGGAAAGTGAGGGGATGGGAAAGTGAGGAGGGGAAGTCACGATGGAAATGAGGGGTGAGGAAGTGAGGAGTGAATGAAAAATTTGGAATGAGAGGGGAAAAATTTACATTAACACTAACTACTCACAGCTATAAAAGTCATGTGGAAGAAAATTAAAAGGAATTAAAATAGTTCCTGATAACAGGGGTAGTTGAAATACTAAATGTATTTTAGTGATCCACATTTCTAAAGAATATCTAAAGTCTCTATCTACAGTTTAAGTTAAATGCAACAAAAATGGTATGCTAAATGCAATATTCAGTAAAATGTGAGAATAATTTTGTTTGCAAGAAACTAAGATTTTATTACAAGTTATTTGAATGCATTATCAAAAGAACTACCCCCTTCCTATATCATCAACCTGAGGAAAGTTGGCCTTTGTATCCATCCATCCATCCATCCATTGTTTATAGTCAGCCCTTTTCCAATTGTCATTGGGTTACCGACTTTCGACCAATCTTTGTTTTCCATCTTGTTCTATCCTTTGCATCTTCTTTTTTAAGGCCAATCTTTCCAGCATCTTTTTCCATCTTATCTCTCCATCTCATTGGTGGTTTTCCTCATCCTTTTCTGCCTTCAACTTCAAACAGCATTGCTCTCTTTACATCTTCATTGTCTTCTTTTCTCAATACATACTTTATTGCTCTCTGTATAAGGATATTAAAGTTAAATGTCAACTCCTGTATTCTTTCTAGGCTAATATCTGTCCTTCCATTTCCATCTTGTGGGTGGTATCTCTCAGATAACCTCTCAGTCAGCAACCTTCATATGATTCTCAACATACAATTACTCTGTATATATGATTTTTTCAACAGGTGAATTCACCTGACAAATTTTACCTTACCATTTGTTCAACTACTGTGCTATGTGCTTCCAAACAAGTGTCCAAGTTTTCATTGACAAGTCAGATTGGTTTCTAAATTCTCAAGATAACACTTCCATACAGAGAGCTGCCCTTTTAAATTCTACCAGAAAGAGTCCCTGGAAACTAATATTTCTACCCAGTAATTCTTACATTGTCTTTTCAAGATCCTACATAGTGATAGTAATGGAATACTGAGTTAAACACATGTCAAAGCTGTCAAAGTGATACTAAACAATTGCCTGGTACATCAGTTGATATTGCAAAAGAAAAATGACACCATAAAAAAATTTCTGAAAAGGAAAGATATTTGAGGCATTTAAGTTGCATTTTCAAAGTCTAAAAAAACAAAACAAAACCAACAATGGTATTTAATGTGTCCTAGATGTTAAAAAAGTTGCAAAAACAGAGTACATTTGACCAACTAGACATTTAGCATTGCAAAATAATTTTGGTACCAAAGTGAAGAGTTCTTTCAAATGCTCCTGTGGCACTAAATACTCTCTAAACTCAGGAACTATCACCAATTCACAGAATATTGATGTGCAACTTGCGAATTAACATGTCCAGCAGGACTTTGTATAATGCTCAATTGGGTAAATGATTTTTTGTGTTTCAGTACCCAAAAATTACCTGGAGGGGATCCAGGTAATTTTTGGGTACTGAAACACAAAAAATCATTTACCCAATTGAGCATTAAAGCATTAAAGCTTGAAGATTCAATCACCTGAAAACCTCTATATCATCCTCCATTAGTAGGAAAGTTCATTCGACTGCGCTAAAAAATTATGTCCTCATTACGCTGAAGGTTTGCTTAACAGCTCAACATTGTTAAT